>JAHDVE020009179.1:0-410682 GCA_022606495.2 Halesus radiatus | reverse complement strand
TTTATAATATTTTGTTATTAACATGTTTGATTAATTACATACCTACTTTAATCAATTTTTGTTTATGTTTGTAATTTGTCTATTCTTACATTATTGTGTTATTACTATATAATTATTATTTTTCTATAGTTGACATTATTATTTTTTAGCATTATGTATGTTCTGATGAAGAAATCTTCGCTTTCGAAACATTTTGATATGTATATATTAATAAAGTGGTGATTACAAAGTAATTTTTAATCAATTTATAAAAATAAAAGACAATAAAACATTATTATTATAGTTAATAAGTTTATTTTATTTCCTACGTTCAATTGTTTTATATCACTTTTGAAAAATGTGCCAATTCATACGTGTGTTGAATTAGCTGGTCACCGTTTAGTACCAATTCATTTATTAACCTCCAGATCTAACTCATTATGGTTTGTATTACAAAAGTCTTATAGGATTTGCACACGATAACGTATGGAATTGTAAGCGCTAAGGCTAACGAAGCAAGTAACAAATGTTGTCTTAAAATTATCGTTCCAGGAACAAAACTTCCGATAGCCTCGGAAAGTCCTAAACACACGGCTAATGTATAAATCAACAACGAACTAATGGAACGCGTTTCTCAAAATAATTACTTGCTTAGGAGCTTGGGTAAATGATAAATTGTATTCTACTCGAGATTAGAGGTCCGCATTAAGACGTCTAGGAGAACCTTCATTACGAAAAAGACTATTTTGTATCTGTGACCTGAAAACACAGAATAAATAAGAACACAAGAAATGTGACGTGGGCGTGTTTCGTGATCCAAAAGTCTGTCCATTCGGGCCTTAAAATTTCTAATGCAAAAATTATTTCAGCATCATTTCATTTCCATCAAATGGAATAACGATATACAGCGCAGGCAGTGTAAGAACGACATAGCACTATATTTACTGTGTTTTTTGGCTCTCTTGGGACTAGAACCAAAATAAACCAAGTCAAAGGAACGTCGGCTTCCATTTAAATCTGCATGAAAGTCACTTCTAGTCTGTATTCTTTAATTCTATTCCTGAAAAGAATTAATCTGGTTTTCTCACGTGAAATGTAAACCAACATACCCAGCATTTTTGGAATTGTTAAAAATTTTGAAATTATTTAAACTGGAATGTCTCTACCACATAGCCTAGGGCTTAGGGAGATAATTATTATA
This sequence comes from Halesus radiatus, assembly GCA_022606495.2. Classification (NCBI taxonomy): domain Eukaryota; kingdom Metazoa; phylum Arthropoda; class Insecta; order Trichoptera; family Limnephilidae; genus Halesus; species Halesus radiatus. The sequence continues at coordinate 409,502 of JAHDVE020009179.1, read as the reverse complement.
AAGTCCGACAAATATTTTTTTTCTGAGGAGACTTAATGGAAAACACCGCTTGACACGATGCTTTGGGAGGTAGGTATGGGTACCGTCGCCCCGGGAACCATTCATTGGATAACCAACACCTTTGCCATAGATAATCCCAAGCGGTTCGCTATGTTCGGTGACTTCACAGGGGTGCCCGGGCTCGTGGGGGTTTGATTTGTCCAGTTCCTGACGGCGGATGCATTTACCCACCAGCTGTTGGGGAAGACCCTTTGACCTCTCCAGCCAGACTCTCTTTACCATCGCCTTGCACCGCAGTGAGAGAGGTGGATTAATACGCCCACCACTCCTGGACACACTGACCCCGAGATTCTTATCCACCCCTCATATCTTTATCCTTCCCATAATTTCCTCTCCTTCCTTTCCTTTAAAAAAAACCCTCCCCACGCCATCCCTAAAGATGACATAGACCCTGAGGGACATTATTTTCCTTAGGTTCTCTTGAATGCAGGTAATATTTTAAAAAAATACTCCTCATGTCTTCGGAACTAGTATTACAAGTACGAGCAATAGTTAACCTCCAATCGACTACCATAATCCGGGCATTCGCCTAGTTTGCTAAGGGAAAATAACGTAAACTCTACCAAAACTTATAAATAAATAGTTAAAAATTAAAACAATAAAAATTTGAAACAAGCTTTTAGAATTACGAAAAATGATATGAATGACGAATATATAGGCCCACTGATTTCGGGCAGACTGGACACTTGGTATTAAAATATAATAATGTATGTATACAAATGAAGAATTCTCACAAAATAAATCAAATACGTTAATACGAGATAAGGCTAGCTTTACTCTCATAATTTAAATTTACGGCTTACGTGAGTTATTAAGAAGTTACCCACTGGGACGATTACGTATTCGTTCAACTTATGGTTATTAATTTTCCCGTAAGTTGTCGCTTATGTAAGTGGTCACAGCGATCGATACACTTGTTAGTTTATTCGCCGTAAGATGGCTTTCCGTCAACAACGATTTACTGCAGTCATAATTTAACCAATTTTCGTCAAAAATACGTAAGCACTTAAAGAATTTGTTGAATTTTGGATTAGAAGTTGACTGGAGAGAAAAAAATCTGCAGGTTCTTTTGTTCCATCAGCTAGATTAAGAATAGAGGACCGACAATTAATTTTGTCCGAATAACAGCAACCGATTTCGAACAAGGTCTTGGTGGAAAGGATTGGATTGCTAATCGAAAAAGAAGATATTTTCAGAAACATATTTTACCACCTTGAAAATAAATGATCTCTTCTCTTTGATTTTTGGCATTACACAATTTTTTTTTTCGTTTCGTTTGGATTCGTTTTCGAAGTACTTGTACTCTACCTAGTATTATTTTTAAATTTTGTTTTATGGAGAAAATTACGTATATTTAACACTTCTTTTAAGTAATGAGACAACTTTTAAAAACTCTTTTTTTTTTATTTTGATACATTATTTCTTATTAATTTTTTTTTTATAATTTTCAACCCATTTGTTTTCTAACCAGTGAAAATTTAGAGAAACTCTTTTAGTTGATCTCGGATTTCAAGTTCAAATAAGAAAATAATGATAATTGAAGAAGATAATATTAACACATCCCAAATGAAACACGAATCCGAAAAAACAAAAAAAAAGCATCGTCGGTTCGACCTCTGTCTATCCGGGACAACCGCTTTACCAATTAAGCCAATGAGACCAGTTCAATTTACGCCATCTACACCGATATCATACGTCAAGTTCAAGACTTGTTAATATTATTCTCCATTTTAAATCCCATATTATTGGCTGCTATCCTTATGATTATTGCAAAGTTCTTCCCGAACATAATTTGAATCGGAATAGAGTCTCGGATATACCTTTCCGATTTTATTTATATGAGTCACCTATTGACTTTTTTTTATAAGTCTAGAAAAAAATATTCAATTTTTTTAACTAATTGAAGTTTATATACCTCATTGTAATATTTAATCATTGAAGAAGATAATATTAACACATCCCAAATGAAACGCGAATCCGAAAAAACAACAACAAAATTACACCACTTACGACTACTGTAAGATGCTATACATTACGGTAAGTAACTTACAATGTTGTTTACATTGGTAAATTTACCATAAGCTGCTTACATAAGTCACTTACAAGTATAGCGGTCGCATAATATCAGCACCCTGAAATGTAGTTTAGCAACTAAGTTGATAATGACATATTAATGAAATATCATTATTGTTTTCCTTTTCAAGAATGGATAATATCATGCTAGTGTAATCTGATTCGTGATGCTTTAGTTACAAATTTAAATGATTCATTTACCGTGCGAATTATTAAATCAAGCCAGTAGGTATTTATTCAAGACGTGTTATGCTATATATCTCACACTTTCTCACACTCTGGTATCAAATTCCATGGGAAAAGCTGGCTGCAATTATGTAATACATTAAATACTGCCAAATGCGAAGCCAGAGAGAAATTCTTGGTATTGGGTCAGATGAGATTGGATCCGATTCTGAATATAGCATGTAGCAATCATAGTGGACAGTAGACGACGTGTAACGTAATATATTATATGTTTTCGTAAATAGCCACCACTTTGTAATTTGACACATTAATAAAAATTTATACATTACAAAACACATTAAGTGAATAAAATCATATAAATAAGTCGTCACATTTTGGATTAACCGCAGTTTGAAAATGGCCTTAAACGCCGAAATAGCTGTCACAATAATTAAAATACATGCAGAACTTAATAATAACATTATTAAATTTGATTTACATTAAATTTCTATGAATTAAACATAAAAACAATTAATATACTAATTCACCGTTGAAATGAAATAAAATAAATAATTAAAAACAGATGATAATGATAAAAATAACATACCCATCTCCATACTCCATTCTGCACTGTTCGTCCATGGTGAAAGTGTGCGTAGTTCCTGGCTGCAGGATGGTGTGGTTCTTCCCGGGAGGGTTTAGGAGACAGGCCCATTGGCTAGAAGTTGTTTATATTTAAGAACAGTGATTTGTTATTCATGGCCAGTTTCAACAAGACAATATAAGTATCAGAAAAACAAAAGTCCGAAATGCACTGGCGTACTTTGGAAAATCTGAACCCCTAGATGCGATATCCAGATTTATTTATGGAATGACCTAGGTACCTACTTCTACCAGAATCAGTGAGCCATGATTAGATACCATTTTTTGTTCGTAATTTTAAAGTTCTCCTTCGGACGTTCCATCATTACTGCGTGACCCGTATGCCAAATGCTCTGATGAACCAAGATCCTCCATTTCTCAATGTTCTGCACTGTAAAAAGGCGGTAGATACCATTGTTTCAAACACTCTAACAATTATTCCCATATTAAGTTCACATATACTTATATAATCGTGTCATCCACACAGGATGCTGTGTGAAAGACTATCCACATGGACCCATGTTTCAAGAGGAAGGGAATACATGTAACGATTCAAGTACTTACCCCAGCCCTCTCTCTGATATTCGACACCTCAAATGATACGACACCATCCCTACGGAATAGAGCAATGTTCCGGTAGCGTTTGGACAGAACTGGCAGTCTGTGTTTGATAGAACCTTCAACGAACGGACAGCAACGTATTCAAGGAGGCCATTGGAATCCAGATAAGGGCCTTACGAGTTAGCATGTAGTTATGTAGATTTTCCTGGTTAACACGTTCTCTTGAGCTTCATTTAATTGTAACATGGCGTCGTATTTAATTTTTTGAGACGATGCGACCTTTGTAGATTTACAATTACCTCATGATAATGTTGCGTCAGCCAAATCTGAATGATAAACTAACTATTTAGCAAATTCATCTTAGAGATTCGCTCACACCCTGAGTTATTTAGAGTCATTAGTTATTAGTTAGTTAGACGCATAAGCTGGCAAATCATTCAATAGCTAATGATCACGACATCCTTCTTTTTATATGGTAAATGTCAGCAGACTAAACAGATGCTTCGCGTATTTTACAACTCCACCGGCTACGAGGGTAACAAGAGTACTATAGCAAACACAACTTAAATCAATCGTCAATTCTCTAACTATTAGGATCCGTAAATTGAGAGGGGAATTTATCAATAAATTGCCCGATATCGCACAGAACAAAGATATTGTATTAAATTGATTTAAAAATATACTTAGTATTAACCACTATATAAATATACATTGATATCTACATGTTTTGAAAGCGATGCTTTCATCGTCAGGAATATATGAATACATGCTTTCGAAACATCTAGATTGTATATTTATAAAGTGGTGAATACTAAGTGTATTTTTAAATTAATTTATTAATAATGACGCCACAAAGTGAATACCAATCGTTTGAAGAAATTATATAAGATATTTTAATTAAAATCGCTAGAATGGTGATCTGAGGTTGAGCTTCTAATGCATTTTCTTCCCCATTTTTTTTATGAATACCGCACCAGAATCCCAACTGCTTCCAACCGTCTGGAGCCAGTGAGTCTATGGCATTCCCAATTGGGGAATGTTGTGAGGTTAAAGGTATTGAGGAGGGGAAGGAGAAGGGGAAGAGGGAGGTGGGTAAATACCTGGCTATTCATATATGGTCACCAAACACGGCTAAAAGCCATTTCAAGCAACGTTTCAATTCTGAATGGTGGTCTTTCACCAGGGCGATACTGAGAGTATCATCCACTCTGGAACGTGCGCAAATATACTGTGCTATAAACGCAAATATATTGTGTTATAAATGTAATGTAACGATTCTACATGAAACTAGTTAATTGATAAGCGAGTTTTATTACAGTTTTTCGTCCAATATCCCAGGAAAAACCATGTAACAAATAAATTGGACTTAAAAACGCCATTTAATGGATCAAGTACACACCGCCATCGTTAGCACCAACATAGTTTCCATTGTTAAATTAATTAATATTAATTTTTATTACCGACGCACTGTACAATTTTTGGCCGCTGGCCGGTTTTGCGTACCTTCCATTTAAAACAACATATTGTAATTTGTACGTAACACTTTTTATTACAATAATAAAATAAAAAGGCAGTTGTTGTCTTAACCCTTTAAGACATGAATTATTTCTGGCAGTGATGAAATATAATATTATAACACCAAGTATATTAATTTGATAAATTTTGGTGAGTTTTTTTTAATACCTTTAATTAATACCGAAGAATACCTTTAATTTATATATATCTAAAGTAAACCAAATTCAATCATCAATAGTTTGAAAGTGGCTTTTAACGCCGAACATCGAAGTAATAACATCGAAGTAATAACAAACTTAACTATATGCATTTGATTTACTTTAAATATATAATTAAAACAATTAGAAGTTATTGATACTTTAATTACGAAGAACATTAGATCGCTAAGGGCGTGTTTCACTTAAAATATCAAATCATACTCTGTATACAAAAAGACAACAATTCTGTAATAAAAATATTTTAAAAATACGTTGAAATCAAAAAACTTTCTTTTTTATAAGGGGTGCATATGTGAGATTTAACCCAAAAATCACCTATACATATATAAACTTAGCTATCGTCTTAACGAGTAGCTAAAATCTAATTAAAAAAAATACTGCGAAAAGCCAGTTATACGAGCAATTGGAAAACAAAACTGCGAATTTCAGTTGGCTTTTAAATAATAAGAATTTTTTTCTGAAATATGTGTAAATCTAATTAGTAAATCTATCAAATATACGCACGGTACGTAAGGGATAGCCCTTCTATTTTTTATTTTATTTTTTCTTTGACTTTTCAACAATTTAGAGTTTTTTTATGACTCGACATCTTAAAGACCCTCCACACTAGCTACCAAATTGTTATAAAGTATCGCGGACCCTAAGATTCATTCGCGTTCTATTCTAATTTTTTGTTTCTATACTTTAGTTTGGACTCAATTTATAACTTCGATTGAATCTTATATTCCGAAATAAGAATTCGGTCAGTGGTGAAGAATACCGTTAAAGATTAGAGCCCCTTAACTGCTGGGTAGCCCATCTGCGCTACGCCACTGCTGAAATTAAAAACAGAGACGTTAATTACTTTGTTAATAATTTAGAAGGGAGATGGTTAACTTTGATGAAAAACGTAATTATTAATAGCAGAGACTATCATTACAGTTCTCGGAGATCTTGATAATATAGCAAACGAGCTTGGAGTGGCAGAACACTTGAGTTGTATTTCACAAGCAGAAGGAACGTGACTGGGAATGCTGAGTGGCCATGTCATGTGTGCTTATCAACATCACTGTACGTTATTGTATATGTTCACATTACTGTATTATGTAAACTAGCAGGGTGATTGGTGTCTGGTGCAGTCTCGACATACTGTTGATAATTTATAGGGGAGGGGACGTCGGGGAGGAATTATTTATTAATTCGAAATAATGATAATATTATTACGCAATACGATTAACATAATGTTTTGAAATAAATATTTATTGCATATTTTTAAAATTTACATAAGCTTAGCGGTTATCAAAATAAAATCAGAAACATGAATTTTTCTGACGATCCTACGAACATTTTTAATGATAATTTCAATCATATTTTTTTCAAACGATTGGTATTCACTTTGTGGCGTCATTACTAATAAATGAATTAAAAAAATATACTTAGTATTCACCACTTTATTAATATACATCGATATCTACATGTTTCGAAAGTATATAATACTCGTACATACAAATATATTTAAAGTATTCATACATTCCTGACGATGAAAGCATCGCTTTCGAAACATGTAGATATCAGTGTATATTTATAAAGTGGTGAATACTAGGTATATTTTTTAAATCATTTATAATTTCAAAGCTTTCCTGGTACGTCTTTTTTATAAACTTAACCAAAGCTTTATAATCCGCAAAAAAAAATTAATTAAGGTTAGTATTCATGAAAAAATTTGAAAACCGTATTTTTTTAGTTTTAAATTTTATCCCGACGAAGCTTGGACAAGCGAAACCGATTGGTGGTTAATTGGTAGATTCAAAACAAGTTGGTAGTTCAAAACAAAGTGTTCGTTTTATTTCATTTTAATTCATTTCATTGCCGGCAACCCGGGCGTTTATTGGCATAAAATTTAAACATTTACATGTACTTTACCCGTCTCACTAGACGATGTCTGTTCTGAGATGGGTAACAATAAAAATAAATATATAGATATATAAATGAATGAAAATCCTTAAAAATACATAAGGAAAAGTGTAAAACATATAAAGTAAAGTTTAAATACAAAGTGAAACAGTGTAAATGCGAAGCTACTGAATAAAAATTTAAAAAATAAATAAAAAACATAAAAAGGATTATTGAAGAGTGCATACTTAAAATGTTTAAATTAAAAAAAAAATGTATATATAACAGTGATAAGAATAACAAAATCATCTAAGGAGAGTTTGCAAGTAATTTTTTGATCTAATTCCTTTGACTGTACATTTGCAATGTGTTGGAATTTTTATACAACCATTTTAGGTTGTTTTGCGTTATATGTTGAGAGGTTTCTATTAGGAAGATGCTGAATATGAGAGGTGCGAGGTAGGACTCGTGTTTCTTGGCAAAAGTGGACTAAATATTGGGTACTTGAAAATGATTGTGAGATTTAGCTTTTGTGTTTTGTGAGTGAGATATGTAGGAAGGTGACGATTTGATGCAGTTTCTTATATCAAAAATGCTATTTGTAATTAATAAGTTTTCTGTAGGATGTCGAAATGGTTATTTGAACATGATTCTAATTATTGTTTTGTGAAATGAGATTTAATAATATGTTCAACAACGAAGTGATTCATTGCTTTCAATTTTATATGGTTACGGTGGACCATTACTTTGAATTATATGATAAACAGCATAATATTTTGGAAAACAGCATAACATTTTGGTAAACAGCAAAATATTTTGGTAAACAGCATAATATTTTGGAAAACAGCATAATATTTTGGTAAACAGCATAATATTTTGGTAAACAGCATAATATTTTGGTAAACAGCATAATATTTTGGAAAACAGCATAATATTTTGGTAAACAGCATAATATTTTTACTCTTATCCATCGACATTTGATTTTTTTATACCTTCCAACTTAAAAATCGTTTATATGTAAGAATTTAAACAGAAAACAAATTGGTACTGACTGACTTCTCAAGCGCCCGCGTTCTTAGATACGTAGATACGTTAACATTATGTGAAAATGCAATAAACGAAATGTTTTGAAAATTACGTTTTAGACGTTTTTTTCCGCATAATAAAATTGAAGAATCGTTAACCAGGAAAATACTTACTGATTTATCGTTGCTGTTTTAAAAAAAAACATTCATGCTTGAAAAAGTCTTCATTCGATTCATAACTTACTTCAGGAGTCGATGAAATTCTACCTTCGAGCACGATGACCAAGCAAAACGATGAAAGTTTGCCGTCACTGTTGGTGCCATAATGGTTCCCTTTATGACCTCTTTGTCACACTTGTTCCCCGCGTTCATATCACCGTCGTGAGTGAGCCCCAAACTGCAGTACAGAAATAATGAAATTAAAATAGTAAAAACAATAACAAAAACACTTCCTTGCAATTAGCATGTATTTTTAAAAATAAATTATTTATGGTTAATTTAGTTTGACTATATAAACAAACAAAAAATAATTAGTAGATATCGTACACAATTCCAGTAAGAACTGATTCACACAGGGCGGTTGAACCGTTCGGTTTGACGCCTCGTTTTTCAACCGCCTTTGACGTGACCTTTCACATGTCGGCGGCTACCGCGCGGTTTTGCTCCTCCTCCTTGAGTTTAGATTTAAAATACACAGTGTCCGGAAACTAGTAGTACAAGCGAGAAACTGGTGAATCTTCATTACACCTGAACCAAAAATACCTTTTTTTTAAATTTTTTGTTTTTGCTTTTAGCGTCCATTTTCTTGGGAATTAGGGTTAAAAAATATTGGAATCAGGTCTACGCTTCAACGCATTTTAAAAGGCAATAAACTGTTGACAGTAACCCGGTAGTGACTGATTATTTTAAATATGGCCACAAAAAAAATAATCTTCCGACTCGTATTATTCGAAATCGAAAGCTCAATACAACAACAAAAAGTGGTATACTTACCACAAAATAGACTGCAAAAAATATTATGTACATTTACTATTTTTCCGCTTGTACCACTAGTTTCTAGACACCATGTATAAGGTACATAACACTCGGGAAGCGCGCACTGACTGAATTCGCTCATAGCTCTTCGTACACCACGAGTCGCACGGGAACCGCGCGAGGCGGTCGCTAGGCGCCAACCGGTCGGTTTCTAAACCGAGCGATTTCGTGTCAATACCAGTATGGAGCTCCTTACACCTCGACAACCGAGCGGTTTAAACTGAGCGGTTCAATCGCCCTGTGTGGATAAGCAATAATAGTAAAGAAAAAGCATGTAGGCACCTATAGAACAAAAACAACAATTACTTAATGTAATTAAAAATAAAATAAAAAACATTCAGATAATCCGATATTGCATCCGAGACTTCTATTTTGATGTGTTGAAAGTCCTCCGATCTTGGTAAATATTTACATAACAAAGCAATCGCTCAGTTTTGATTGATGAAAGAGGTTGTTAGGGTCCCTCGAGGATTTCTCCAAGAAGATGATACATATCTTTTGCCCATAGTAAAAAAAGGTGACGGAATAAAATAGAATATTATGCAATAATGGGTTAGGTTAGGATAAGTTTATTTTATGTTCAGAACACTGAAGAAAAGTGGAGAAAAACAACAATCAAACAAACAAACAAACAAAACACCTATTAATTGATAAACTAAAGTTTTTAAGACAAGATTTTTGTGAATAGCGCAAAGGGTAACAATTATTTTTATAAACAATAATTATTAGCCTGAAACACTCATCCAAATTGAAAAAACCTTCCGAGAAAAGATAAATGTCGCCGACAGGACTCGAACCTGCACCCCTTCTGATTGCCGGTCAGAGGCTCTACCGTTGAGCTACGTCGGCTTATCGCAAACCCGCCAAGTTAATCAATATATACTAGTGTTTCATTCAATAATTACTGTTTTTTATTATTTCATGAGGAAGGCTTGTAACGGCTAAATCCCTCAATAGAGAGAGCATCTGACCGGCAATCAGAAGGGTGCAGGTTCGAGTCCTGTCGGCGACATTTATCTTTTCTCGGAAGATTTTTTCAATTTGGATGAGTATTTCAGGCTAATAATTATTGTTTATAAAAATAATTGTTACCCTTTGCGCTATGCACAAAAATCTCGAGTTTATAAAAATAAACAAAACACCTATTATTTTATCATTATCTGTGTTGTCGCGGTTTTTTTTTATCCGGTCACCTTCATCTGTTATTTCACTGTTCTGTTACGTTATTTTTTTAAATGTATATATCGCACAAGAGTCATAACTGCTCCCAGCCGTCTGGAGCCAATGGGACTATGGCATCACCAATTAGGGTACTTTATGAGGTTGTAGGAAGTGGGGAGGCGAAGGAGATGGAGAAGAAGGTCGGAAAGTACCTAGCTCTTCAGATCCGATAACCAAACATGGCTAAAGCCATTTCAAGCAACGTTCCATTTGTGAATTGTGTTATTTCACAAGAACGATACTCAAAGTAACTTGGGATAAATCTCAATAAGACCAAGGAGATGATGATGAAAAGAGCTCACATGTGCGCCATCTCGTGCGCTATGATGAAGGCGCTGGCCAGACCCTCGTCCTTGTTGAGAGCCGTGCTACGCGCCCGATCGCACGCGCCGGCCACGGGCGCGTAGCCCGACGGGCCGCCCAGGTACTCGCGCGTCAGCCACACTGCCACGTCGTGAGGGTTCTCATCTAAACAAACAATAATAAGACAGTATCACACATAAAATCCTAAAATATAAATAATCCATCCTCAAGCTAACCTTAAACTCCATAGAAAATCCCACAAAAATGTATTTTTTACACATCATACAGGTTCTTATGCAAACAAACAACAAGTATACACACATATGCTAATTCAAAACAAAATGCGTTTATTCACACGGTTTCACGTATTTTTAACACTTCATACAACGAGTTCGACTTATTTAACTCGGCCCCTCAGCACTTCAAACCTAAAATCAATAAATTACAATAATCAATTTTTATTATCATTTTTGATTAATTTATCACCTACTTTAATCAAGTTTTATTTATGTTTATAATGTGTCTGTTCTTTCATTTAAGGTATAAGTTTTGGATGTTTTATTAAAATTATGGGAATGGGGAAAATATACTAAAAACTAAGTGCAAAGATGCTACAATAGTTACTCCGTTCGAAGGATCGTTTTTGGTATTTTATATTTAAATATAGAATTTGCGTCATAGCTAGATAGCGAATTTATCGTTGGATTTTCGTGGCCGGGTAATCCGTCATGAAATGGTTCAGAAAGTGATTTAATTAGTTCCTTCATCAGGGGAATGTTTGTGTCTTTGTGTAGAATGTTAACCCTGATCCACGAAGGAGCATTCATTATTAGTCGAATGACTTTGTTTTGCAGGGTTTGTAAAGGTTTTATGTGTGTTTTTGCTGGATTTACCTAAACAGGTGCGGCGTATGAAAATATGGTTCTGATAATGGTTTTGTATAGGAGAATTTTATCGTATTGGTCTATCCCGGACCTTGTACAGCAACCATGAGGTCCTGGGTTCGAATCCCAGCTTCTATCGTAACTTTTTATCTTTCCTGTGACTTTTCAGTTTCATGTTTCATTATAGAGTTGTTAATATTATCTTCAATGATTAAAAATAGATTGCAATCTTCAGTAAGTTATCCCAGAAATCAAATATTAATCATTATTTTTGTCCATGAAAAATTGTTTTTTTTTTTTTTAAATGAAATATATTTTTGAATAAAATATAAAATTATTTTAGTATGAACCTACTTGAGTTTTGTTATTTTTCCACATCGATAGTGATTAAATTTCAGGAACGGAATTTGCATGTAAAATAATATTCATTGCCATATTCCTGCGTTTCATTCCATGTTATGCAAATAGAAAATAATATTTAGTGAATAGTAATTAATATTCATGAATACGTTATTACCGGTCGCATAAAATTACAGTTCACTTTTATAATTATTTGTTCACCATCGCAAACAATGGGTACTGAATTAATTATTTCCTTTTATGAGGAACGGCTGCGCTGCCTGTTTCATACATAACTATATTTTGGATTTGAGGCCAAAATACCCATCTAAACTGATTGACATACGTATTTTAAATTAAAGGTTTAGTAAATATCTAGTAGGGATGAGAAATATTTTATTCATTTTTGTTTTAAATTATGAAGTACGATTAGCACTTCAAATGTTCCACGAATTTATAAAAACCTACATTATTTAACGGGGAGGGGGACGTCGGAGAGTTATTATTTATTAATTCAAAATAATCATAGTATTATTACGCAATACGATAAACATTATGTTTTTAAATTGAAAAATATTTATTAAATGTTTTATAAATTTACATAGGCTTATCATTTATCAAAATCCAATATGAAATATTCCTTTTTTCTGACCGTTCCATTGTATGTTTTACAAAATATTTTAAATGCAAATATGATTTTTAAAGTGGAGAAAACTATGTTTAATAATTTGTCGTTGCACTTTTGTAAATAAACGTTACAAAAAATTTGTAATCCGCATTATAAAATTTTTTTAAAAAACATTGTTGGAACAACATACAATGGAACGGCTATGTAAATTTATAAAATATTAAATAAATATTTTTCTATTTAAATAAATTATGTTTATCGTATTACGTAATAGTACTATCATTATTTTAAATCAATAAATAATAACTCTCCGACGTCCCTCTCCCCCTTAAACATCGCATGTGTTCAAAGAACACTTCTTTGTCTTTCGGGGTCTTTCCCGTCTTCTGTATAATTATGTATATTATATTGTAACTTTATATTGTTCTATTGTTGTCTCCCTCTTAATACCTTATATCTCTTTTCCCCATTTATTACTATGAGTATAAATACATGCATAAGTATATTTTTCAGTCGCGTTGAAGATTCAGCAGAATCGATGACATACTCGTATATACAAAATAAGAGTGGATTCATAAAAAGTGTATTTCTTTTAATACATCATGTCAATCCACTTAACTTAACAAATATAAACAAGTAACTTAATAAATATTAAAAACCTCATTGTAATATTTGTTTAATCATTGAAATTAATATTAACAATTCTCAAATGAATTTTGAAACCGAAAAGACATAAAATAAGGAGGTAACGGACCGTTATTAAATATGAAAATGAGGTTTATAATCCAATAAGTTATTCCAATGTAAATTAAATATTATATATAGAATTACCCATATAAATACATCGGATAGGTATATCCGAGACACTATCTAGATTGCAAATAAATTCGGGTAGATAATGCAGTCTACATGAAAAAAAAATGGAATTAATAGAAATAGTAGATAAATTGAGGTATTATGTCGATAAAAATTACGGAGAATAATAGGGTGGCATCAGCTCAATGGATAAAAGCGCTGCTCCAGATATACCGAGAGGTCCTGGATTCGAGGCCCAGATGCGACCATTGTTTTTTTTCTGTTTTATATTTCATTTGAAATTTATTAATACTAATCTTCAATGTTAAAAAAAAAATATATATATATATATTCAAATGTATTCATGATTAATTTGTTAACATCAATACAAATCATTGGAAATACTCTTTTCAAAACATTTTTTTGAAACTCTAAAATCACTACTTATACAGCAAAGGTAATTCCCGTGATTTGTATCATAATTTTTTCTTCATTTCTTCTTTGAAAAGCCTTCCCATATTATGAATAACATGATCCTTGTGCAATGACCTACCTAGGACCAGCGCGGGATTGAATCCGCAATTCCTGAATGGGATCCCGACGCTTTGAAAGCCTCGACCAACTAAGTGATATTCGAATACGGTGAACACTTTTCTTCCAAAGAATCTTTTGAACTTTGCCAACACAAATTTTTGGTGATAAAAATATTTCCCGTATAATTTAATTAATTAGTTCAAAATCTGCCAAGTGCGAGTTGGCTCGAAATGGGATAAGCTCCAGCTAATTTGATTTGGTTGAAAGTTTAAGAAAATAATGATTTGGGTTTGGAACAGGCTAATTGAAAAGTTTTCTCTATTATTGCTTTGAAAAATTCTTATTTTATATTGAAGACTTAACAAACAAATCATTTTGAGAAACTTATAAAGCTAGGTGTTTTGGAATGCTAGGAACAGGTCAATGAAAGTATATTTCCAAGCCAGCGATAACTTTCAAGTAAAAAGCTAATCAATTTTAAGTTCAGTGGTGAGCAAAGAGGACAAACATATTTATATTTAACCTGCTAAATGTAAACTCACCGTACATACCGTGACCTAATTAGTTATTGATTATTGAAGGCTGATAAGGATATTGAAAGAAGGGTGAAAGGAACTCTATTAACGGAGGACTGAATGCGGTAGTCGCTAATAATACGCTGTCAAAAGAAGCAAGGCTACCTGTAAGTAGACTGGATAATGTAGAAATGAGATCCTTGATGAGTATTTACGGCAGAACAAATATAGATTGCAAGAATGATATTTTTTTAATATTTTCTTAGGTTGCGCCTCACAAGGGCGCTCTTGTTTGAACGTTGTAAAGAAAGTGGAACTGTATCACCAACCAGCTGGGCAGGGTTGTAAGGTGGGTCAAGATAGGGGGTGTAAGAAGGGATTTATTAATACGGGTCTTGAGGATGCCCGGATTATAACATGAAGAAGGAAATAGAGATATCGCTAGCTCGTTCCAAATTCAAGGCGCCTTGTACGAAAAATTAGTCGGAAAATCGGCCCGTTCTGATGAATCCGAGATCAACTGCGAACGAGTGTTCCGCTCGTGTTCGTCGAGTTTCGCGTAATACATTGAAATACCTGTAGAATAGACTCTGCTTACCTACATTGCATATGTACATTAGAGATGACAACCGGTCTGTTAATAACGTGTTGTAAATCAGACGGACCGCCCTTCTTTCCACAGAATCAAACAGGTTTATCAGGTATTTTGGAGCTCCAGCCTAGAGGTGGCTCCCAAATTTAAGCGTAATAAACAAGATAAAAAGCCAAAAGATGGATATTTTGCACATATGGAGAAAATAATCAGAGATGACAATATCAAATAAACGTATGGCTTGGAACTTTTTTTTTCTTTACGTAGTGTATTGTTTATTACATTTTTTCGACCACCAGGCAAGGCCCATGTTGTGGTGGTCGAAAATGAATGAATTATAGAAAGAGTCAGGGATGCTTAAGGATGACAACTCGATCAACTGCATCAGATGTCTATTAGATTCGGGTCATGTCAAGAGCTAGAATACTGCGTAGGTTATACGTTACTGGCTACGGTGATAAGTGGTAACTAAATCACTGTCCTGAGAAAAGTGATAAATACTGTCCACACGTGCTATTCAGGGAGTGATTTACTAAACTTTTGTATTTGTGTGCGTGTCCAAACAGCGCGATAATAGCCCCCACCTATCTACCAAAATGCACAGTCAACCAAATTGTTACTTAACGGTAACCTACTACTTACAACTTCTCATTGTCCAGATGCGAGCTTAAATCTAGCTAAACAATTCATTTAATTTTAAGTCCCAAATATGACAATTATTTAATTTTGAACATAGCAAAAAGTATGTGACAAACGGCGAGATGGTTAATTATTTTTTTTTTTAAATAAATACAAAAATTCCCAGGTTACGAATAACCTTGACAATATTTGAAAATCTCCTACTATCATGACAGTAAGTGGAAGATTATGCTTATGTCGTGATGGAGGACTTGAACTCACGAAACTTGGGTGGGACCCAGACGCAATGACAACGCCACTGACAGTTAAGCTTACCATAGTTGAGTTTGCCTATAAGTCTATAGTTCCAACGGTTCACGTCCTCGAGAGATTTCTTGGCATTCCCCTCCTCGATCATGGAGTCCTTCTTATCGTCGTAGAAGATCAGCCTTGCCAGAACCAGGTGGAGATTAGCATCCAATGATGGATCCTTGTAAATTGCGCTGACCTAAAAGTGAAATAAAACATGATAGATTTGAAAATTTACAACCAAGGGAGACTTTTTTCTGGCTTTTTGGAGGCTGCTAGACACTCTCAGTATCACCCTGATGAGTCCACCATTCATAATCGAAACATTGATAAAAATATCTTTAGCTATGTAACATGTATTTTCTAATTTTCCTCTTCACCCATCTCCTTCCCTTCCAGGATGACATAGTACCACTGGCTCCAGAAGCTAGGAGTATTTGGGACTCGGACTTGTGCGGTATTTACATAAAAAATATACACATTTCAATATTAATCACGTTGCTTATTGTTTGCAACAATTTATTTTCATTGAAAAGTTTCAAAATGCCTTAGGGCAACACTTAACACATTTTATAAACCATTTAACTGAAATGTTCAACAGGTAATTTTGCTTGTAAAAAAGCGTATCTAAAGGGAAGGGGGGGGTAATAAAACAGCGATAACTCACAATATTCATTAGCGCCATAATGTACTGCCTTATTTTATCCTTCCCGTGGAACTCTATGACAGTGTAATCCACCGCCAGCGCAATCTCCAACCACTTCTCAGTCGGTTTTTTCCCCGCAGAAGTCTCTGAAAAAAGCATTGCGTTATTCTCGTATAATTTTACACAATTGCCTTCATTCCCCGGGAGAAATTCCCTGAGAAGGTGTTTGTGAGATATAAATGGAAAATTATTTTTAAGTCAACAACTCTGCGCCACCTGAACTGTAGCTTTTGTCATCCGGAAGCAGCTTTCTAAATAATACGAGTCTGGTTTAAGTCTTAAATTCTCTAAGGGAATTCTTGAGAGGCTTAATGTTATAATTACGAGGTGGTAATAATATTAAGTATTTGCGTTTTATAAGTAGCCTATTACGCTGTATTAATTTGAAAGTTTTGTTTAATTTATCATTTTATTCAAAAAGATAAATTACTTTGTTCATAAACACATAATGATTTTTTTAACTAGCTTTGTCGGAAAACTCGGTAAATTGGGGTTTATCAATTGGTTGTTGATCGAACACCCATTCAAAGTTGATATCGGAAGCATTAGACAATTTTTTTCAGATTTGTTGTTTTGTAAAACAGCAAGCATGTATAACACGCTATTGGTATCGATGTCTTTCCTCACTAACGTATTCATGGCCCCTTAAATACTCGCATTTACTAATCCATCCTTTAACCTAACTCATAACGTTGAAACGGGCGGTCCGTTTGATAGATTCACATATCTTAACAAACAGACTGCAATCTTTGGAACAGGGACGTCAGGTGGGAATGCTATCCTTATTCATTTATTGAACATTTGCACATGGTTGACATTTGTCACATGAGAACGGGTCGCTTCTACGACTCGTTCTTATGTTCAACAGCTCGGCTGAGGAATGATCTGCCTGCTGCTGTATTTCCTCCATCCTACAACATGGTTCTCTTCAAGACCCAAGTTCACTCCTTCCTATCCTCTAAAAGACCCTCCACACAGCATCCCTAAAGATGATACAGTCTCCTGTGTGGAGTTAGTGTTAAAAAAAACAGTTCCGCAGTTCAGTCGTCACTTAAAAAATACACAAACATTTTAAAATAAGGTAGTATCAATACAATTTAACCGGGTATCTTGTGTAACGGGATTAAAACATTGCATTTAAAAAAATTTGATGATTTGAAAAGGACCCTTTTTGTGAAAAATCACTCCAAGGGCGCTGTAGATTTTTTTCCGAGCCTGTATCCACCTGCTTCTAACTATGGATAATCTATTATAACAACTTAAAACTTATGTCTAACAGATTGCATTCACCAGGTCGTCGGTCAATAACACAAAATTGTATTATTTACAATGTCTTTCACCAGTGAGCATGATGCTGTTTTATGCTTTATAAACTTGAAAAAAATTACATTTTAATTTTGTACAGGTGCATAATATACAAGACCTTACTTACCTGCTGTTATATTCTTTAATAAATTATGGAATTTTGGATAAAATTTTGCACGCAAAGAACATAATTTTAGAAATACTGCACTAGCTTAGATATACTATTTAATTATGATATTTATAACAATATTCCATCTTATTTTTGTTCGTTTTAAGGAAAAAAAAAAGCAAAAATTATTAAGGGTAGTACAGTGCAGAGATTCTATTAAAATTTATCTCCCTGATTTAGATTCGTGGCTTCATAAGAAACGGATTAAAAGCTTCGAATGATATTAATCCAATAAAATAAAGTGTGATTAGGATATTTATGTAAGCAATACAAGAAAGGTACTGCCAAATATATTGAATTCAAGGATATGGAAGACTGATAGGGTAAGCTTTTAGGTTATGATCAAAATTCTGTTGGGCTTGATATGCATCTTAGTTT
Organism: Halesus radiatus; assembly: GCA_022606495.2. Lineage (NCBI taxonomy): Eukaryota > Metazoa > Arthropoda > Insecta > Trichoptera > Limnephilidae > Halesus > Halesus radiatus. The sequence continues at coordinate 391,040 of JAHDVE020009179.1, read as the reverse complement.
CAGAGGCAGTCTATTCCGAGCATTAGGCCCTGATACTCTGAAAGCGCGATCACAAAACTTAGTATTTGGACTTCGCTTAAGTTCTATCAAGGTCTCGATTGTCGATTATGTTGCTGATCTAAGAGTTACTGCCTTATACCAGTGTTTAACGGATAGCATAGTTCAGAGATGTAAGGAGGGGTCATTAATTTCGTTGGTGGATTTAAACATCATCCAGCACAATTTATATTGGATTCTTTCAGGGCACTCGAGCCAAGGAAGGCTACGAACGTGTTCTAATATGCTCAAATATTTAGGGACCCTGGTGGTGAGCCTTGCCGCAGCATTAAAAACGGTTTGAAGTCTTTTAGTTTGATATTTAGGAAGACTGCCATAGACTCCGTTATAGTAGTCAAGACGTGAGATTACATAGGAGTTGATCATTAGTTTTATTGCCTCTATAAGAAAGTTTCTTCAGAATGACTTGAAAAAACCCTGTAATTGCAGTTCTACTTACTTAACTTTTCAGCGATAGGTCTGAATCCAAATTAACACAAAGAAGTTTAACTATTAAGTATATGTAAGAAAGTTCGAAGAAAGGGTAAATAGTTAATTACTATTCAAACTTGTTAGAATGTTACCTTTGTGATATTTTGCACAGATGGCTCTAGTCTTCACTGTTGCTAATTGTTTATAGAATCACCGACAGATGTCACAAGTATATAAATTTTACCCTCCCGATCTAAAAACAAAGGTACGAGCTCACGGAACTCACTGGGAAGAATGGGGATTATTTACAGATTACTAGTTAAAGGACATTAGTTTCAAGGCTGTCCTTTCCTCATTCAAATTACAAGAATATTATCGTCTGAAATAAAGACAAAATGCTTGTTATGAAGAAGTGCGCATTATTGAGTCGTATTCAAAACAGTATTTAAACATGCAAATAATTTCATTAATATCATCAAGACATTCAAATCGCTTGATGACTGCATTAAATGTAATTTTTAAAAAATCTTACTGCTAGTGTATGGCCTAGTCTCCCAAGCGGTATCTATGAAATAGCCTACATCTTCATCGTCGTGCTTCTTGTGCCAATGAACGACGCGCGGTTCCGGTTCTTCGTCATAGCTATTATTTTCCTTTACTTCCTTATCCACCGTCTTAACCGTCACAGTATCCTCGTCGGTAAAATTAAAATTCACATCATCCAGCAGGGTGTCTCCAGTCAAATTGAATACTCCGCCGTCTTCGCAATGCGTGCAGCGCTTTCTCTTATTTACCTTCCCGTCGTGTTTGAAGTGTCTATCGTTCTGAAATTTATTTTCAGACTCGTTCTTTTCATCCCCTTTCAATTTCCCAGCCCAATTTCCGGACCCCCTCGATAAATCCTCCTCGCGGGCGTTCTTTCCGGATCGCGGGGTGCGATTTGAATCTGAGCCACTTTCAGTTATTGAGGCATTAGCGTGGAGGTTTTTCAAAGCTCCCTTCACAAAATCATCAATTTTCGGTAGTTTGGCCTTATAAACGATATGTCCGTTTATCGGGTGAACGGTAGGCTCTATAAAATAAGACTTTCCGTCAGTTTCAAAGAAACCGTAGTAGAAAATCTCATCACATATAGTGACAATCGCCTTAGAATCGAGATCACTTAGCACGCTTCCCGTATAAAATAGGCAACTTGCGGAGTTTTCATTGATACCTCTAGTCGTTTCTTCGCTATCAGTTGATACCCAGGTTTCTTCAAACTGGTGACCGAAAGATAAAAAAGAGTTTTCTTCTAGTAAAAGGATCCAGTCATCAATCTCTATCGTTAGTTTACTAGAAAATATACTTTTTTCGAGATTATTTTTCAGGTCAACATCTTCGTCACTGTCATTAGTCGTGGATCGCTTTTCTCTTCTATATTCATTGAATGAATCACTAAACAAAGCTCTTGGTTCAACGATGATATTATTAAACAAATCATCTACATCACTAATGATATAAAATTCCTCGAATTTTTTGCCATAATTGAGAGCAAACACTGGATTTAAAGCAATTAACACAACTACAAAATTTACCACACACATTTTTCCACTTTTAAAACAGCTTAATGGAGAAGCATTTTTAAAATGCAGTATAAACCTTCAGGACAATTGTTTTAACTGGGGGATTCAAGCAAATTACATGAAACTCACAATTAAATTGAATTGTTTGAAACACACTAAAGCGTTGTTGGAGAACTTTAATTCCTTTGCGTTTTCACGTGAAAACTAAACCGAACGGACCCAACTGCGTACTGTTTAGTGCTCAGTGCTGCTCTAATGAGTAAAAGATAAACAGTGTGGTCTCACTGGTCTCGAGTCTTGATAAAGAAGAATAAAGAGAACGCTGTTCTCTGTTCTGGTTTCCAGGAACACAGGCGCAGTGTTCAGAGGCGTGCCGTTCATACGAATCAGTCATATTAATTATTATGCAATTAACTGGTGCTCATTCTTCTAAACAATAGTAAGTTTTTAAAATTGCCCTTCAGCAATTGCTCATAATATAATGGTTTTATAGACAGCCCCGATATTGTCAGCTGAATTAAATTTAATATTCCAAATAGAACTACTCGATCTAAAATTTTATTCAATTGTAACAATAATTTCAGTACTGAATCATTAAAAAAATTCTCTATTACCTAGACTCCACGCAGAAGGAAATACATATTCAGACATAGAAGTTGTGTTCAACTACTCGGAATACAAATACAAAGAGACAATTATTGCATACATCCTCAACAGTTATTAATACTCGTATATGAATGGTGAGCGTGAATTTGAGGTGTGTTTATTCGCCTCTGTAGCTAATTACTTGGAATGGTATATATTTCATACAAAATGACTATGCTCCATTGGTCACCATGAAACATGCAGCCGTCTAGTATGGTGATCTAATGTATCTACTCCACGTAAATGTCTCCATTAAATATCATGTATTTTATAAAGAAATAAAGGAACAATAAGGTTTGCTCGATGAGCCTGCACTTATAGCGAATTATGTCCACTATGGGCAAGAAAGTTTTTATTAAGTAAATGAAACACGTTGTTATAAACCAAGAATATTTTTTATTTTCACCAACCGGTTTCGCTTAACTCAAGCTTCATCGGGGTAAATATAATAACTAAATTCTAATACAGAGTTTTTGATAACTTTTCTATCTTCATACATCGTGGAAAGGGATTTTAGCGCGATAAATAGTCTACTTTCGTAAAAAGAAATCGGCTGCAAATCACCGAATGTGGAGATTTACGACCATACCTCACTAATTTGAAGTCAAACATTGACCAATTGGTATCTGAGCATCAGGTTTATCACTCTTATTAACAGTATTTATTCCTGAATGCAGTTTATGTAATATTTTACTTGGTTCTGATTTGTTTCGTTCCAAATCAACATATTTTCATAGATTTTGTTTCCAATAAACTCATATTTTTAATAAAGGTATGAATAAAATTTTATGCATGTTTTTCGTTTTTACAATTGTTCATTCTACAAAAAAAACTATCACAGTGAGCAGCATTATGTAAACATTTGATGTTGATATGTTTAGAAATTTCCACTGAGAATTCTGAGAAAACTGAAAATTCTGAGAAAACTGAAAATTCTGAGAAGTTGTGTTCCAGAGAGAAGACGTCCAGTGGGCCGCCCCAGATACAAGTGGGAGAAGCCTATGCGAGGAGACGCTGGACCTCCTATGGACGGATGCCATAAACTTAGCACAGGACAGAGACGCCTGGAGACGCCCTGTCGATGCGATGGGTTCCCAATCGGAGTAGGTCAAGGGGAAGAAGATCTATGTATGCATGTAAGTTTAGAAAAATTTAATATTAGGCAGGCTGGGGAGTCTACGGAAACTAAAAAGAACGCCAAGGGGGGAAAAAAATTTGGGAACCTATGAACCAAAATTCTGGCATCACATCAGGTTGATACTGTGAGTACCTTTCAATCTAGAGATAGAGATAAAATACACATTTTTTTATGTAAACTCGTGGAAAACCCAATTAACCCACATACTGCCATAAAAATGTGGACGCGGATCTAGGTTCAGAGTCAAGGACTTACCGCTTTGCCACAGAGGTTGTCCAAATTAAAATATACTTTCATTTTATTGTGACGGCACGCCGCTGTTTCGTGTATTAGTACAAGTCAAGTACCAATTCTGTTTCAAAAAGTGTACTACTTATCCTTCTATTCCGCTGCATTTATAAATACGCCTGATCACTAATAATTAAAGTGGCTACATTAAATACTTCAGTGACGGACGTTTTCATTTACAAAATGACGCTTGATTGTTGGGCTTAATGAGGTTGGCGACTAATTTCTTTAATGTTTTGAAGCTCGACATTTCAACCATATTATTTCGATTCAACACTTTACAAATTAACATTGTTTATGTAATAATGATTTTTTTTACATTAATGTCCACTGCAAAAAATGCAGCCCTTTTGAATATCTTCAAGGGGCAAGACCGGTCAGTGGCTGCGTTGGAGTTCAATTCATTGGCTCGCTAAGTCCTCCATCTCGACACAAGCAACATCTTCCGCTTACTGTGATGGTAGTAGGAGATTTTCAAATATTGTTTGGTTATTCGTAACCAGGGGATATTTGTGTTTCTTTAAAAAAAAAAAGATTTTGTGGAAGACGAAACAAAAAAAGATGTCACACCACATGACTTCTAAAAGATAAATGGCTGGTGCATATGCTATTTTGGGTTGCAATTTGCACGGTGAAGATTGAATGATGGTCAACCTCAAGCTGGAAAGAAACAATTTCGACAATATTTGAGAGACTCCAACTACCATCATTATAAGCAGAGGAAGTTGTTTGTGCAATGATGGAATGATAGGGGACTAACTAGGAGAAGAATTGAACCCACGACGCCTGAGTGGGAACCAGACGCATTTGTCATACTCAGTCACTAAACGTGTTTAAAAAGAAATTTGTTTATTTCAATAATTAAGGTACTTATTACAATTATTATTATAAATAAGCGACTTAGCGTAAAAGTAAAACCGAAACAGTTTACTGGGATTTGCGTCAACAATAATATATAGAATATTTTAATAATTTTATTCAGCAAAATTTTGTACGAATTTCGCCTGTCCCGTGTTGCTTTTATAGGCTATTATTTGAAATCACAGGATTATTTCGCAATGGAATTAATATTCCAGACAACTTTTAATCCTTTTAACTGTGGCATATTTCGCCCACACACTAAGAGAACACAATAATCGGGACTTACATTTTTTTCAGGCAAACCATAAAATATTTTTGCAAAGCAAATAATGTTTACAAAATCTATCACACCGTTACCAAGCAAATATTGAATTCATGTTTTCAAATACATCTGTCAATGCTTGTTATTAGAATAGTTGGTGAAACGAAACGAATGACAGTTCTTTATTTTGCAAAATGGTCAGTTGACATGATGAATTCGCCAAACTTATCAGATGGATTACAATTATTGGAACGTAGAAACCGAGTGAAAATTATTTGTCTATCCTACCGGTATATCAATGGAAGATTCTCTGAAATTACAGCGTCATACTTTGAAATAAATACACAGCCAGGAGACACACCAAACATCTGTCCAACATCACAGCAAACTGAGTCATTGACCCTGCATCTTGTTTATACAATTCGGTATGAAGAATGAGTTAATGTAAAGTCATGGGTTTTGAAAGAGAGAGTGTGAAAACAGTGTGCAACATAATTGTAAATGATGAATATTTTTAGCAGGTGAATGAGTTTGTGTATTTGGGAAGTATGTTTACGAGAGATGGAAATACTGATAGGGGTGTTGAAAGAAGGGTGAATGCAGGAAACTTCACCAGGAGGCTGAACGCGGTTGGCGCTGACAAAATTGTTGAAAGAAGCGAAGCTAGCAGTTCACAACGGAGTTCTTAAACCAACCCTGATGTATGGTAGTGAGGCATAGAACTGGCAGAGGAAGGATGGAAGTTATCAGAGTAGAAATGAGATCACCGAGACGTATGTGTTGTAAAACCGTGTATGACCGTGTGAAAAATATTGAGATTCGTGAGGAATGCAAGGCTGATGTCAGTGTAATGAGTAAGATTAAAAAGAGGACGCTCAGATGATTTGGGCATATATGACGCGAATGTGAATGGTAGAAGAATTTGGGGACGCCCGAGGAAGACATGGTATGATCAGGTGAACCAACAATCGGACCACGTCAGAATAACAGAAGAGTATATATGAATGTGAAAGCAGTGAGTGTGTACCAAAACAGAATTGTTTGACGGTCCATCCTCTCTGCCTACCCCTGCAAGGAGACGGCGTGATGGTTAATTAGTATACTTATGATATCTTGACATCTCTTATTTGCTTCTTCCTCATCGTAAAATAACACTCCACACAGCATTACCAAATACGACATAGGGCGATTATCCTCAGAGCGTCTCATGTGAAATTTATACAAAAGTAAAATCTGATATATATATTTTTTAATTTTGTTCGAAATTAATCCGCCCTACTTGAAACTTTCCTTGAAGTCTCACCGAGTTGTCACAGTGTTAAACAGATATTTTAAGATAAAGTGTGACTTCGGGGAGGGTATTTTATCTTCAGGTTTACTGATGTTATTATTTTGTCGCATCCTTAACCCGGGTAGACGCGTAGAATTTAACAAAAAATCTAAAAGAACCCTTTCGTAATATTATGACGCTTTATAACATTTCTCCCTTTAATATTTGTTATCTGTCTTCAGGTTTTTGGGGGACAGAAGACAGAAGACAGAAGACAGAAGACAGAAGACAGAAGACAGAAGACAGAAGACAGAAGACAGAAGACAGAAGACAGAAGACAGAAGACAGAAGACAGAAGACAGAAGACAGAAGACAGAAGACAGAAGACAGAAGACAGAAGACAGAAGACAGAAGACAGAAGACAGAAGACAGAAGACAGAAGACAGAAGACAGAAGACAGAAGACAGAAGACAGAAGACAGAAGACAGAAGACAGAAGACAGAAGACAGAAGACAGAAGACAGAAGACAGAAGACAGAAGACAGAAGACAGAAGACAGAAGACGAAGACGAAGACAGAAGACAGAAGACAGAAGACAGAAGACAGAAGACAGAAGACAGAAGACAGAAGACAGAAGACAGAAGACAGAAGACAGAAGACAGAAGACAGAAGACAGAAGACAGAAGACAGAAGACAGAAGACAGAAGACGAAGACGAAGACGAAGACGAAGACAGAAGACAGAAGACGAAGACAGAAGACAAGACAGAAGACAGAAGACGAAGAGAAGACAGAAGACAGAAGACAGAAGACAGAAGACAGAGACAGACAGAAGACAGAAGACAGGAGACAGGAGACAGGAGACAGGAGACAGGAGACAGGAGACAGGAGACAGGAGACAGAAGACAGAAGACAGAAGACAGAAGACAGAAGACAGAAGACAGAAGACAGAAGACAGAAGACAGAAGACAGAAGACAGAAGACAGAAGACAGAAGACAGAAGACAGAAGACAGAAGACAGAAGACAGAAGACAGAAGACAGAAGAATATTAATAATCGTAATATTAGGACGCTTTATAACATTTCTCCCTTTTATATTTGTTATCTGTCTTCAGGTTTTTGGGGGTTTCTGTAGGTTCTTCCTAACAACAGTTTTAATTTATGTATTTTATTAACAATAGAAACAATCATATTCGGGAGTGGCAGGATGAATAACGGAAAAAAATTTAAATATTTCAAAAAAATGAATTATAGCATTATAAAAATATATTATTACTTGCCTGTGCATGGGACTAAAGGAAGATATATTGTGGAATATAAATGAAACATGGTGAGTAAAAATACGTATTTATACATAAAGCTCCTAAACATTCGTTCTTAGCAGATTTGAACTATCACTGGAATTAAATAAATATTTAGTTTATTTAATTAGACACCATTAAAAAATGTAATGAATAACTATTATTTTTATAAACAATAATTATTAATCTAAAACACTCATACAAATTGAAAAAAAACCTTCCGAGCAAAGATAAATGTCGCCGGCAGGACTCGAACCCGCACCCTTCTAATATCCGGTCAGATGCTCTACCATTGAGCTACGTCGGCTTATCGCAAACCCGCCAAGTTAATCAATATATACTAGTGTTTCATTCAATAATTACTATTTTTTATTATATTTCACCTGTAAACAACCAACTTTATTAGTAATTTTTTTTTTTTAGTCCTGCCGGCGACATTCATCTTTGCTCGGAAGGTTTTTCAATTTGGATGAGTGTTTTAGATTAATAATTATTGTTTATAAAAATAATAATTGTTACCCTTTGCGCTATGCACAAAAAATCTTGTCTTAAGTTTTTAAGAACTTTAGTTTATCAATTAGTAATGAATAACGGTTATAACACTAGATTAATGGATAACATGAAACAAAAAGCACAAACAAAAGTTTGATAGATAATATGTTTGTCCTTTAATAATTGACGGTGAAAACATAGTGTTTTTAAATGACCATTCTTCAAATGCAGTTATTAAAAAACATCCCACATAATAATAATAATAATCAGACCATTTCTATAGCCCCGCTTTTGTGAAAAATCACCCCACATACTACACAAATAGCATTTTATACTAACAAATTAAATCATTTATATATTTTAAATAACAGGGATAAGGGTGGTATTTAAAAAAAAGTGGGTCTGTAACTAATTTGTAACAATTTTAACTATATAGGAAATAGTAATTAATTTGTAACGATTTAAACTATATAGGAAATTGTAATTAATTTGTAACGATTTTAACTATATAGGAAATTGTAATTAATTTGTAACGATTTTAACTATATAGGAAATAGTAATTAATTTGTAACGATTTTAACTATATAGGAAATTGTAAATAATTTGTAACGATTTTAACTATATAGGAAATTGTAATTAATTTGTAACGATTTTAACTATATAGGAAATTGTAATTAATTTGTAACGATTTTAACTATATAGGAAATTAATTAATTTGTAACGATTTTAACTATATAGGAAATTGTAATTAATTTGTAACGATTTTAACTATATAGGAAATTGTAATTAATTTGTAACGATTTTAACTATATAGGAAATTGTAATTAATTTGTAACGATTTTAACTATATAGGAAAACTTCCAGAAATTTTAACACTACAATTAAGGAGCCCCTGAGGTGTTTGAATTCAGAATTCGACAACCGTCTTTTGGTAACAAATTACTCTTTCGATATAAACAACGGTTTAGAAATTTTGCATGCTGGAGGCCTAAAAATTTGAAAAAGCGTCAAGAGTGAATAAAATATTATTAATAACTAAATCCTTTTTATGAAGAGCCACCTCCTAAATTTATATTCATAAACAGCTAATTAACTACCCACTCCCTTTAACCCTCTCATGGCATTTCTTTTACAGTTTTGTCTACTTGTGTCATTTATTTTAATTTTATAATTATGTGTTATGTTCTGAAGAAGGAAACAATAGTTCTAAAAGATATAGATGATGTATTATTAAAAACAAACAAGTGTTCAAAACTATGTTTATTACTATTTATTGCATAATTACATTTAGATTTTAAAAAAATAGTTTTTCTTTCATCCGAGTAAATCGGAAATCTTTGGTGAGAGACGATAAATGTTCGTTAAAAAATATAATGGGTCTCATCTAGGTACGTTGTGTTAACATATTTTATCCAATGACATTACAAATCATAGACACGTTCTATTGCTTACAAAGTGACAATCAAAAGATACGGTAAATGCCGTACTCTATTTAATATTTAACTTATAAAGCGTGCTATGAGGTTATATGCTATTTCTAACAGAATTGCATTAAGAAGTGCCAAATATTCTACTGTGTGATGAACTCTAGTAAAACCATGAAATAATATTTCAATTTTTAATTATTTATTATTTTTATTGATATTTAAGAAACTCATTGTAGAAAATAATATTAACATAACCTGAATCGGAAAGAACGACAGAAAATAAAATTATTTCAGTCGCATCTGGGACTCGAACCCAGGACCTCTGCCTATCCGGGACAACCGCTTAACCAACTTAGCAAATGAGACCAGTTCAATTTATGTCGTCTTCATCGATATCATATCTCAAATTCAAGGTTTGTCAATATTATTCTGCATTTTTTTAATTATTTATTTTTATTCTTCGTTTTTTCCATTTTCATGTTTCATTTAGGTTATGTTAATATTATTTTCTACAATGATTATATAATATTTCATTCATAAGTACAAACAAATTACTTATTATAAATAAAGCAATTAGCTCTCAATCCCTTATGATATTACTCTTATGTCAGTGAGAAATACTTAGACAGCGTTCGGTATTCATTTTTATTACACGATTAGGGAATGATCAGCTAAACCCCACAATAGATAACGTATTAATTAAGTTACTCTTATTTACTTAAATTACTCGTATTACACACACACAGGCAGAACCTACGTGGGTTCCCAATTCTTACTATTTTAATTTAAAGAAAAATGCGTGTAATAAAATTGTGTATAATTTGTTATATTTTTTGTTTAAAACTGTGGGAAGAATAAAGGAAAAAATAAATAAATAAAAAATTACATTAAAAAAATATATCATCTTCAACCGGACCGAGCCGCCTAAATTGAATTTCTTTACTGAAAGTGGTAAAAGACACTACTAATATAAGACAGTAAAACTCTGTAAAAATATATAAATTACGTTGTAATTTCATAATGAATAACACTGAATCACAACTATGTCGAAAGAAATGTAAAAATGATTGTACGCCTTTACTTCGCAACACACTGAGTTCAAACCATTTGAAAAAAAAAAAAAGTGAAACTTACTGGTTTGAATGTAAATAACACGTTTTATTCATGTGAATATCACCCTGTGTAGATTACTATATTCCCTTGAACACTTACAATGCTATCTGCTATAATAATACCAATATTGTATTCCCAGGAGTGAATTTTTGTTTTATTTCATTTATTTTATTTTATTTATTTGTACATTAAAGTTTGTAAAATAACTAATTATAACTAATATGCTATTGAAAACCATTACATATAACTAATTATTATAAGTTATATACTATTAATATATAGCAAATATACTTGCACAATAAATGGGGTGAAAGATGTAGTATTCAACGCTAGTTTCAAGTGCGACAATGACAGCCGCTCCCACAAATTGTTTGAATGTCTGTCTTTGTCATACATGACCAGTGTTTAAATAAAGAATTTATTGGAAACGTAAGCGTATTTGTTACGTTGCCGCATTTTGTGTAGATATTGTAATGACTATGTTTGTAATGTCATTGATTTTATGGGATATATACACGAGTTAATTTTTATTAATTCAACCTTATATGGATTACATTAAGTATAATTAATAAATCATCTACCTATTTACCAGCAGCATTTTCTTTAAAATTATAGGTAGGCTATGTGTAGTTTATTTTAATGTTTGGGTATCAATTGTGCATTTGATTTTGATAAATAACTATTTCATTATCTTACTAAAAAATATAAATTTGTCGAATGGAAACATTTATCTATAATAACAAATTTACAGAAAAACACGTTTTGATGATTTTTTTTTTTCTATAATGGTTCGTTTTTCTTGTGGTGTGCACAGCTCTTCAGCCTATATGAACTGAACGCACCTGCTATGTACCATCTGTATTAATGAGATAAGAAAGAGAATATGATATTGTATTTTGTATTATGTTAGGTGATCGTCTTTTGTGAAATTTGATATATTTTTTTTAATGTTTTGAATTTTATTTTATTTGTAAAATGCCAGTAGCGTTTTCACGCTTAGTGTGAATCTTGAAAGTATGTAGGTACTCGTACGTGCGTACGGATAAATCACGTATTCAATTTCTAATTGCCGGATGAACTGTGGTGAGAACAAAGATCAAAAAAGGGATTGACTTGAACGTATGTAAATTCTACGCCCCAGGAGCGCTGCAAGCATAAAATTATTATCTGCCATGTATGCAGGGCACACAGGCGGCCACCTTACGGGTGGCCGTATGTCATATAAAAATCTGTGGAAGTTTTGCAAGAATATACTTAAAAAAACACGTAACTTTAAAAAGTAGCCTCTGATATCTGAACATAATTAATTTTTACCATAACTCCTTAAATTATACTCTCATAAGTATAGGTACGTCTTTGATAAGATATTTTTGTTGTTGTTGTGAGGTCCTTGACTACGAATCTGAAGGTTGCAGGTTCGAATTCCGGCGTGCGTAAGAAAATTTTATTTAACTGATTTGTGTTATTCCACACTTAAAACATATAAAAAAACATAATTGTAGCATGCTTGCGGCACGTTCCATAGTGGTAGATACTATCATTATCGCCCTAGTGAAAGACCACCACTCAGAATCGAGACGTTACGATGCTACGACGACCAAATCTGCATAGCCCGGTACTTATCCACCTACCTCTCCCCCATCACCTTCTCCTCTTATACCCTTAAACCTCACAATATACCACAATTGGAGAAGCCATAGTTCACAAATAAAGGTGACACTAGAAGTTTAGAAGTGGAAGGTCACCGTAACAATGATTAATAATTTTAATTAATAAATTCACTTGGTATAACACCAGTTTATTTGAGTATTTTCCTACCGGTGTCCGGAATTACCATTCCTTCTTCAGGGATAAATATATACTAACTTAACATTATTTCCAAATCATTGTCAATACATTAGGTGTTGGAGTGGTGGTGGAAGAGTGACTGCGGGGGGGATAAGTAAAGAGTGGTGGGAAAAGAAAGAGACAGATGGTGTGGAGAAAGGGAGCAACTTCAAAAAGGACTGTAAGAGAGGTTTTTATCGTTATTAATTACGTATTCATTATTCTTTACGGATATTTAAATTTCAAATGCTTCTAACCGTTTTCAATTTTTGTTTTGTTATCGCATACAGGCGGCGGCACCTCCAGCGGCGGCCCTGCGCCTCGCATTCCAAAAAGTTCGTATCAAGAAGGTTATAGCACGTGTTGAGTGTGACGGCCGTCAATGTCATAACAATGCCATCACTCAGATATTGGCGGAATGGACGCAAATTAATACGGTATCCAGGCAATTAACAGGTATTCTGAGGAATAGAAAGGAGAATTAACGCAAGTATTGAATAACCCACCCTTAGATTATAGCGTAGGAGAGTTTTCTTTGTTTTACGGTTCGAAAGATAATTCATGTTGATCCAATCAAGCCGTAACACTTGATTAATGAATCAATTGTGCGAACATTAATATATGTTTAATAATTGAAGACCACATTAACAAATCTCGAATAATATATGAAACATAAAAAGACAAAAAACAATGTTACCGGGACTAGCACTCAAGGACTGAGCTAACGATATCTAATTACTCTCCGTCAATTAAATTAATAATAGACCTCAATTAAAAAAATTTACTAATATCACCTTCAAGTAATTCTCATATTTTTGGCTGCTATGTTTTTAAATTATTGCAAGGATCTACCCGAATTTATTTGCAATCTAGATAGTATCTCGGGTATTATTCCAAACCGATTTTAATTTATATGGGACATCTGTTGTCTTTTCTATACGGTTAGAACTAATATTCAGTTTATTGGAATAACTTATTGGAGTTCATAAACCTCATTGTAATAATTAATCATTAAAGATAATAATAATAAATCTTTAATGAAATACGAAACACTAAAAAAAAGATAACGATCCCATCTGTCAAAAGTCATTTTGCAAAATATGTGAATTAATTGAAGATGATATTAGTAATTCTTAAATTGATATATGACATCGATGAAAATAACTTTTTTTTAACTTATTTTCTGTTTCTTTTTCTGATTAGTATTTCATGTGAGATTTGTTAAAATCATCTTCAACCAGCTGAAGTACTCGGCGTTGCCTGGGGTCATGTACGGTTTGGAGTAAATGTTTTATGATGCATTAACCTTACCCCATTTATATTCATTACCAGCTGAAGTACCCGGCGTTGCCCGGAGTTATGAATGGTTTGGAATAAAGTTTTGAAGTTGTGATGAGTTACCCTTACCATTACCCCTACCCAGTAATTTTCCTCTTAATTTCAACGTCAAGCGAGCAAAATTTATTTAAGAAATACCAATATTCTGGTTTAAGGGGTAGTAAAGGGAGATGGGGGTAGTATTCAAAATCTCATTTAAACAGTGACCTCTTATTTTGAAGTTCAAGTTTGGACATTTTCATCAAGTTCGGAATTAAACTGTAGATTTGTACAAAATAAACGCACACCGCCCGCTCGGGATATTCTTCTTTATATAATAGATGAAGATAAAAGATACAAAATAGAAGATAGAAGATAGAAGATAGAAGATAGAAGATAGAAGATAGAAGATAGAAGATAGAAGATAGAAGATAGAAGATAGAAGATAGAAGATAGAAGATAGAAGATATTATAATTATTTATATACGGTAAAGCTCATCCTTGTTTTGACATTTAACATTCTAACCTCAAAACTGATCAAAACCGACCGACCATAGATTTGGAGCATTTTGGCGGGCTTTGAAAAATTGAATCTTTAAAAATTATTTCAACTACGGAAACTTACTTTAGAAAAAAAAACTATTTATACTGGTATTTAAGTTTGAACGTTATTAATGACAATTTTTTTTAATCGGACTGGATTTCCTGTTTACCAGTTTTTTTGACGTAGGAAATAATAATCAATTTTCTCAAAGTGAATATGTTGTGGGCACAGCTTTATCCTTCAATCGAATTCCACTCAATGTTCTGTTGATGAAACGTTCTTCAAAATGTTTTGAGCATAGACAGGAATTCTTGGTTGACTCTCCAAACCTTCAACCGCGATTCTTTTTTTCTTTCTTTGTTACACGCACCACTTGGAAACCCGAAAAGTGAACTTTGTTTTTCCTGATTTTGAAACTGTCAATTCGTGATGGAATTCCATTTTAATATGAATTTTCGATTAAAAAACCTTTTGTAACTATCTTCCACTTGTTTATTTCATACCGGACCGGTTTTACCATATCGGGCATCTTTAGACTAATAAAATTAAAAGAAAAACTATGGTTTATATAATATTTTTAAAACCGATCTGGTCTGAAATAAACAAGTGAAAGATGTTACAATTTAATTTATTGTATATATATATATATATTTTTTTTTTAATAAAAGTAAACACACTTTGATTAGAACAAAACTTTATTATGCAATGTTTTTATTCTTACAAAAAGATGTTTTAATTAATTTCATAGATAATGTACTGTTTTTCTAACATGAAAAAATAACAAAATATCATTATATATCTACAACATAATTTATAAAATTAATATACTTAAAACAAATATAAAAATTATATTTAACAAAATTTTTATAATTTTTCTTAAGATGAAAGAAAATCTTAGTATTGAAAATTACAATTATTCACATGAATACACAAACCTTTAGATATTATGTTTTTATCATACTTACAATAAAATTGGCCCTTCAAAGTTTTTCATCGAATTTTAACAATGGGATAATATTATTTTAATTCGAATTTCTAAAACATAAAATTAATGAAAGGCTTTTTTATCTTATTTTACCTACATAATAATTAGTTCGTGTAATAAAACTGAAAACATTACATATTTACGTCTTGTTATGTCAAAAACAAAAACTTTTTTTTTCTATTTTTGATTCATTGGCACAGTGTTAGCACGATCATTTACTTCCCATGTGTCGCTCTACAGGAGCACACTCTGAAGTTTTTTCTTAGTTTAGTAATTTTGTAGCATTTTGAAAAAACATCATTTAGGTTTTCAGGGAGAACCCTTTAGTGTGGGTAGACATATGGAAGAATGAGATTTAAAGAAATTACTATTTGTATATTATTTAAATTTGAAATCAGATATAAATCTTGGAAAATTGATGCATAATTGGTAACTCAAATCATCCATTGGATTCTAATATTCGATAAGATTATAACGTCTTGATGAACTTTTATTATCCAAGCACGAGTTTGGTAGCACCGTTAAACCTTCAACGTAATTATAGTAGTTAAATCTTTAACCAAACGTTTAAAAGTTTATTATCGAATCTTTCAAGGTGTATTTAAGTGACCTTACAAAAAAATGTGAATTACTCTAAAGTGTTTATAATAATCACCGAGTGTACATATTTCGTAGAGTCCATCATCGGGGCAGATGTGTAGATTATGGTGTAGTGCGTATTTATGTATGCAGAAATGATACCGTGTTGCACTCGTTAACCCTCTTAGGGCCGGTATTTCAATATAATAATAATTATTATTATGTTTTTTGTTAGTATACGTAATGTGGTTTTCGGCGTTGAGTTTTCGTGTATCCGGATACCAATAACTATTAAGTCTAGCCCCATCGTCCTTGTTAATATTAATTTGGGTTTTGTGGATTATAATTACTTCCATAATTACCCAAGCTCGATACAATTTAGGTCTTCCCAATACTTCGGGAACAAATCCGAAATGATTATCACTCCCAATTAAGTGCTCGGCAATTTCTGATCTATCTGGATGGCCATGTTGCATGCTCGAAAGTATTCTCAGAACAATCTATACACCTGCCCTGATGATGGACACTGTAACGCTGTCCAAAACGTTGACATTATTTACTTTGTTGTTTATTTGAAAATAAAAAATAAAAAACTTTTTTCTGTTGTGATTTTCTAATGCATGTGGATTTGATAATAAATATTTGGATATATTATTCATGAACTATAATCATGGTGCTATTCGAATTTTGTGAAATTAAATGTAAATTGGCAGAAACTGCAGATAGTGCATATTATGTGCACTTATTTGAATATTAAAACTGTATCAATATACCTAGCAGTGATTTAATATAATGTCATTTGACCTTCCGATGATGTTCCCAAGAAATTTATTATATTCTACAAGAGTTAGGCTTACTATATCGCACACTGAGCTAAAATAAATAAATCAGAATCATGAAAGTCAAAAAATCTGTGTCTGACATTTTTTCGGTGTCGCAGAAATCAATTCTTATCATTTAGATAAAACACAATGTCTTTAGACTATAGAAAAAAAAAATTTTCAACCAGAAAATTGTTCACGGTAAAAACAAATTAATAAATTTTAAATTGCAATCGAAACTACAGTGCCGTACGGAAGACGGCTATGACGTCACGCTGGCCAATCTTTCTAGGCGGTGCTGGGTCCCAGTGATAGTTTTGATAGCGGCCACTAAACTGTGTAGGCGGAACCTACGTCATAATTATCACAAACAAAATACGAACCGTTTAGGAGTTTGCGGTTCTGGATCAAAATTGGATTTTTTTTTATTTATTAGTCGACATTATGTTTCTAAAAGTATCCCCAACTATGAACACACCATACTGTTTGTCAGCGCTTCGATCAGAATTAAACTTACTATTGATTGTATTCACTCCTCAACACACAGTTTGCGCCATTGCACATTGTTATTATTTCTATGTTCATAATTGTATTGCACTGTATTAACTTGTTTTATGTAAAAGCCCTAAGGGCGTAAATAAATAAATAAATAAATATTGATTTATATGAAAATAAAAATTTTCCCCACGGTTTTAAATTCAATGTGCGATGTGGACTTTTTAAAACATTATTAATTGTTTTTGTGTTTAATTCGTAGAACTCCATTAATTTTTTTTTTAATTTAATGTAAATCAAATTTAATGATGTTATTATTAAGTTCTGCGAGTATTTTTAGTTGTTTCTAATTAAATTACTTTCTAACTAAATCGGTTTTACCGATAATAAATCGTTACCCATCCATCCACATTTTAAAGAAGTGGGGTAAATTAAATCATACAAATAAGTCGTCGCAATGTGGATTAACCACAGTTTGAAAATGGCATTAAACGCCGAAACAGCTGTCACAATAATAACAACTAAAGATACTTGCAGAACTTAATAATAACATTATTAAATTTGATTTACATTAAATTTAAAAAAAAAAAATTTAAACATATCATTAAACAGTTATAAAGTCAATTAAAAAATTACATAATATTTTTTTTAAATTTGTGGAATTTACAATTTTGTGGTTGTTCTTCAATAATCTAATTCGGTTATAATAATCCATGTACATATCTCAAATCTTTCCTAAGAGTAATACAATAAGTTCACTACGTTACTTAGAGAGAGATATAAATTAATTAATAAATAAACAAAATTGCTTAGATCATTGAGAAAAACACTACTTTCTAAATAGTGAGAATACAAAATATTGTGCTTGAAAGGGTTCATAAGTACTCAACAGCATTACCAGCTGTGCAATGTTATCGCAAGAATATCTAACTATGTAATTATAAGATTGATGAAAATAAATTCAATTACAAATTTAATTCAACACCCTTCGAATTTCGTGAGTACACTTTGATAATTAAATTCATTATTTCGACTTTAGAGAATGTAGATAAGTTACAATGGTTAAAAAAAAAAAATTAAATCAATATAATGAATAAGTATAATATAATAATAACAGTTGTCATAAAGCAATAAATTTCAGGATTAAAGCAATGAATTGTGGGAAAGCCACTTGAAACTACACACACGACCTATTCACATTATGATATAAAATATAAATATAATAAATTTGATTTAAACCACATCAATTTCATATAATAATCTACCAATTTCGGAAGTACCTTCCTTCGTCAGGACTACATCAAGATTAAACTAAGATTCAAAATAATAACAGACATACATGAATATCTAGGTGTCGGAGTGGGAGTGGGAGCCGACCAAAGGGGAAGGAGTAATTAGGGGGTTTTCAAGATGAACACAGCGGTTGATTCACTGAAAAAATATTTAGAAGAGAAGAAAAAATATATTTAATTTATAATTCTAGTGTATTGAAGTGGTTTAAAAAAATGTGTGTGTTTATATTATAATTATGCTAAGCCACAAAGCAAATGTTTTTACGAAGATGTAAAAATAAATACCTACCAATATGTTTATACTCATAATATGTAAAATCAATACCAAGATAGATATTTAGTAAAAGAAAAAGTTAAAAACAGAATCTTCATGTGATCAAATAAATTAATACACAGCCAAAATTATATATATTTTTTAAATCTTATATCAAATGCTGGCAGATTTCAAAACTGAGAACCGAAATAATCTTTATGTTGGTATTTAATTAAATTTATATAATATTAAGCTCTAAATTATTCACACTTGAAACGAGAAGTATATTAGTTTACTATGTACAGGTAGAATTACAAGGTATAATATATATATATATATATGAACAGAGAGTGATAATATAATGTAATGTCAATAAATATGTTCCTACCTAAACGATTTTTTATTCTTCAAATAAAGCGACGATAGTTTCTTCATCAATGTAGCTTAGGATCCCGTGACACGAAATCCTACGCCATCGGATACACAGATGAAACTACTTTGTACCGATAATGGGCATTTTTTACTGCGCATCCTGGGGGGTGCCGTACAGTCATGGAAATAGTGAACATTTTTTTTTTTAAATTACGTCATAAGATACATGAATGGAAATGTTTTGTTACGATAGGGATAGATTCGCAGAGTATAAAAAAACTAGTCTACCAACCGGCAGCCTGAGACTTTTGCCAGGCAGCCAGATTTAAAGAACCTATCGGTTGGTAAATTTTACGTCATCAAATACATGAATGATGCCAATGAATAACTATAGTATATGTCATCCCATTGAAGAATTCCTTGGTCTGCCAGCCGACAGACTGGGAGTTTTTTTGAGTACGTTTTTTTTTTTTTTTTTAATTATTAAACTGAATTACTTTCATTTGCTCATTGTTCTAAAAACTTAGATTGCTATATTTAAAGAAAAGGTAACGAATAATGCTAATTAAAATGAATTTAACTGTTCCGAGGTACACATAACAGCTTGGCGATCCGTAGTGAGTATCAAGATGCATCGCTTACTGGGTTTTTTTTTACATGAATACCGCACAAGAGACCCAACTGCTCCCAACCGTCTGGAGCCAGTGAGACTATGGCATTCTCAATTAGGGAATGTTGTGAGGCTGAAGGTATTGGGGAGGGGAAGGAGAAGGGGAAGAGGGAGGTGGGGGAAATACCTGGCTATTCAGATCTGGTCACCAAACACGGCTAAAAGCCATTTCAAGTAACGTTTCAATTATGAATGGTGGTCTTTCACCAGGGCGATACTGAGAGTATCTTCCACTCTGGAACGTGCGCAAATATACTATATATTATTTTTAAATGAATTAATTGTGAAACAGCACAAATTAATTCAATAAAATTTACTTGCGCACGCCGGGATTTGAACCCGCGACCTTCGGATTCGTAGTCGAGAGCCTTACCCCTCGACCATGGAGGCCGTCAGTGTTGCTTGTATCGATTATTATTTCTTTCTTGCGACCGCACTATTCAATATTTGCGTTTCAGCCCCTTTCTTTCTCGGTGTGTAATTTAAAAAAAAAAGTTCAGATGTGCTCCAGTAGATCAACCTTTTAAGGATTATTAAATGCCCATTATTGCTACAAAGTAGTTTCATCTGTATATCCAAAGACGTGGGGTTTCGTGTCATGGGAAGCTAATACTAGGTAATTATTATATCGCGACATTAAATAAATGTTCGAAGATCAGTTTTATTTTCTCACACTTAGTAATTATGTACAACACTTGAGATCAAATACAGTTAGCAGCACAATTCAACCTCATGGAAAATATGGAAGTACCACAAACAAATAGTATAATAAGTTGTGCAAAAAGATAACCGGACTAAACAAATAAATTAATTCATGTTTTTCACCTGAGTCCTGTTGTGTGCATCCATGAGTGACAAAGCTGTCAGAAAGTTTCAAAATCTGTCATTTTTGATTGATTATGGTGGCAAAATAGAAAGTCCATATTTTAATGCGAGTATTTTTTTTTCTTCTTTATAATAAGCCTGCTGGACGATGCAAAGACGTTGGAAACCAAAACATGAGTGACTGGCATGTATGGAGGCGAATACCGCATTGTATTTGAGTATATAAGACAGAATAAAAGCAACAACAAAAAAACCGACGGAAATGGAGACGTTTCTTAGAGGATCCCAGGACTTTTCAAAGGTTGTACAAATGATGAAGCACTTTCACAAAGAAGATACGTTGCGTAATATCGGTACTTCTTTAACCTGCAAACCTTTTAAATCTCGCAACAGCTATCAAATAGGGATGTAGTTGTTCATCAAAAATATTTTTTTTATATCTACATAGTTGGATGAAGATTATTGATGGTTGAACAAAAACCCATATGACATCATGATGGGTTTCTAAAAATGGAAATGCTTCATCCGTGTAAAAAAAGATAATATGATGGCTTTTTTAAAACACTTTCAGTGACAAAACTCTCAGTCATGAGGGGATGCAATAAAAAGGAATGGAATTTGGAAGAAGATTTGCAAACGCTCAACCGCCACAGATGCGCAAAGTAAACATTAGGTACAAACCTTGAAACCAGTAAAAATAAGAAATCATTAAGAATATCATAAAATATTGATCAAATTACTTTCGTCCATGAAAACTAACGAGGAACCGCACAAGAGGAGCAAATGAACGAGAGTACCGTTTTGGTTTCTTGAATTGAGATACATTTCTATCAGGATGGAGGCCAGGATCGAGGCCATGATGTTGGAGTTTTGGAAGAGCTTGCCTGCTCTGCCGGTGCCGTTGTTGCAAAGGTTGGTGTCGCAGCAGGAGGTGCAGGCGTAGATCTTAGTTCGCTCCCCGATGACAATGCAACCGGGCTCGCAGTGTTTGGTGCAGTTTCTCTCCAAGGACCACATCTTCAAGGTAGATGTGGAGTTTTCATTAGATGTTGTGTAGGAGAAACGCTTCACCTGCAAGGGACAGATTTCAAATTTCCAAAAATTACACAACTATAATTTTACTAAACTTGATATGACAATACTCAATTGATACATAACATAACTGGAAAATATATTTTTAATAGGATTCCAAAATGTTTAAACCTCTCAGTACCTTCGGGCAGAAAAATGAAATTTTCTGTGGTCGAAAAAATAAATTTGAAAAAGCGATGGGAACAGTTGTTAAACGGTACATTAAACTTTTTATTATTTCATTTACTCGGGCTCGTATAGCCAACAATTCCAACTAAAATCGTTGTTAAAATCACCTCGATTGGAAAATCAAAGTTCTGGTTTTCAATCCAGACATTATTCCGTAGAAATTATACGATCCTCCTCGAGATTTAAAATCCAAAAATAAAATCGAAGAAACAGTGTTAAAAAAATCGACTAGAAATCGAAAGTATTAAACCATTTCGCGCATCTAATTAAATATTTAACCATATTAAATATTAGAATATTAAAGATTAGTTTATATGAAATAATTAAACTGATTTTTTTTTATTAAAAAACCTTGTCACTTTTTCGAATTTAATTTATAAATAACTGGAAAAAGGTTACAAATGTTTTTTTAATAAAAAAAATCATTTTAAAATGGAATTCCACAAAGAATTTACAGTAAAAAAATTCGAAATAAATAATTAAACGTTACATACAAAATTTAATTATTCATGTTTCATTTTTTTTTTTCATAAAAATCCATACTAAGTATTATATTCAAATTAATAAAAAAATCCTCCATGAATATTCTGATGATTCATTTTCATTTCTAAAACTGTATATGTATTTAATTAACTCTTTAAATAACCTAAAAACTTCATTTTGTGTGCCTATCTTCGCATGCGTTATAATAAGTCTTGTACTGTAAATGGATGAGTAATTTGTCATACGTTAAAAAAAATACTAGCAACACAGGAACATAAAAATCCCTCTTTCGATATACTCGTTGATGTACCATTTTACGCTATTTGGATAGAAGCAGCTACTCCCCTAGCAGGTTGATGAAATACGAGGACATACCATGCAGAGGCGCTCCTTATCGTCCTTGCACTTGTGGCTCAGCGCCGTGTGGTTCCCTCTGAGGTCCGAGCACCTGTCCCCCTGCTCCATGGTCTGGCACCTGTAGCACCACAGGTCGTTGGCCGGCCTCTCGGCGGCCGGGGTTCTGTGCACGCTGTTAGGTTGCAGCAACTGCCCGGGGACTGTGGAAGAATGAACACGAATGATTAATTTAATTTATCAAAAACAAAACATTGGAAAGTTTACATCGAAGCTTACGTAATTTGATATAAAAATATTTCCAGCTGATCCGGAGAAAGAAGAACTATTAGCTGGCAATTTTATGGGGCTGACGGACAAAAGGAAGACTCAGAGAAAGGAAAGACGTAGGTTAGAATAAATTCCCCTCAGCTCTTACTAATATCCATACTTTGACTGAATTTAAACGGTCTTTAAAAACAAAATAATTTACAAATCGTACTATCGATAAATCTTAACTTCTCTTCAATCAATTATAAATAATCCGTTTTCTCAAGCCTCCGGTAGTTGTTTGGTTTCGGTTTCTTGTTTGTTTTACTTTTATGTAAACTCTAAAAGTTCTTGTTGCTGAACTTGTGTTTCCTAACTAACTATTATCTTAAAATATTGCTATTTTTCAACAGTTATTATGAATGTGTTGTCGTTGTATCGCTTTGTATGTACTAATAATATTTTGTAATTTTATCTGATGAATATATACCTAAGTAGGACTGTAGGAGTAATGTTAAGAATAAGTAAGAATGTATAAAATATATTAAGAATATGTAAACAGAATATGTTTTTGAATACATGAATAGAATATTAGAATGGAACGTATTAATGGAATATGTTAAAAATATGTATGTAAATAGAATATGTTATGACTATGTTAAGAATATGTATATGGAATATGTACATGAATAAAATATATGAATAGAATATTTGAGTACAACATTTTTTTTTTTTTTTATATGAATACCTCACAAGAGTCCCAACTGCTCCCGACCGTCTGGAGCCAGTGAGACTATGACATTACCAATTGGGGAATGTTGTGAGGCTGAAGGTATTGGGGAGGGGAAGGAGAAGGGGAAGAGGAAGGTTGGGAATACCCGGCTATTCAGATCTGGTCACCAAACACGGCTAAAAGCCATTTCAAGCAACGTTTCAATTCTGAATGGTGGTCTTTCACCAGGGCGATACTGAGAGTATCTTCCACTCTGGAACGTGCGCAAATATACTCTATATTATTTTTAAATGAATTAATTGTGAAACAACACAAATTAATTAAATAAAATTACTTGCGCACGCCGGGATTTGAACCCGCGACCTTCGGATTCGTAGTCGAGAGCCTTACCCCTCGACCATGGAGGCCGTCAAATTATAAATGGAAAAATATTAATGGAATATGTAAGTAAATAGAATACATTAAGAGGAACGGCACCTTTAATAATTATTCAGGGGCTAACGGTGATTTAAAAAAAAGTTTTACCCAGTCTACTTTGAAAAGATAATGAAATATAAAATTAAACAATTTAAAAAAAATAAAAATGAAACTTTAAATTAAATTAAAAACGACCAACTTATGTTGGAACACAAATTTTCCGTACATAATTTCAAATATCGACCCGAAAAAACGTTTTTTTAAGTGTTTTGTTTTTATATATTTATTTACGTAATCATATTTACATAGTAAATATGATAATTAAAAAAAAAGGTAAGCCCGCAAATAGTTGCCTCTAAAATTAGGAAAATTGTTTTTTTTTCATGGCATATACTTAATTTAAAACAAAAATAAATAAAATACTTCTCATGTGTACTAGGTATTTACTAAGCCTTTAATTAAAAATAATGTATCATTCAGTTTGGATGGTTATTTTGGCCTCAAATCCAAAATGAAGTTATGTATGAAACAGGCAGCGCAGCCGTTTCTCTTAAGAATATGAAACGAGTACTGCGGGAATTCCACTGATTGGAGTTAGTAAATTATTATTTTAAAGTTTATTATAGTAATAGTGTTATTACAGAAGTGAAATAACTCAAAACTGTGCTATATAAATGCTATGTTATTATTATAATATATTACTCGAATACAGTTAAGACAAGAAGTGATATACAATCTCCTTCCCGATAGCCTGAAAACGAAGAATCGAATAAAAACTGTTCAATCTCAAAATAAGTGAGCAAAATAACAATGTATAATATACTATAATAATATTTAAAATAGGAATAATATATAACATAATAATAATATATGTAATATATATTAAAAAATGTATATGTAATATTAAGTACTATGACATATAATATGAGTAATAAAGTGAGATAATAATAATATGTACGAGTATGTATGTATTTCATTAACATAATATGTATGTACTTAAGTCAAGAAAGTAAAATTATGTATTTCTTTTAACTTTATAAAGTAAAAATAAAAATTATATACTGGAAAGCATCTGGCTAACCTCGCCACTTAGGTAGCCAAGAAGGTAAAGCCATTCATTTCAAGAAACGCTTCGATTTTTACTTGTAATCGCACACCGTGTGATACTGAGAGTTTTATTTTTAACTTTAGCTCCACACGAGAGACTCCGAGGAAATAATTTTCCTCAAGGCCTATGTCATCTTTGGGGATGCTGTTTGGAGGATCAATCTTGAAGAGAACAATGTTGTGGGAGGGAGGAAACACAAAGGCCGGCAAATCATTACACAGCCGATCTATGAACTCAAGAACGAGTCGTAAAAACGACCCGATCTCTTATGACAAATATGAACTGCGTATAAATAGTAGGCGCGGGTTTTGCGTGTTTCTTGACTGGTCACCGGTTCTGAAGAGATTAATTACTGGTTCCTCGGAACACATTCGCATTGAAATACCAGTGAAACAAGGACATCATTCCCACCTAACGCCTGTGCTCTAAAAATCGCAAGCCGTTTGTTAAGAAAGGGGAATCTGTCAAATTAACCGCTCCTTTCTACATAGAGTGAAGGGTTACACAGGGTTAGCAGTTGTGTACTGTTAAATTATCTGCGGGTCCTGTAGAGGTAGAGTACGCCTAGCTTCTGAGAGGCTAACTTAACACTGGCATCGGTGGAGCTAGTCATTTAAGAATTACACTAAGCATATCAATGGAGGGCTTGTTGGAAAGATTGCTTTCATTCAGAGTGCATTCCATTCAGAAATGAATATTTGAAAAATCTAAGCCCAGATAGTTGGCACAAAACTATTTCGATAAATGGTGGGTAAACTAGGTGATTATTAACGTCGTTACAATTCGGTGATCGGCGAAATGTTAAAAAATCATTCAAGTGGACATATGATTGACGGCTGACAAAAATTTGATCAAAAACTGACAAGGGCCGATAATTAGCGATGAACACGGACCGTCATAAGTGTAAAAAGTGAAAAAGTCACTGTTTGACTGGTGGTTTTGTGACGGTGTTAAAGTTGGAGGCGATTCAAACAGACAGGCCCAAATTCTATAAATAAATTATAAATTACTTCTACCTCAAATATTTGATATCATCCCTGTCGGTAGTTCTAAATAAAAAGTTTTCGGTCCAACAATTCAGCGAAAAACATTTAAAATTTAATTTTAAAATGACGAGCAATTAATTAAATTGTAAATGAAACCAACAAAAAAGTCCAATTTGGAATCTCACTCAAGAAACCCCGCCTATTTAGTCCAAAATCACCTACCATGAAAATGTGCGGTTAGGGGAAAAGTATTAATAGGTCTAAGAATGAGAGGAATTCCAGTAATAATAACCACTGAACGGAAAAACAGATAGAAGTGTGTTGTGAGCCTATCTGCAGCCCCGATACGAGGTCAATTTTATCTTACTTCGCGTGAAATTGGTCAAGCGTTTCCATAATTCGAAATTCTTTTTTAACAGAAAATCAATTTCACTGGCCCGGTTCAGTTTTCTTTTAAATTGGTATAGATCCACCTTCTAGGTTTTTTCTGTTCAGTGATAATAACGAATCTCGATGACTACGACTGCGTGAAGAACGTCGCTTCTGTGAATGATTTTTAATCCCCGTTCTCCGTTCCCGGGACCGTTTAAAACAAGAAAATTTGTACGTACTTTCAAATGCAGAGATAAATTAAAAAATTCCATGCTAATTTATATATCGGATATTCCATGGAGCATTTCGTGGACGCAATGACGTTTTCTCAGGAAATTAAATTGATTTTTTTATTGTGGTAAAACTAACGAAATTTCATCAAACGAAATATCAACAAAAGTGAGAAAAAACTCATGTTTTGGTTGACGAGTTTCATCCACATGTACATTTGTTACTTAATTTTATTTATTTGCTACCGATTTCGACACATTCGTGTCATTCGCTAGCGTTCTTAAAACTAACTTAAATTAAACAAGTACATAAATAATTAGACATTTTAGATGAGGATAGGTGAGCTAATGGTAATTTGGAAGGTGGGTGGACGGTGGGAGGAGTCAAAACAATAAGTAAATATGACTAAGATAGGTTATTTACAGGGTGCTATTATTTTGTTTACTAAATTAATTTTTGATTGATTTTTTTTTTGTTTATTTCTAAAGTTTCTAAGGATCACAATTTAAAATATGCATTAATATTTGAATGTTTAAACTTTTTTTTTCTTTATTGAAGCTATAGCTTGTCTCTAAAAAATGATTAGCAAACTCGAAAAAGTTATTATTTCGTAAACAACGTTTATATTTCCTGATTATAGTTATAAAATTTCTAGTAGTCATACCTATATCCTGTGCGTAAAATTCATTACATTCTAAAGTGTATATTCCATTTTTTACTCTTTTATTACAATTGTCCTTGTTGTTAATTAATTTTTTTAGCTTGGAATCAGTGTGGAAAGTTGGACTATTGTGATCTGGTAATATGCGAGATATTTTTAAGGGTAAGTCGCCTGTATAAAGAAGTTTTTTATAATATTTTTTTGTAACTAGACAATACATGAACGTGTCACTGATTAACCAGTGCAGCGCAGAGCCGTTAAAATTACAGGATATTAAAATTGAGGGATTTGTGAAGGTGAAAAATTTTAATGTTTGAAAGGTGAAAGTTTTAAATCTAAAACTCAAATTTATACACATGGGGAAAGTATTAGCTCATTAAAAAAGCGCCGTTAAATTTTTTAAAGAAATTAAATAATATCTATGAAATTTTGGTGAAATCGCTGGTGCGCCTTCCCCGTTCATATTCCCACTACGTTAGGAAAGTTATTCCTCTCCGCAGACAAGCCGCGTGTGCGGTCGTAAAAGGTGCATTTTACTGAAAAGGGCTACGATAACAAATAATTATATTTCAGTCGTGCTCTGTTTCGTCCTATTTTTTGCCGTTTTGTTCAATCACCTTAATCAAATATGGCCAAGCATCCATACATTATAAAATGGTTTTATATTTTTTTATATCATCCGGAAATACGCGCTTTTTTCTGCGTTAAAAAAGAAAATAATAATTCTTCTCATCTTGTATCAAATATGTACACTGGATCTATGAAAAAATTGTCAAATTAAACAATTCACAATTCGTGCCATTAATATAACATTCTGTTTAACTTTAAAAAATATTTTTTATTGCATAAATGAGATAAAAGTAAAGGGAATGTGGTTTAGAAATATTGTATTTGATAAAAAAATATTACGTTTGGAGTAAAACATGAAATAAAATTGTGGTAAACGTTTTTGACTTATTGCTTAAGCTTACAAAAAAAAAACATTTATTCTTCCTGCATTAGGTATTTAATTTACGGTGAAAACTCTTTGGCTTTTAAAAAGAGAACCCGTTAGCCACGAATTAAAAAAAAAAAGTTTTTTATTGAAAAGAAAACGCGTCTTTCTGTATTTATTTTCATTTTCAGTTGTTTAGGTATAATCAGGGAATTTGTAGAAAAATCGTTTGTAGAGAATTCTGTATTTTCTCTTGTTTCTTTGGTGAAGTTTGCCTACAGTAGAAAACCCTTCTGATTTTTCATTTGCTGGATAAATATTTGCATTTCGAATATAAATAATTAAGATGTTTAACTATTGTTTCATGAATAATCTATTTTACCGTGAATATGTATTTGAATATTTTTGTATTTGTGAAGCTTTGTTGATCATTCGTCTGAAAGAATACGAAATAAATTTTTGTGTTTCTCGTAAACCATCAACATTAAACAAGTATCAATTTATTTCTTGAGTAGCATTTCAAAAAAGAAACAGATTTACGGCCATCCCATCAAAATACTATGCAAGTACATACTAATTTGAAAGATCAACGCTAAGCGGAGGTATAGTCGTGCAATTAGAGTTTGACTAAAAAAATACAAACTTAAGAGGAACGGCTGCGAGGCCTGTTTCATACAAAATTTAATTTTGGATTTGAGGCCAAAATACTCACCTAAAGCTAATGAATTTTTTTTTATCAATAAGTGTAGTACGGATTAGAAGTAATTAATTTATTTTCGTTTTACATTATGAAAAAAAATATAAAAATAAAAATAAAAAAACTATGAAACTAATTTATTTGTCTCTAGCAGAATCGACTATAAGGTATGGTATAACTTCTTGGGGACATTCCTGTAAGACCAACATAAAACATTTACAGCTGATTCAAAACGCCATGGTAAAATTGTTAGTAAGTAAAACAGTTTTTAACCAAAGGCGAGACATTGATATCATGTACAAATCAATTAATGTATTACCTGTTCGTGGTATTTTGTGGCATAAAATTCTACTGCAACAAATATCTGAAAGTCCGTATAAGGCAGTGGTGGATCATGTACACAATACACGTTTCACTCAAAATATAAGAATGATAGTGCCAATACTTCAAAATAAATATGGTCAACGAACCCTTGAATACATTGTACCATTTATATTTAACAAATTGCCGTACAAATTTAAAAACAATTGTCCTATGATGAAATTCTCACTGATGCTAAAGTGTTGGCTTTTGGAAAGTAACCTTGTGTATTGATGGTAACAAATATGACGGTCTCCATGGTTGTATAGCTCCTAGATATCTGGTGTACTTACTGTTACGGTGTTACTATTATATTTAAGTCTATCCTCATTGTAACCAACTTGTACTGCTGTTTTATGTATATATCTTTTAAATTTTTATTTCTTAATCTATTTAATACTTACAGATGCTTTGATATTTCTGATATTTACGTAATAGTTATATTTTTGTAATATGAATGTTTTATAATGTTGATATTTTTAAAAGTATTGATGTTTTTATAATATTGATATTTTTATAATATTGATACTTTTATAATATTGGTACTTTTATAATTTTGATATTTTTTATGATATTGACATTTTCATAATATTATTTAAATCGGTGTTATAAGATTGGACTCTAGTATCTCAATAACAAATCTGTAATGCTTTTACCATTATTTTTTCTCTTTAATTTTTTTTTCTCAATTTATGTACAGCACAACATGCATGCGCCTAAATATAATAATTTTTGCCCTACATTTGTATGATGATTGTAATTTATTGCTGTATTATATTATATTGTTGAAATAAACTCCTGCTGACAAGCTACTTGCAGTGGCTTAGCGGGTATAAGTTCTCACTGTATATAATTAATATTATACAATAAAAAAATAAAAAAAACAATATAGTCCATTAAAGAAATTGATTTTTCGCAATTTTAGAGGCACCTTTAACAATTATTTGGGGGTTAACGGTGATGTAAAAAAAAAGGTTTACCCCCGTCTACTTATAAATTAGAAAATATAATAAAATAAAAAATGAGGATTATGGTGGACTTTAAATTAAATTAAAAACAACCAATTTACGTTGGAACACAAATTTTACTGTACCTAATTTAAAATATCGACCGAAAAAAGTTTTTTTTTAACTGTTTTTTTGTATATTTTTATTTACGTAAATACATACCATAGAAAATAAGAAAAAAATTATTTTGTTCAATTTATAACATTTAGTGAAATAAATTCTTAGAACAATCTCAATTCACCATTCTCAATATTTAATTTTGACTCCTCGGGGAGCTCGGAGGTACAGTTTTCGGGTTTTGCTACTTCGGTGAGTTTACTTAGTTCCCGTTGTGAAACTCGTAATCTTAAAAACATCAGCGAGGGTTGGAAACCTCGCGCTTACAAAGTCATGAAAACGTTAAGTAATGCATAGAAAATGAGCAAATTTCCTGCCCTGTTTTTGTTAATTTTTATAGCGCACAATTCAATGCGAAATCTAATAAATTCTTAAGTACAGTCTGATTGAATTAAAATATGAATTACATGTAAGATATTTTTAGTGATCATGAATTAAATTGCACATATAGTAACCAGTGGCGTGCATTGCTCTATAATAAAAAGTAGGCTGTGTGTAGTTCTTCAAGATCGAGAAAGATAAAATTGTGCATTGAATATTTGAATTTGCCCATTTTACTATCATCCTTCAATGATTGTTGTGGTCAACTGAATACGAGTAAATGAGCAAGTTCCTTATCAAATTTACGAAAAACATTTCTTTTAAGTTTTTCTTAGGGCAGGCACAGCTTTTCAGCCTTTATGGGCTGCACGCCAATGACAGTAACATATCATTTTGGTATTCGTGTTAGGTTAGGTTAGGCAAGGTGTATTTCGGATTTTTTTGTTTTATTGCTTAGGTTCTCCATTGTATCATAGATTTGGATAAAAAACTCATACACAAAAACACAGAATTATTTAAAACGTCACAAATACACACACAGCTTTCTTTACAGCTTTCTTTACATTATTTTCTTTACAGCTTTCCATTTTTTTGCAAATATTTATAATGGGCAAAGGTCGCTAAGCCATATATTCTTTATGTGGTCGAATACTTCGAATATTTATAAATATCTCTCCATAAGACAGCGAACAATTTTTTTGTATTTATTCAGTAAAAGTCGTAACTTCTATGCCATTGGCCATAAATATGGTAGACTGCACTGATCACATAAGGTGGCTTTTGTTTTTAACATAGTTTGACATAATGCTCATAATTTCAGTACAATGCTTTGATTAATTGTGTAAGGTACATCGCTTGTCACTTTAATATAATATTTGAATGTGAACATCTCGCAACATGCGCCCCTTGGCATTTATCAGGACTCACGAACATTTTTAATGAAAAAGGGCAAATGCAAATTATTTCTCAAAATAGACAGGGGTGTCGAAATCTATTTGTCTGCGTATAAAATATCTCGACCTCAAATCCTGCCATAGTCTGTGAAGAGCCCTCGTCTTCTCCAAGACTAGAGATTTAATTAAGTTTGTTAACTGTAAAAGTGGTTCCCTCGTTTGGTCTGACAGGGTTAATGACAGGCCATAACTCAATGACAA
This sequence comes from Halesus radiatus, assembly GCA_022606495.2. Taxonomy (NCBI): domain Eukaryota; kingdom Metazoa; phylum Arthropoda; class Insecta; order Trichoptera; family Limnephilidae; genus Halesus; species Halesus radiatus. The sequence continues at coordinate 358,792 of JAHDVE020009179.1, read as the reverse complement.
TATTTAATCTCACAACACTTTGACTAGATTGTAAAATATAGCGAAAGCAAGCGTTTATATTGTTTTGCTTGCTCAGGAGTGGGTACGAAGAATGTACTTGAAATTAAACTAATAAAACTGATTGGTTAATCAAAGTCCTTAATATCTCAGCTTCCGAGGTAGACTTCAAGGAAAGCTTTTAAAAGGAAGGGTGAAATAATATGATTCTTAATTTGTGCAGATTAAAATAACTTACCAAAATATCCTACGACCGCAAAACAATGCACGTTCCCGTTTCACATACTATGTTATTAGAACATTCTATGTGTATACCTATTATAATTCAAAATACCTACGTACCTTTATTAACAAAATGATAGTATTTTCAATGGAGTATTTTTTTTAACCGCCCTACGAACACAACAAGCCATATCCCGTACGTTCGGGTACAAAAAAAGCTATACCCATCTCGTTTTACGTCACTAGTCGCACGTTTTGTTATTGCGAAATCTAGAATCGAGAAAAAAACGACGTTTTTTTACCTACTTTTTGAATAATAACCCAAAGGACGGGCGGTTAATTTCGAAAAAAAAATCATTTTTCATTTACGTAACTAGAACGATTAACTAAATAAATATATTACAAATTTTTATTTATTTTTTCATTTAATTTTAGATGGAAAAATTTCTTTTTAAATATACTTGGACTACTTTCTTTTTAAAATTCGTCTGGAAGGCAATAATTATACAAATCCCCCCCCCCTCCACGTAGCTAATGGATTGCTTGCCATGTTCTGTTTATTTTTTTTTTATCGTGTTGTCGTGTAAAGTGTGTGTATTTGTGACGTTTTAAATAATTCTGTGTTTTTGTGTATGAGTTTTTTATCCAAATCTATGATACAATGGAGAACCTAAGCAATAAAACAAAAAAATCCGAAATACACCTTGCCTAACCTAACCTAACACGAATACCAAAATGATATGTTACTGTCATTGGCGTGCAGCCCATAAAGGCTGAAAAGCTGTGCCTGCCCTAAGAAAAACTTAAAAGAAATGTTTTTCGTAAATTTGATAAGGAACTTGCTCATTTACTCGTATTCAGTTGACCACAACAATCATTGAAGGATGATAGTAAAATGGGCAAATTCAAATATTCAATGCACAATTTTATCTTTCTCGATCTTGAAGAACTACACACAGCCTACTTTTTATTATAGAGCAATGCACGCCACTGGTTTCTATATGTGCAATTTAATTCATGATCACTAAAAATATCTTACATGTAATTCATATTTTAATTCAATCAGACTGTACTTAAGAATTTATTATTTTTCGCATTGAATTGTGCGCTATAAAAATTAACAAAAACAGGGCAGGAAATTTGCTCATTTTCTATGCATTACTTAACGTTTTCATGACTTTGTAAGCGCGAGGTTTCCAACCCTCGCTGATGTTTTTAAGATTACGAGTTTCACAACGGGAACTAAGTAAACTCACCGAAGTAGCAAAACCCGAAAACTGTACCTCCGAGCTCCCCGAGGAGTCAAAATTAAATATTGAGAATGGTTAATTGAGATTGTTCTAAGAATTTATTTCACTAAATGTTATAAATTGAACAAAATAATTTTTTTCTTATTTTCTATGGTATGTATTTACGTAAATAAAAATATACAAAAAAACAGTTAAAAAAAAAAACTTTTTTCGGTCGATATTTTAAATTAGGTACAATAAAATTTGTGTTCCAACGTAAATTGGTCGTTTTTAATTTAATTTAAAGTCCACCATAATCCTCATTTTAATATTTATTTTTTATTTTATTATATTTTCTAATTTATAAGTAGACGGGGGTAAACCTTTTTTTTTACATCACCGTTAACCCCCAAATAATTGTTAAAGGTGCCTCTAAAATTGCGAAAAATCAATTTCTTTAATGGACTATATTTCATAATGTAAAACGGAAATAAATTAATTACTTCTAATCCGTACTACACTTATTGATAAAAAAAAATTCATTAGCTTTAGGTGAGTATTTTGGCCTCAAATCCAAAATTAAATTTTGTATGAAACAGGCCTCGCAGCCGTTCCTCTTAAGTTTGTATTTTTTTAGTCAAACTCTAATTGCACGACCTATACCTCCGCTTAGCGTTGATCTTTCAAATTAGTAGGTAGTTGCATAGTATTTTGATGGGATGGCCGTAAATCTGTTTCTTTTTTGAAATGCTACTCAAGAAATAAATTGATACTTGTTTAATGTTGATGGTTTACGAGAAACACAAAAATTTATATCGTATTCTTTCAGACGAATAATCAACAAAGCTTCACAAATACAAAAATATTCAAATACATATTCACGGTAAAATATATTATTCATGAAACAATAGTTAAACATCTTAATTACATTCAAAATGCAAATATTTATCCTGCAAATTAAATATCAGAAGGGTTTTCTACTGTAGGCAAACTTTACCAAAGAAACAAGAAAAAATACAGAATTCTCTACAAACGATTTTTCTACAAATTCCCTGAATATACCTAAACAACTAGAAATGAAAATATATACAGAAATTCGCGTTTTTGTTTTCAATAAAAACGTTTTTTTTTTTTAATTCGTGGCTAACGGGTTCTCTTTTTAAAAGCCAAAGAGTTTTCACCGTAAATTAAATACCTAATGCAGGAAGAATAAATGTTTTTTTTTTCTTTCCTTTTATCTCATTTATGCAATAAAAAATATTTTTTAAAGTTAAACAGAATGTTATATTAATGGCACGAATTGTGAATTGTTTAATTTGACAATTTTTTCATAGATCCAGTGTACATATTTGATACAAGATGAGAAGAATTATTATTTTCTTTTTTTAACGCAGAAAAAAGCGCGTATTTCCGCGTGATATAAAAAAATATAAAACCATTTTATAATGTATGGATGCTTGGCCATATTTGGTTAAGGTGATTGAGGGGTTAACTAAACATCAGTAGTCGAGAACGAATATTACTATTTTTTCAATGGGTTAACAGTTTTTTTTTATTTAACAGGCACCTAAATGTAACATTCAATTTTATCACATATAATTTTTCTGGCTAGGTGTTAGTGATTGAAGATGAATAAAAACAAATACTATCGTAATATCGCAGTGTTTGTTTCCCATCCGAATAAATTTATTAATAATATGTTGCGATATGTAACTTTTATTTAAAATGAAAACAGTTAGGTTACTTAAAAAAAACATTATCAGAGATATCGACAAACCTAACCTCACAGATTTAACATACCGTCTAAGATCGTTCCATAATTTTGGCACTATTCTAAAATTCTGTTTAAAGCAATAATATATGTCATTTTCCTAGCGAATTGATTAAAAACATTTAGATCACCGGATGCTACCCTCTATGAATTTTATAAAGCAGAGGTTATACCATGTATGTAGCCGTCATCAACATCACGTAAATGGTTTATTAATTGGTTAGACAAATCAATTAAAAGTTTTTTATATGAACATTGTTTGCTGAATTTAAAATATTTTAGAGATTTGTAAACAAGCCGTCGATTTTGAGATTTTTCATACTATTTATTATTAATACCCTCTGCAGTACGCCTGCTCAAAAGGATTTTTGGAAAGGGAGAGGTTGAAATAACGACTAACTAATACTTTACTGACCTGTTGAAACATGATAGAAGACTAGAAGAATAAATCCCAGCACTGTTATCATCTCTATTATTGTGGAAAGCCACGATTCCTATCGCCAGCTCTCCCTGCTAACAGATGACATTTAAGTTCCTTCGACACAGAAACCTAAACATCTCGTTTAAAAGCCCGACACTTCGTCTAAGCACACACGTTTTACTATAAAACCGACTAAACAACTCATATCTAGATATTTTCCTTCATTTTTGAAAGGTTTTGAAGTGAATTCATTATATCTCCGCTACGTGAAAATATTGTACTGTCAACGGGCGGCCATGATGCTTTCAATATGGCAGCGATGCAGATTTTCAGCGCGTGCGCAAACCGGATAATTCCCGCGCATCGTGTAGCACTGCGCAGATATCGTCGTACGAATAATTTCCCGCTCAATTTAACAATAACAAATAAATACTGCTTCGCAGTTGAGAGCAAAAGAAAAACTAATTATCTATATTTATTTATTATTACAATTAAAATATTATGTAACATAATTTACGTTTAAAAAAAAAAATTAATGAGAGGTTCTGGGAAGATCTGGGAAGGAAAGGGGTATGAGGGATGGGTAGGAATCTGGGAGTCAGTGTGTTCAGAAGGGACAGACCCATTCATCTATTCCTCCTACTGCGGTGCAAGTGCAGGCGTGAGCGATGGATGGCGATAGTCCAGCTGGAGATGTCAAGGGGTCTCCCTCAACCGGCTTCTCCCGATCCGGCCCACAACGAAGCTGGTGGGTAAACGCAATCGCAGCCAAGACCAGGACAAACCTCACCCCCATGAACCTGGTCATCACGGCAAAGTCACCAAACGTAACGACCTGCTTGGGGTGACCTATGGCATAGGTGTTGTTTATCAATACATATCATACCTGCCTGAAAAATAGATAACTCAATAATTAAACCATTTCAAGCAACGCCAATCTTCCGCTTTTTATTTTAGTGGGCATTACCAGGGCGATGCTGCGAGAATTTTTTTAAGTACTTATTTTTGTTAAATTGTGTTTTTTTATGTGTAGTTATTATTTAAAAACAAAAATAAATTTACTAGTATATAGTAGGTGTATTTGTAATACATTTAAGAGCGGTGGGTACTCTCAGTGTCATTCTGGTGAAAGAATACTCGTACGATTCAGAATAAAAAAGGTTGCGTTAAATAACTTATTAATAGGGACCTAAAAATTTATTAGGTTTTTTTTTGAAAATGTGGTGACGTTTTTAAGCAAAAGTGTTGGTATTTTGCAACTGAAGTTAAATCGTTATTTCTTTTTGCTTTTTTATTTTTTTTTTGTTTTCTTATTTTTAAATAACTTTTTTTTTACTATTCAGGGTTGTTAAAACTACAGTAAAAGAAATATTTAAAACGTGTAATGCGTGAAAAATTTGTAAATATGCATTACTTACCCGCAAATTGAGAATTTCACGTTAAATTTACATAGAATTCGCATGATCGCAAAACACGAAATTTTAATGTTTCATCTTATTAGGAATCATTCGTGACCATAGCCGACGATCCAAATACTTTCTAACCATTCCATTTCCCTTTCCCACTCCCACCAGCCTAACACACCCCAAATGGGGGTAAATGCGGTAAATATATTAAAAAAATTAAAAACACAAAGCGAATCATTACTGTGTCATCGTCATATATATATATATATAAAAATCAATGTAAGTTTGTTTGTTTGTCCTCGATGTTTTCTAAAATTACTCTACCGGTTTCGCTGAAAATAGTACAGTTTGTTTTTGTTTGTTCCGGGAAGGTTTATAAAGTAGATTGAATGAAATTCAATATGTAAAACTGTTGCTATAACGTTTTAAAATTCGTATGAAAAACATTGAACCCGCCATGTTTTATTTTGGTTATCCCAAAGATATAACACTCTGGTTAGCCACAGATTGCATATTCAAAATAAGAATGTTCGTTTGGGCAGATTATTTTCGAAATGTAAAACACAAGTAGATACCTACATAAGAACTCTATTATTTAGATATGTTTTGAAAAAATAAACCTTTGGAATGAAATAATTTTTTCAAATAGTTTCTTTGTTTAGAGATAGTTACTTTCACTGTCAAAAGAATTATGGCACCCAAACGAGAAGCAAGAATTTACAACTTTATAATACTTTATTTAAAAATAAAATAAAATTCCGACCAAGGCCGGGTACACGTCAGCTAGTTGTGTCATAAAATGGTTCATAAGGCCAATCTATTATTTTCAAGAACACGTTACAAACAGAGCGCAACGTTAATTTGCTTACCACATGCGACATGTTAGGTAAACTGTGACCTTTCTGATGTCCCTAATCGATACTCCTGGAAAGGGATGCTTGCAAAATGTCATAGGTCTACCTGGACCCAGACACGTGGAAGAAACTCGACCAGTGGCGGATACAGGTTTTGTTCAATGGGGGTAATTTGTGAAAATTAATAAAATACTCGTTTAATGTTATTTTTGTTGTACATTACACAAAAGTTCTGTAACCTAAAAATTATTAGCAGAATTTTTTTTTAAATTCGCCGTTTTTGAAACTAAATAATATTATAAATTTTCAATAAATGCAAAATCACTTTCTTGTGTCATTTCTGTTAGTATTATATACTAATATACCTCTATGGACTAGTTCTATAAGTTTGTCTATGTTGAGTCACTTGTTAAACCGGTGTCAACCTGAATGGTCAATAAATCTACTTTACATTTACAAGTGCTTTTTAATACAACACCACAATACAAGAATTTCCCATATAATGAATATGAAATATCATCACTAGATTTAAACAAAATATTTCCCGTTCATTTTATTAAATAAATGGCTAATGTGTATCCGGCCTTGCTCGGGATTTTTTTGTGGAGTAAAGTTATAAAGTTGTGAATTCTTCCTTGTCGTTTTGGTGCCATAATTGATTTTACAGCGAAAGTAATGCATTGTGACGACTATTACTATCTCTAAACAAAAAACAAGGAAACGTTAATTTGGAAATTTATTTCATTCAAACATTTATTTTTTCAAAGTGTATCTAAATAATAAACTTCTTAAGTAGGGGTAACCTGCTTGTGTTTTCCATTTTGAAAATATTCTACCCAAACAAACCTTCTTCTTTTGAATATGTATTCTGTGGCTAACCGGAGTGGTATATCTTTATGGGCTAATATCAATACGCCATGGCGGGTTCAATGTTTTTCACACTAATTTTAAAACGTTATAGCAGCAGTCTTACATATTGAATTTCCTTCAAACTACTTACAAAAACTTCCCGGCACCAATACGAACAAACTGTGCTATTTTCAGTGAAACTGGTGGAGTAATTATCGAAAAAATCGAGGACAGACAGAAAAACATCCATTTTAAATATAAAGATGTAGTTTTTAATTTTAAATTATAATGGAGTTCTACAAATTTAACTTGAACACAATAAATAGCTAAAATCATTCATAATATTATTTTTGGTGTAAAAAATGAAATAAAAGATAAACATTTCCGAGTCATTTCTAAACCTGGCAACATTTGAATTCTCTCTAATGCCATCATTATAAGCGGAATATGCTGCATGTGGTTTGTTTTTTTTTTCATATATTTTCTATATTCAATAATTTTTAAGTATAAAATGATTTTACATGATTGATGAAGGAATATTTTTTTTATGTAAATACTACAAGAGTCCTAACTTATGACTATGCTCTAACCCCAATTGAGGAATGTTTTAAGGCAGCGGGGCGGGGAACTGAAGGAGATGGGGAAGAGAAAGGTTGAGAAGCACCTGGTTATTCAGATATAGTCATTAAACCACAAATATTGATTTAAGTTGCAGATAAAGATGATGCACTTCACGACTCTGAAATCTACGTGACCGGTACTAGTGCAGTTCACTAGAGTTGTTCCAGGCTGCAGCGTGCAGGGTTAACGTTGCCCTGATGATAGTCTACCTCTGATAGGTAAGGGAACCAGAAAAAGAGGAAGCTATATTAAAAATCTAATCTTTAAAATATACGAAACTGAAGTACCTGATTTCAGAGCTCACGGTTATTGTATACTTCAACTTAAAAGCAGAACTTTATAGATTGTTTTCATTGCTTTCTTTTTTTACTTCCCGAATCCAGTAATAAAATGACTTTTTTACAAATAAAGTAAGCGAAATATGCAAGCCAAAAATATTGCTAAAAGCTGTGTGTCTTATGTCACCACGAATATGGGTAATAGGAATAAAAATCGCTTGCCAAGCGAAGTCTAGAAATGTTTGACCCAAGCGAAAAAAGCAGATTTCATTTATTTTCCGAATATTCTTGTTAGAAAGAAAATTAGTTAATCAAAAAAAAAATGTCACAAATAATAATTTGTTTTAAGACTTGTTTCTTATTTGCATTTATAATTCTCTAATGAAAAAATAGGTAGTAGTTCTTGGTTACTTTTTTAACAGTTTTATTTTAGTTCTAATCAAGTGAAAGTATATGAACAGCTTCAATTTATCCAAAACATATTTTTCGTTTGCATAATGTAAACCAATCTGTAGTCGATTAATCGAAATAGGGAGATCACTGATAGCTTCGAGTTGAGGTAAATTTTGCGACGAGGGAAGCAGGTAGGGGAATTCCTTTAATTAGAGGATGGTTTGAGTACTTAGCTATTTAAATCCAATCAATAACAAAAAAAAAGAAAAATAAATGATTGGGACGATGCTGGAAATAAATAAATGACTTTTTTAAATCATTGACGATCATATTAACAAATTTCAAATGAAATATGATTCAGAAAAGGTACAGAAAATAAAAAGGTGATGATCACATCTTGGAATCTAACCCAACACCTCTCTGTCTATCCGATATCAGCGCTCTAACGCCACCTTATTGATTTCTGTCATTTTTATCGATATTATACTTCAATTTAAGAACTGTTAATATCATCATCAATAAAATACATATTTATTTTCTGTGTCTTTTCTGTATCATATTTTATTTGGGATTTGTTAATGTTATCTTCAATTATTGAAATATATATTATATATTCAAAAAAACAATTTCTAAAGATTTTTTTCATTGTCAGATTTGCAGAGAATGTGAGTATAAAACCAGACACCCTCGATAGTTAGATTTTTTAAAATAAACTATTTTTCTATTTTTTCCATTAAATTCCTCAGAGGATAAGAATTTACTTTGTTTCGATTGATTTTCCATGTAGATCGGTTTTACTGAAATTTTTAAGTTAACATTTTAAACATCATAAAAATGGAATGGGGTAGCATAAATAAAATCTATCAAAGGAAGTAACCACTTTGTGGCTTGATGACAAATGTTTTTGTTTTAAGTCACATAATTTTATTTATTTATATACGAGTATATTTATGCATGCGACCGGTTTCGGTTGGACTCAACCTTCTTCAGGAGTTTGTATGTTTACATTTCTGAGGAAGTTTGAGTCCAACCGAAACCGGTCGAATGCATAAATATATATAAATAAATAAAATTATGTCACTTAAAACAAAAACATTTTTCATTGAAAATAAATAAAATCATTTAAATAAATCACCTACGTGTGGCATCACCACAATTTTATAATGGCCTTGAAATCCGAAACAGCTGACACAATAAAATAAAATTGCCGAACGTAAATTCTGACATTATTAAACTAGTTTTTTTTTATGTACAAAATACGATGTAATAATAATAAACCAATTCGTCTCTGGTACTTGCTATAACCACGTTAAATTAACATGAAACCGTACGATAACGCTGTGTTGTTCTACTCACTGATAAATGCTTTGCTTTCAGACTATATTATTTCTTTATCGAAGAAGGCAATCACATTGTGGCTTGACATTATAATTTAAATGAAAAAAATGTTTGTTTTAAGTCACTTTATTTTATTTATATATTGTCGACCGGTTTCAGTTGAATTCAGCCTTCTTCAGGACCATAAACATATAGGACAGTAGTCCTGCGGTACAGTACATCATTACGCATGCAAGAATCTCTTTTCTATGATTCTACTGTACGTATGCCTGCGTGTCTATTCTAACTTGCCGAGTGGTGTGCTAGTGGGCGAGAGGGATGCGAGGTTTCGCTCGCTCTGCCACGATGCGCGGTCGTCAGTAGTAGCCAGCGGTCTGCCGGCAGTAATGCACGTATCATACGTTTTACACATGGCCGATATTTTTTCATTATTCGTTCACAAACAATAATTTTCCTAGGTATTTCATAAACAATAAGTAAAAATAATTAATTTTCATCCAACTTTAAATTTACAATCTCTAAATGTGTATACTGTACAGCACCGGTGATCGCAGAATTTTCTAGCACCATAAGGGAAGGGCTAAAATTGGTATCTAGTAAGTAAAAAAAATGCATCTTCTTCTGGCGCCCTCGCCTATGGGATGTTGGATATCATCAGAGTAATCTTTATCCTAAAATTTTTAATTATCTATCTACAAAATGTAAGTGTCCAAACATATTATCTTTAAACACATACAAAAATGAAATAAAAAACTGGATTAAAACCAAAGATATCAACCTTTTCCTGCTATAACTGTATATTTTCCCCACTTTTCTTTCTTTGTTTTTCGATTTGTTTTCTTGTCTAACTTAAAATCTTTTATTTAACTAACCTTCAACGTGCATGTATTAATACAAATAAATAAACCAATCTTCATCCTACAGGATGCACCCCTGAACAACTTTGCGGAAACTGTACTTGTACCAGTCATGCGCTGCAACGAAACCATTAAAACACCTGAATAACTAATTAACAAATTCATATATCGTCTTTTACATACTCTTCAGTTATTCTGACTCTTGAGAGTACCCGACTAAAGCATTCGATTGTCTTGATCGTGTCATAGCGTTTTCGGGCACACCCAACTTCTAAAATCATTCATTAACACGTACAAAGCCAACTGTCAATCCTACTCACTAACCAATAGGTTGGCCAACAATTTTGTAAATATTGTAGGTATTTTTGCTGACTCCCTTTATAAAGTAAAGCGTCTTTTATACCAGTACTTTAATGAATCCTACAAATAATTATTGTAGCCTGGTTAATGTAGCGTTAATTATTTGTGTTATAATACTGTTTTAGTTTTCTCTTTTATGTTTCTGTCAAACATTTTAAAAATGTTGTTTAGAATTACTTTGTGGTTTACAAACTCTGTTCACCTATAATTTTCGAAAGCTCTTTATTGAAACGTTTCTTGAAATGGCTTTTAGTCGTGTTTGGTGACAAGATCTGAATAGCCAGGTATTTCCCCACCTTCCTCTCCTTCTTCTCCTTCCCCTCCCCAATACCTCAACCTCACAACATTCCCCAATTGGGGATGCCATAGTCTCACTGTTTCCAGACGGTTGGGACCAGTCGGTAAAATGTTCTGTTCTAAAAATCCATGTAATTGCTAAGATGCGCGTGTAATCAAATAATTAGATATCATGGTTTTCCCGTCGTCTACATAGTTATGTGTATTGTATCGTATGTTTCTGTTGTTATATTTTTCTCTTCCTCTTAATATTGATAATCATTTTTCTAAATATATATACATGCAGCCACCTGTTATTTAATCAAGTTATTTTAAGTGCTGAAGATGATTCAGTCGAATCAAAATCAGTGGACTTATTTATACAAAATAAAAGTGGATTTAAACAAAGAGTCTTTTCATTTAATTGAAATGCTTTTGCTTCATTCATTCGCTCTCTATTTCCATACAATCTTAGCATCCCTTTCTTATTCCTACTCATTACGATTACATCGGCCATGCATTCCGTCCGGATCTACATATTTATCTCATAATATATACAAATAATTAAAAATTAAAAGTATACTGTGAAGATAGTTTGCTTAAACTCCATAGAAGTAGCACACTTGTTTGAAAGAAAACTCTGCCGGTCTCGGAATATCACCCGGAGGAAATCCCTTTTCATCTGCAGTCGTTTGAGTTAAATAAAAGAGGATCTCGGGGATTCTTGACACACTTTGACTAATGAACACACTTTGCAGTCATAAAAAGGAGATTTTTAGAAACAAAGAACTCTTCTCTCTTTGAAAATGGATCCCCCGTTTGGAGGCCAATATAGTTTAATGAACGCTGCAATCAATTTGATAGAAAATACGGTAAGCTAAACGTGAATATTTTGAATATATTATTCGTGTAACTTTCAAGATGTCTGGTACTTTATTTATTATGTACGGTCGTCGGATTATATTAATAAGGAATGCCAGCTTTTGAACTATGTATATTTACATCAATTGAATTACATAGAATTATTTCTCTGGGCCTTGAGGAAATCAAAAGATCTTGTCTTACATTTCCCCATCTTTGAAAATGTTTAGTGGCGATTTTTAAAAATGAAAATAAGGAATGAACTTAGAACTTGAAGAGACACATGCTGCAGGAGGGAGGAAACACAGTTGAAAGTAAAGCATTTCACAGCCGAACTGATGAACACAAAGACGACAGTTTCTCATATTACAAACTTCAATAATTGAGTGTACCTAACAATTTACAACTAAATATAGGCTTAAGTAAAATTATGGGGTTTTATTGAATATAATCCAATCCAATAATTTTTGATTATTCCGATAATAATGTTTCGTTAGTTTTTGCCCCAGATATTAATGACTTCGGCAAATGGTTTGAGAAGAAACTCAATTTTATTAAGCATGTAGAAACCATATCCAATAAAGTTTTGAAAATATTGGGCTTTATTTTAAAAGTATCAAGTCACTTCAATAATATCAATACTATTGTATATGTCACTAGTGAGTAGTGGTGGGCGAAGCGGCTCGGTTTAGTGAACCGGATCACTAAATCAGCTCTCTGTAAAGACAATCCTCGTGAAAACTGGACGAAAAAAGTATCGTGTAAGAGCGTCTTAAGGACGTCTTTAGGAGGTACAAGGGAGGGAGGGAGAGGGCATGGTGCGGGGGACGCGAACCGTCGTTCAAACAAGCCGGATCACCGAACCGGTACACCACAAACAGCTGATTTAGTGATCCGGCTTTAGTGAGGAGTATATAAAATACAATTTAACAGTTTGGTCTCCGAATTATGAAATTTGTTTACACATGATTGAAAGAATCCAATGTAAATTCGTGAGATACATATACTTTAGAATGGGTATTCCTAGAAAATGCATAGACTACGATTATCAACTTTATTCATTAAATTTCGAAAATTTATCTGAGTGACGAATTATTTGCGATTTAACACGTTTGTTTAAGATTGCAAATTAAATGTTTTATTGGGAATATTCAACTTCAGGGTTGCAATATTATACCCCTTAAGCGACAATCTTCCCAACAAGCCCTCCATTGATATGGTTGGTGTAACCTTAAGTGACCAGGGAGGTCAGCAGGTACCTGCTGACCGGGAAGGGTGTGTACTTTATTTATTGGGAATAATTTAAGAATTGGACTTAAATTTATTTGATTATTTATGAGTCTACTATTAGTGTTTTCGGCTTTCCTTATTTCTAACGCTTCTAAGTTATTTAGTTTCATTTTTATGCAGTAAGTATAAATAAAAGAGATGTAAACAAAGTTATTGTTTTATTTTTTTAAATTATTATTCCTATTAGTTTATTACGTTATGCATTGTTACATAACGCAAATATCCCATAAAAACTAGCCGCTCGTTAGACAACAGCGCCCCTAGCGGCAAGAAATCAACACTCTCGTACGCGGGTCCGTTTCCGCCCGTGCACTCTCGACTCCATCATTCTCCCCGCGGATCTGGCCTTGGACGCACCATTCTCCCCGCGGATCTGGCCTTGGACGCACCATTCACCGCGTGGACCTGGCCTTGGAAGCATCCTCCCCGCGGAGCTGCCCTTGAAACATGAGACGCCGCCCGAAACCCGCCTAACGACGAAGATGGCTTCCTACCCGGCCACACTACCAGCAATTGCCTTCACCGAACACTTCAGTTTCACAGGATTTTCAGTCAAATGCAAGTGTAAACTCCCGCTGAGGTATCAACATTCTGACTCGAAGATCACACCTGTTGAACGAAAGTTATAACGGGTAAATGTTTAGTTTTTTCAATTTTTCCAAAATTGAATGGCGCCCCTAATTGCTCTTTTCTCTTCCCATTTTTCAGAACTCGACATTGACACATCAATTCTGAAAAACATCATTGGCATAATGAACAATCTTAAGATCGGTTCCCCTCACTAATGACAATTACTTTGTATAACTATTGCCTAGTCATTCCAAGTATGTAAAACCTGAAGTGGTCTTGGATAAGCCATGGTGATATGTTCCTTGTTAGGTTCATGTCTTGTATTGTCCCTAATCCATTTTGTGCTGCGTAAACTTAGCCCAATAACTAAGTCATCACAGTAACTCTCAGGCAAAAGAGTAAGTAAAACCAATTCGGTCTCTTCTGCAAAATACCTTGCTCTGTGTAAGTAATATTTTACCATCGCTTTGCTTCCCCCGTTACAATTAAAGTTTTTTAAAACCATTTAGGTCTCTTTTGTACTGGTTTTTGTATTATTTAAAATGTACATTTTACGCCGTGTTAAGGACTGTTAATTCAATCATTAAATATATGGTATTAATGTTAACCTCGCCGTCTGTATTGAAATGGGTACATTTTGAACGTAATTGTTGTATTACATGATACGTGTGAACGTTAAAATATCTACCATGATACGAGGAGTCGTCATAATCACTCTTGTTGTCAATTATGTTGACATTTAGGTAAGTTTGTTTCAGTAATTTGTCATAAATTCCTAATTTTTTTTACCGTCTTTTCAATACTGGGCACCCTTGCTAATCGTTCAATTTGGCGTGATACGTGAAGACGTTATAAAACTCACCATGATACGTGAAGACGTAATAAAACTCACCATGATACGTGAAGACGTTATAAAACTCACCATGATACGTGAAGACGTTATAAAACTCACCATGATACGTGAAGACGTTATAAAACTCACCGTGATTCGTGCGAATGACATAATATCTTTTGGCTTTTCTTGAAATAAAGTTTGCCACATTTGTTGTCAATCGAACTAAATGTTTGATATTTTGTGATATTTGTATAAAAACATGTAACTCGTTGTCTAGGAAACGAATAAGAAAACTCCTAGGTTTGTGAAATTTGAACAAGGGTCTGTCATTTTCCACAAACGTGTAGAAGATTAAAACGACCCCTAGCCTTTCGCCAAATACACGCGAAAGACTAGTTCTGTATAACTGTGTATTCTGTAATCATCATTCATTTGTACAAAATGTAATGAGTCCAGAACCCTACTGTTGACCCTTTTTTCATTCTCCCAAGAGATTGAACCTGGACTCTAGCCAGATCACAGCAGATTTCTGTACTCAATTCCCTTGTCACCCAAGTGAAATAAATTATTCATGCATTTGGAAATTGTACGTTACGCACTCAGCATAACGTCTGTCAAATAGGTCAAACCTCATCCATGAATAACTTTCTCAACTCCACCCTCAAAATGTCTTATCTTGATAGTAATATATTGTCACCGCCTCAGCGATTACATTGACCACAAAGGGTCAATTACTTTCAAGTGAGGTATGTGTAATTATGTACAAACCTTAGTTCTTGCATCAGTGGATATGTATTCAGTGCTACTGCACTGAATGGACTATATATTGTCACCTCTTGATGCTGGATACTGGTATTTGTATATAATTTAAGACTCTCAGCTCAGTTGTTTATTTCCCTTTTCCTTTTTTTGTTTGTTCTCTCTCTCTCTCTCTCTCTGACTTCTCTAAACGCGGTTAACCTACGTTCTTTTCTCTCCTACAACACATTTGTTTCTCTCCAAACTTTTGCATCATTGGTCTACCAGGCAGGTAAACTTCAAGAATTTTGTTTTAATAATAATTTCCCCCTGGACTAAAAGAAGCCCAGCAGCCTTCTTCATCGCCAGCCTAGCAGAACTTCACCCCATCACCACAAACTGTCACGGAGGTTCATCATCTTCAACCACAAACATAAAAACACCCGACCCTGCCTACCATAATCAAGCTGGAGTCGTACGTGTAGTTGCGAACCAAGTTGTCTCATAATACATAGACACTTTCAAAACGACCTTTTGGACATGTCAGTCCTAGGCCCGTTCCAGTTCATACCAGAAGCCAGCTGTCGTCTTTTGTCACGCTAGACATAGACCCATCATTGTCTTGCATACATTATCACTACCAAGACACGTTTCAGTCCCTCATCAGAAGCCAGCCGTCGTCTTTTGTCACGCTAGACATTGACACAACCCTTATCTTGCACACCATAACTTCCAAGACTTACCAACATTGCCGCCGTGCAATATTCACCATATACAACCACATCACTTTGGGACATCATCAACCATATTCCTGCCTCGCCACCTGGCAATAAGGAATTCTCTCTGGCTCAACTCGCAAACCACAAACCATCTACTGCTGTTTACTTCTCCAAACCTCTGTGATGATAACTCTCCGCCAACTTCATTGAAACCCCACCGAACATTTGTTTTCTTCTTGACCCGAGTGATATCTCGAAAGGATCAGGTTACAGTGAGGTTATAACATAAAACCAGTGAATAACCACGTCGCACCACAACGCAAAACCACTCCGAAACTTAGCTTACAGACCAATGATAAACCATAGAGCCATTTTTTCTTCTTCTTTTGCCACAACATAACCATGTATTTTTGTTTCTATTCAACATAACCATGTATTTTTGTTTCTATTCAACATAACCATGTATTGTTATCACTGTTCTGCATAACTATGTATTATTTTGGTTGATTTTAGTACATAATCATGTATGTTTGCCCCATCACTCACATTGTATGTAATTCACCCATCTCTAGTTTATAAAAAATAGCTAGATCACCTCTCGCCAAACCTCTCTGCTTTCTCAATCTTGTAACAACGGTGCATTTTAGAGGATTTTTTTAGTCCTACAGCTTCATTACCACGGCGCTTTTTTTCGTGACATGGGGGAATGTGTTACATAACGCAAATAACCCATAAAAACTAGCCGCTCGTTAGACATCAGCGCCCCTAGCGGCAAAAATGAACAACACTCTCGTACGCGGGTCCGTTTCCGCCCGTACACTCTGGACGCATCATTCACCCCGCGGATCTGGCCTTGGACGCATCATTCTCCCCGCGGATCTGGCCTTGGACGCACCATTCACCGCGTGGACCTGGCCTTGGAAGCATCCTCCCCGCGGAGCTGCCCTTGAAACATGAGACGCCGCCCGAAACCCGCCTAACGACGAAGATGGCTTCCCACCCGGCCACACTACCAGCAATTGCCTTCACCAAACACTTTTCGCCTCTACACGAAAAACCGTGAGCCGTATCTTGCTTTTCCCCTTCCGTTGTGTTGCATTCTATTCAAATCACATTTAACCATGCCCGTTGAAGAGAATTTCCAGAGAGAGAGTTTTACCCGTAGCATTATTGTGAGTTTTAGGTTAGCCTGTTCCCCTTGTGTAAATTAACTATGTCTGTACCTTTCTCCAAGTAAACTACTGAGTTTGAAAGCATCTGAGTGTTTCATTTGATAAAGTATTGAGTCGAATTCCCAACTATAAGACCGCCTGTCGATTCACGATCCTGCAGAAGAGCTCCGAGGCCTGCCGATTCTGAGCTAGTCGAAGGTCCCGAGCCGAGCTCCCTGGAAGAAACCTCTCACAGGGTAAGCCCACACACACTGTCTCCCGTAAATACACCTACCTAACCTTCCTCCTCTCCTTCTCCCGCATTCCCGCATTTCCCCGGTCAAATCCTAATGTTAACAGCATGTATAGTAAATTATATGACTCATCGATGTTACATGAGTTAATTATATTTAAGTAAATATAAGTTATAAAAGGGTTTCACATGGATACAAATGAACTGAACGAAGTAGACTACACAAGGCAAGCGATGGGTGGAAGAATGAATGCTATTAGTGAAAACCGTCAACTCTATATGTAGGAACTGTAGATGTCAATAGTGTCACCATACCTCAGATTTTTGACGGCTGTCGAAATGGTCAATCTTGGTGGCCAGTTCAGCAATTAGAAACAGATAGCTACATAAATATTTGTCATACTTGATGAACCGCAATAATAATGGAAATAATTACTCGGCGACAGAACGGGGTTGATTACATCGTGTGATTGTATAAGTGTGCTGGTACAGACCCTCGGTGATCGATCGTGAAGTGAACATTATGGAATTAATAATTCAATAACAGAAATCTATCGATATAAGATCCTAATTGCTTCATCTTAAGGCAAAGAAAGTGAATAGAAAATAACGAGGGTGTTTCTTGGTAAAATGCCAGTTACTTTCGACTCTGCAATCCCTTTAGATTCAATTTTACATATCTCTCTTCGCTGATTTCCATCAAATTATTAATATTATGTTCGCCGTACTCCTATTGACTCTGAATCGTCACGACTTTTATGTGATCTTTGCAATAATCAGTTAAAAAAGATAGTTCAGTCAATGCGAAAATACATTAATGAATAGGAAACCCCATATCAGAGGTTCACCTTGTTAGTTTTTTTTAATTGTGTGTGTATTCATAATCAGATTACTTTTTAACTGTTGATACTTGTCTCACTCGGAATATCTTGTACGCAAGTTCACGTTTTTCTATCACGAGATTATTCAATCGTATCCCAGAGTGGAAGATACTCTCATTATCGCCCTGGTGAAAGATCACCATTCAGAGTTGAAACGTTGCTTGAAATGGCTTTTAGCCGTGTTTGGTGACCAGATCTGAATAGCCAGGTATTTACCCACCTTCCTTTTCCCCTTCTGCTTCCCCTCCCCAATACCTTCAGCCTCACAACATTCCCCAATTGGGAATGCCATAGTCTCACTGGCTCTGGACGGTTGGGTGCAGTTGGGACTCTTGTGCGGTATTCATATAAAAATAAAAATAAAAGTATCAAATACCGTAGAAATTTGACAATACCTCCAGCTCCGGACATTTCCCATACATTGATATGGCAACATGCTATACTACCACCTCTAGGGGCCAGCGTGGGCGGGATTTAGTTTTTTCTATACATTTTACTAGATTTTCTGTTATTTATATTCTAAATAATTTATGGAAATCGAGAAATTAAAAAAAAATATATATTACGTAACCAACATATGATTTTACTACGTTTTTCTTCATAAATGAAAAATATTATAAAGGCTATTAGGTTTGTACTAACAGTTACAAACCTCGCAGCTCAATGTTGGTGCTCGATCTGGTGGTTTAGAAAGAAAATAAAATACTTATTTAATGAATTGTAAGAAATTTTGTTTATTAATTTTTTTATACTTCTTTTGGCTTAACAAATCACAATTTTATTATTTATTTTTCTTTACTTATTTCTGCTTTAATGAGGAAATTCAAAGCATTACGTAAATAAAATAAATAAAAAAATCCCTTTCTAATACATAAGACCGAGCGCGACTGACGAGCGGCGAGGCTTATAACTGTTAGTACAAACCTAATTTTATCGTATTTGATCATATTGTGAAGCCAGTGTATGAGTACAAATGATATTTAACAAGATGAAACTCCGCGCAAACGTAATGAAGAATTAAATGAAAACCTCAAACTTTGTTTTGACTACATATATTTTACTGGCATTTTTTACTAAACCTTTGGTATACACTTGCCCTGACGACGGAACGGCTGTTCCGAAACCGGTAGGCGTGTAAAATAAATGTGTTTAAAATAAAGTTTGAGAGTTTCATTTAATTATAATGGATAACCACAAGGTGATAGCTTCATACAAAAGTAATGAAGAATATTCATCGGACGCGAATGTAGATACCTATCGCGAAGCAACAAGTCATACATACCTAAAAAGATGGGAGAATGGGGTGTGAAATGTCAAGGGAGTGTGTAGTAGTACCTACATGAGAGCCTTTTGTGGCAAAGGATCATTCATAACAGAACCAACTCAATGTGTGTGGAGTAATTTTTTTCAATTTATACTTATTATTATAGAATGTAATTGCAACTAAACGCACGTACAATATAACATTAATAGAAAAATGTCGATCTAATTTTAAAAATGTATAGACATATTAATGCTTCGCTGCATAGTTATTACATTACTAGCGAAGACCCGTGAAAAATAACAGGATTTTATAATTACAGGATTTGTAAAACTGAAATTTGTAATGGTGAAAGCTGACAGTAAAAAAAAACAAAGATTTTTTTTAGCAAAATTTACAAAACTTTAATTTGTAATGAAATGATTGGGAAATATTCTGTTTAAACCACTATTTAATATATATATATATATAAACATGTTTCGGAGGCGACGCTTAACTTAACAGGATACACAGAATACTGAGAATTAATTCCAAGAATAGACAAATAATAAACATAAATCAAAAATAACAATGATGAAAGTAGGTAAGTAATTAATTAAAATGTAATAAAAATAGAAAACTAAATAATTTAAAAAAATATATTAAATAATAAATTCATATCAGAATTTATTGTAACATGTAAAAAAAAAGAAAATAACAAAGCATGCATTTTTCTATTGTTATTTATTGATTTATTAATATTATTCTAAGTATAGGAATTATAGTGAAAATAAATTTACGAGATAGCTATGTTTTATTATTATTTTTTTGTTATTAATAATACATATTTACTTATTAACAGTATTAAACATAATGCTTTGTTTAA
Source organism: Halesus radiatus (assembly GCA_022606495.2). NCBI lineage: Eukaryota > Metazoa > Arthropoda > Insecta > Trichoptera > Limnephilidae > Halesus > Halesus radiatus. Next base: position 338,496 of record JAHDVE020009179.1, on the reverse strand, counting down.
ATTTGAACGAAGGTAAGACAATTTAGTTCCGGACAATAAAGCTTAAAAAATACATATATATTTCAACTTGTATTTGAATAGTATCAATTCGTCCAATTAAACATATTGTCTACTATAAGGTTCATATAAAGTCAATAGTCAATATCAAAAAAATCCCAATAATTTGTTGGCAATATGAAGAACTTATGTAGAAATAGAAACAATGACTTAATTCCCCTTTTATAAATAAAAACAGGTGAAAATACCTTTTTACTACACACCATGAGATTTTTTTGCGCTTGTCCTAGGGCAAGGGATGGGGATAGTAGGTATTTCCATCACGGTCACGGCCGGCGTTAGTGAATCTTTCTATGTATCCACCAAGTAAGTGATAAGTGCAACGAACAGGCTAAACTAACCACTTCAGCAAAGGGTATAATTCAAAATGTTTACATTTGTGTACACGTGGTTAAAAACAGACTAAGTTCCGTTTTACTACTACTCAAAATGGGCAAATTGAAAACACATTTTATGTTATTTAGTTACGCAAAGATGTGAACAGGCAATTTTCAGTGATATTGTAAAAAAGAATAAGCCATTTGGGTGAATAAAACATTTAAATGTTGACGTTTTTGCAAAGTGTCATGTTACTGTGATGAAAACCCGTGTTATAAAGATGGGGTAAATATTGATTTCCGTCTAGGGAGAAAGGGACGCAAGCTTCATACTTCCGGTTCAGGTGTATAAGCAAATCTAAGCCCTGTTACATTATTTGCAGCATCCGGGTAGCTAGTCAAAGGGGGAAAATCCAGCATATTCAAACCAGAGGATTATGTTGGATAATAAAGTTAGGGTTTCGTCCTTTTTGCAAGGTGCTATTGTTTTACTTAATTTGTGGTGGAAATTGGAACAATCTGTGGATATATCAGGGGAAATATCCGACCGGAAATTCGAGAAAATTCCGCCGAGCGGCGCTCTGCATTCCATTGGGAACCAATAAAGATTTAAACCAAATTATCGTCATGATAAAAATCTGGTCCCAGCGGTTATTCCCGGATAAAATGGCATTCAAATATTTGTAAACTATTACAAAATAAAAATAAATCTTTTGTTACAGTATTGGATTGGTAATGAGAATAGTGGTTGATGTTACTGAGGCTAGCCTCTTATTCACCGATGCTGCCAGAAAAAATATTCCATCACCTCCACCATTATCAAGAATGGACATCCCGATCGGAAATCCGAGGCCATCCTTCTGCTTCTTCCCCGAACTACCATCGGTGGAAGACAGCTATGGAACTAAAATACCCTCAGGGAGGCGCTGAAGCCATCTCACATACGAGTGACGGATTTAAAAAATAAAAACAAAAAAGATTATCGTTCACACGGCCAGTGCAAAAATTGTTAATGGATCAGATATCCTGAGCGCCTAACTCTCGGCAAAAAGGCTTCCAAGAGTAAAGGGGAGCTTTCCAACGAAACCTTCCTCGAGTTGAGTTGAATGAAATACCAATCATTGAAGAGCCAAATCAAGGAGACATGATATAAATTGTCTCCCTCTTTGCGCAGTCTTTGATCGGTCAGTGGCTGAGTTGGCATCGCGTTTGGGTTCCACCCAGGCGTCGTGAGTTCAATTCCTCGGCTGGCTAAGTCCTCCATTAGCAACATCTTCCCCTTACTGTGATGGTAGTAGGAGATTTTCAAATATTGTCAGGTTATTCATAACCAGGGAATATTTGTCTTCCTTTAAAAAAAAAAAAAAGTCTTTGTATTTTTATTTAGTTTTAAATTTTACCACGACGAAGCTTAAGATAATCGAAACCGGTTGGTGATGATTTAAAAATAAATCAGTGGTTTAAAACAAAGGTTTCGTTTCATTAAATTAATTTAAGTACTTCCTGGAATCACATGTTTTGCTGTTATGTGAAACAGCTATTATTCCAAATAATAAATCTATCAATTATTATCGATCATAAAACTAGAAGGCGGTATATATATACAGCGGCCTTGAGGTGATTTTTCACAAAAACTGCGCTTTACAAATTATTACATTATTATTTTTATTATTATTATCAATATTTTTGTTTTAAAATCTGTCGAAACAAAATATTATAAAAGTGAATTTGGCTTCATGACTTATCCCAATAAAAAAAATTGAATATTTTTGCGATATGTTATTGTTGTCGTGTTTAATTCATAATTTTTTTTAAAATTTAAAATAATGAAATTTAATGATGTTTTTATTTGTTCTACAAGCATTTTAGTTTATTTATTTATTAATTATTACAATTAGGGTACAAAGGTTATAAACATTTTTTTATTTTTTTAAATATTAACTTATATATACTCGTACATCTAAACACATGTACATAAACCTACTTGTAAAGTATATAAAACAAAAAATCCCACATAGGCAAAGCCAGTTCGTGGGTATACCTAAATTACTTACATGACTCCATTTACCACTACCAAATATATATTTTTATGGTGTTTGAAATGATTTATAAACATTTTTGTTGAAAACTGATAATTAAAACTCATTGTGGGGTACTTCTTACAGTTGAAATCTATTTACTCCGCTTTTAATGATGGCAAGTTTTTCTTAATTGTTTTATAATGACGTGAATGCTATTAAAGAAATTAATTTAAATGAGCAGCCACACACGTGCTAGTAACCACAAACATTTAAATTCATTGACTCAATAACATTTGCAATATAGCGAACGCTCAACCTTAGAAAATCACTATTTCTAAATGATATCCCATTCAATCTATCCAACGTTACTAATCCAGATAAACTCGTGTAATATATCAATATAAGTTGCATTTAAACAATTAAAAACTCGATTACTAAGTTGTTGATGAACAAAACTATTTATTTTATTTTATTAATTTGAGCTGTTTCACAATCAATTAATTTCAAAGTAATGTATAGTATATTTACGCACGTTCCAGAGTGGAAAATACTCTAGGTATCGCCCTGGTGAAAGACCATCATTCAGAATTGAAACGTTGCTTGAAATGGCTTTTAGCCGTGTTTGGTGACCAGATACGAATAGCAAGGTACTTCCCCATCTTCCTCTTCCCCTTTTCCTTCCCCCTCCCAATACCTTCAGCCTCACAACATTTCCCAATTGGGGATGCCATAGTATCACTGTCTCCAGACGGTTGGGAGCAGTTGGGACTCTTGTGCGGTATTCATATTAAGAAAAAAAATCACAAGACGACACAATAAATTATCAAGCGATTCCGTTAATATATATTACTTGTAGGGGGATATTATGGGTTGACATTGTGTGCCAAAATCTACTGCCTGATTCCAAGCATAAAGAAAAAGTAGATCACTTATACAATACTATTCAAAATGATGGAATGTTAATTACAAAAATATCAAATAAATACGGGCATCGGACATTCACGTATATTGTATCTACAATATTTAACACGATGCCAATGCTTAAAAAATAATAATTTAAATTCACCACAAAACTCAAGAAATGCTAAAAGACTGGTTAATGAAAATAGATTTTTTTATCAAATACGCTAACCGGTTTCGGAACAACCGTTCCATAGGTGTGTAAAATAAATGTGGTTAAAACAAAGCTTGATTGTTTCATTTGATTATAATGGATAACCAGAAAGTGTTAGCTTCCTACAATAGAATTTTTTTATAATTAACTTTGTCTATGGGAGAACATACGTTATTTATTGATGCATACATGACCCTACGTTCCTAGGTTATTATATTTATACATTATAATTACGTATTTGCTACAAGTGAAATGCCAGGTAGACGACGAACATAGTATAATTAACAACCTTCGACGTGAGAGGCTTGGTTTTAATTAACTGCTACTCGGCGTAGTGCACAGTGAACAGAACTATACCATTTATAGTTACACCGTAGCATTGCACCGGTTGTTTGCGTTTTAATTGCATCCATGCAAATGTTTCAGCAGTACCCATTATTCAGAAGTACAAAACTATTTGTGGATAGTTTTATCAGCGAAGTGTTCGGAATTTTTTTTATTAAAAGTCAATTATGATAATACTTCAACCTGTGTTACACTCTCAATGTTTACCAGCAAAATTCTCGGCCCGTTTCAGTTTTTCATCATACCATGAGACACCGACGAAAAGGATTTTGATTTCCATAAGTTTGGTCGAATTTAATGACTTAAAACCCAAAAATCTAGTCGATAAAAACAAAACGCTTTTTTACATAACTTTGTGTTATGTGAATCAACAAAAAAACATTATTTTTAAATGAATTGAAAATTACTTTGTATCACCACTTTATTAATAAGCGAAGCTTTCGTCATCAGGACATACAGAATACTATGAAATAAGAAGAGTATTATGTTGTAACATTTCCGAATGGTTTCGAAACATGTTGATATGTATATATTAATAAAATGGTGATTACAAAGTAATTTATTAATAATGACACCACAAGAATACATATCGTTTGAAGAAATTATAAACATTATTTTGTTTAAAGTTTTTGACAACCTTCAAATAACAGCCTATAGGTCGAGCCGATTACTACGCTCTAATTATCTCGTATCTAGTAGATGGAAATTTTGGATTTTTATTAAAACTGTGACCTAATAAAGACGAATAAACAAAAAAAAACTTTTTTTTTTATTCATGAAAAACCTTCAATTTACAGGCAAAATGAGAGTCTCGGGATCGAACTTTGGACGCCAATTTCTTAAGCTCTATTCTGTCGAGTGGACTGAATTTTTGGAATTGTTTTAAGAATATTAATGAAAATTAACTAAAAGTAATATTTGTGAAAAAATTGCCAAATGCATTAAAAAATCGTAAAACTTAGTGTTAGGCTAGAAACGACATACTCGGAAACGTTGAGACCGGACCAACTGTTTTTTCGTTTTTTTTTTCCTTTTTGGTAATTTTAAAACGGACAAAACGCACTATTAGACCAAATGAACTTGCATTTCGATTTTGTTCATTTTTGATGGATTGAAAAGGATTTGATGAAAAAAATCCCTTAAAACTAGAATTTGTGGAAAATGTAATAACAAAACGCGACCCTTGGGTCGGAAAAGAAACGCTGTTTTCGTTGGTACAGCGAGATTGCATAAAAATACATTTTGGATTTTATTTTTAAGGTTGTCTGAAGATGATTCCATAAAAAAAAATTACTAAAAGCAACATTTGTGGACAGTCCGCCAAAGGTTCAGCGAAGAAACAACAGGATTGGGGTCGCGCGAAAATTTTTTTTCGGGCAAATTTTGACCGAACAAACTGTGATTTTGGATTTGCACATTTTTATGGTCTAAATATGTTTTCTTAAAAAAATCTACCAAAAATAACATTTGTGGAAAAATCGACAAGTATATGGACAAAACTCAAGCCTCGGGTCGATAATAAAGTTGTTTTCTTGCGCATTGTGGGTCCGAAAGAATTGACATTTCCAGATTTTAGTTTTTTGTTGGTCGTAAGTTCTTTTCATAACGCTCTACAACGCCAGCCGCAATATTAAAGCTGTTTTCACAGACTTTATGAGAGCGAATGATTTTGGCATTGGGAATGTTTACTTATTTTGATGGTTTGACACTGAAAGATCAAGGAAAAGCAATATTTATGAAGCATCACGAAATCTATGAACAAATTTCGGATTGCCGTCGGAATTAACCACCGTTTTCTCGGACACTATGAGACCGAACAACTGACATTTTGGATTTGTGCTTTGGTAATCATCGAATAGAAATATTCTTGAATAAACTCGTTTTTGACAAAACTCGAGCATTACAGTCGGAATGCCTGAGTAAACGTGTTTAAATTTCCAATACGAAAGCTCACATTTAAAAAAAATTAAATTATTATTTTTCTTGCACTCAGCTTAAAAGTTCAGGAACCAAGTGTGTTAACAATATCGGCGAATAGTTAAAATAAGTGTATTATTACAATTATTGAACACAACATCCAAAGATTTTCGTTTCAAGAACATTTTTAGATCTTTGAGAAAGTTTTATTAATTGCATCAGAAATAAAGCAAAATAGGGCACGCCTGAAACGCCCACAGTACACGTATTCGTATATCAGTTCATCTGAAGAGATATCGGTTACTAATTTTGTAAATTTTTTTGACCTATTTAAATTAAATTATTAATTAATTATTGTTTTTGTGTTTAATTCGTAAAACTCCATTTAATACAAAAAAAAATTAAGAAAACATTATCATTTAAATACGGGCAAACACATTATAAATGTAAAAACCTTACGGAATCGGTTTCACAGATAATAATTCATTATTTTAAAAACCCGTCCAAATTAGAATGGGGTGGGAGTAAATAAAATCATACAAATAAGTCTATAAAAAGATTAGTTTATAATTATTAATCGTTCTTGTGTTTAATTCGTAGAACTCCATTTTTTCTTTTTAAATTTATGTAAATCAAATTTAATAAACGAACGAATGGTCCTAATATAACACCAATTAATAAAGCACGAAAATTTATCTATTCACCACTTCTCAGTATGTTCACATTACCAAAACAGTGTAACCCATTTGAATAAATCAGTTACGAAAATATTCTCATTTAAATACGAGGTAAACACATTATTAATGCAAAAAACAAACAGAATTTGAGAATTTTAATTATTTTCTAACTAAATCGGTTTTACCCATAATAAATTATTATTTTAAGCACCCGTCCAAATTAGAATTTGGTGGGAGTAAATAAAATCATATAAATAAGTCGTCACAATGTGGATTAACCACAGTTTGAAGATGGCCTTGAACGCCGAAATAGCAAAAACAATAATAAAAACTAAAAATACTTGTAGATCTTAATAATAAACATTATTAAATTTGATTTACATTAATAATTGATATTCTGCATTTTAAGAATACGAGTAATATTTTTTTTAATGTCAGGAGATTATATGAACACGTTTTGTTCAAACAAGACTTTGAAAGAACAAACGACAAGACTTTAGTCAACAACAGGAATGTGATTTCAAAGCCGGTCGACAGTTTTATCCCTTCCCTTACGATGCTAGAAAAGCCCTTGAACTCCGGTGCTATACACTTAATGTACAGTGGACACATTTAGAGTTTTGCGATGTTAAAATGAATAGATTACATTTATTACTTAGGTAAATCATGTTATTAATAGTAAATATGTAAGTACATCATTAGATCATCAGTATAAGAATGTGCTTAAGTGCAAAAAACGAGGAAAATGCAACGGCCACTCATAAAACGCATTAAACGTCCATTACTGTCGCCAGACTATCTGTTACTACTGTAATTATTGTATATATTGTAATTATTTTATCCAATACATAAATGTATTGCAAAGGAATACCTAAAATACTAACTCTGTATTTAGTATGCTTGCAGCGACGGGAAGTTCAATATTTTCTGAATCTTCATATTGGCGTGTATAACCCGTCTGGAAAAATTATGAATTTGTCGGAATTCAGGTGAGTCAATTTAATATACAAGTTTTCAGATTACCCGGGGAAGGCGAGGATGGAGATATGAATTATATTTCTAATGGCTTATAAGTACATGTATTGTATGTGTGTATATGTAAATATGTATATATATATATTTATATTTACTGTTTAATATATAGGTCAATACTATACGACCGTTATCTATCATGAGTGAATGTTTTGTATACTTGATCAAAGCCGTTCTAATCAAATATTTGAGTTCAAATACATTTTATGATACCCAGCGGGTACATCTTCCTTCATAAGATATTTTACGATAAACCTTTCCTTTCGCATTGAATTATAATTAAACTAGTACTATAGATAATTCAATTGTCTCACTCATTACCAGCACTTGACTTTTAAATATTCAAAAATACCTATTTTTTTTTTCATAAATACATTTAAGTATTTATAAAAATTTCCGGTAGATACCTACCTGTATAATTGTCTTTTATTGAGTTGACTCATAAACAACAACTTCAGAACATCTTATTGACTTTCACTTTGGATCCCGTGCGCGTTGGCTAAGGGGTTAAACGAGTGAAATCGTCTGAAGCTCTCTATCACGTGGAGGACGGGAGAAGGGAACGAAATACCAGTCTGGCTTCACCTAATTATCCCTCGTGGACAAAAAACCAGACTTGTTGAATGTTGAGGATATCCGTCGCTTCCAGAGGGTGGACCTGGTTTCCTACCATCCTGACGTTGGTGAGTTATTTTCCCAGAAGCGTCGACATTTAGGGTGTTTGAGGGGACTCGCATTCCGAGGTGTCATGGATCGATGCCTATCTTTGACGATGTTCGATGACGATGGGACATTTTCACAGTAGGGTATGATAGGAGGGAACGATAATTGTCCATGGGCTTCCCTACCTGTTTTTCTGCGAGACGAAGGGACATGAGAGACAGTTTATTCGCTGACCGCTTTCCTGATGTACGTGTGTATTTTCCTAGTTGTATAGTGAAATAACTTCGGCTAAAAACTTGGCCTTTACTAAGAGTATGTATGTGTGTATGGGTATATATGTATGTATAAAGCGTATAATGTATCTATCAAATCTATATGGCCGTTATTTATTTTATGTTTAGGTATATACAATGTTTAATATGTATATATATAAAACCAATTATTATATTTATGTATATCTCCTGTAAAAACAATTTATTTTAATGATATATATATTTTCCTAACATATAAATTCAAAACTAACGTTACTAAAATTACCAACAACCCAAACGATTTTTATTAATTCAAAGATCGTTATCATTCTAAAACAAACCAATGAATCCTAATTGTTATGCTTCCTGACGGGGGTCTCTGACACTTAATAACTGTCGCATATCTCAATGACACATCCTCGACTGTTATTAAAACTAGGTCAACATTCCAAACCACACCCTCTTTTATCGAAGTATGTAGATACGTTTAAGTATGTATATATTCGAATTTCAGTACATCTTACGAAGAATAAGTACTTTAACAAACGTCGACATTTAATTGAAAAATAACTATCATCTTTTGCGATGAACTATCAACTTTTAGAAATCACGTATTTGTAGTTTGCGTACATACATATTTTTATAGCGCCATTTTCATGGAAAGATTCAATTCAAAGGCGCTCCACACCCGTTCGAACATATTGATGAATTCAACAGAACAAACAAAAACCCACATTACTAGAAATGTCAAAATAAGCATAATCATTCGTCGACAATACGTTCCCAAGTTATGTTATAAAATTAATTTTATCTTCGACTTAGGTTTTCAAGGTTCAGGCCTTGCAAATTTTGGGCTTTTTTTTGAGTCCTACCTTTTCTCCAAACAAACAAAAATCAATCTACAGTTAAATTCAAACTACATGAGATAGCAGGGTCTCATTAAATCAACCTGTCAACCAAACCAAAAGTAATCTATTATATATATTGTATTATCACTTTTATGTATTTTGATATGTAATATATCTGAATATCTGGCACAGATTCACGACCTGTGTTGGAGATGTCAGATAAACAATTTTCTGGGAAAACTGGAGTATTGTGGATTATAAAAACTCGTATTGTTTACATATATTTATAATTTGTACCTATCGATTGGGCAGAAATAATTGCTGATTTAAGCGTGGTTATCTCTGAACTTTTGATGCGGGGGACGGCCTTTCAACCCGGACTTTGCAAAAAAAATCGCAAGTATCTAATGCTGTTTGACGAGGGGACGGAACCGGTTTGATCTCCTTTAAATGTAACTGTTGGGAGGACTGGAATTCGGAGGGTCTCGGACCCATGGATAAGGGAGGTGCTCTTTCCGTCACGGTACAGGGGATGACCAATAGCGCACGAACTAAAAGAAGAGGTTACGTATACCGTTTGGTCAGGCTGTACGTCTGTGTGGATAGAGTTACTGACCGGAAACGTGGTCATCTGAGTACTTTAGGGGTAGGTCTGGAGCCGAATTAATTGCAGCGAAACAAGCCGTATTCGATCACTCGTCATAACAAAAGCTGTGAAAACTAAAACCTAATCATGTAATTTTCCAAAATTTAGGAGAGGATGGAGATGGCGCCAAAACAAGTAAAACTGTACCTTTTAACCATGAAATTCATTGAAACTAACCCATGTAGAATAACACTTAGTACGATGAGGAAAGGCGATAATACTGTGATCATTACATTTATGTATACCAAATTTAAAATTGAAACTACGTCGTATTATATAGATCAGGAATAGTGCAATTAGTATAGCCCAGAAGCTAAGTTTTCCCATTAAAACTCACGATAGAAAGAAAATAGAAAATTTAGGGGTAAAGTTAGGAAAATGCTAGTCTTCCCATAGGAAATTAACGTAGATTGCATAGTAGAACAATAATAGAGAGTTCAGAACATTAAAGTCTAAGATAGGAATGTTAGGAATGCGAATTCTGTCAATGGTATGCGAGAGTCTGCCTACGCTACAAAGAATAGGGGTTACCACAAAATAAGACCTTGTTTTTCCAATAGTCTGAACCAAAAATCAGAACACAACGTAGACTCCGGAAAAGCTTGGGAAATTGACCACATTGGAGTGCAAAATTTCCGTGAAAATCATGAAAATCGGAAACACTCGAATGTTAGCATAGGGCTAGACGTTACACGCTGGCCAAGGAGGAGAAAAAACCTCAAATTGAAAGGAAAACTACAAAGAGTTTTCCGATCACATTAGTTAGGAAAATTTAAGGCAGCAGTAGAGGAGTCATCTTAAACCGGTGGCGCGAACGGAGGTCTATTGCTAAATTAAATCATAAACGAAGGAAGGGCGGGCCATCACATCTTTAAAGGTCAGGGGGGGGGGCCAACTCAAACCGCAGTGTGAAAATGGTTTTGAACGCCGAAATAGCGGTCACAGTAATAAACAACTGAAATACTTGCAAAACTCAATAAAGGTATTAAATTTGATTTGAATTAAATAAAAAAAAAATAAAATACATAAAAAGTGATTTAGGAAAAATAAGAGTTCATTTCAGAATATCACAAAAAATATTTGGGACATTTTTCAACGTTCCGCAAATAATTATAAATAGTTAAAACTGATTGTGCCGAAATCATAGTTCCAAATAGTTATAAAATATATTTCTTTCAAAATTTTTACGAAAATTTATTTTATCCATCACTCTCAATGGTCTAAATGCCAAGAATTTCGTTAGGCCACTCTACATACATCGATCAGTCCCCTTCCAAAGAAACTGTTTAGATTAGCGATGTCCTTTTTATCTCCAGTCCTCGAATCGAAGCAGAAAACTTATCACAATTACCAGTAGCCCCAACATCCGTCTCTATTACCTAAATGGCCAATTTGCTGCAACAAGCTCGGACCTTTATGGCCAGCCGAAAAAATATTGTTATTGCTCTTATAGAGGAAACTTCAGTCCTATTGTTACAAAAAAAATCATTTAGGACTGTAGATACGTCATTGCTAGCTGACAATGAAACACAAGTAAGGGCAATTTAAATATTTTAAAAAATTAAAAAATAAAATACCAGTGGGTGTACACACGGAATACGAATTGGAATAAATTGCTATTGTGGGTTTAAAGCTGAATTATTTCAAGTAATTTATAAAAATACTGTACTGTTAGTGTTATAGTATCCAGGCCTCTCCTTTTTTCCACTCCCACTTACTTTAACCTAAACAATATTCCCCAAATATGGATACCGTAGTTGAACTGGCTCCGGACAGATAAAAAGTTGGTGAGTTTTCACGTAAAAAATTTAAATGTTAAAATATAATATATGTACATTGACCCGCTTTTAAATGGAATACTAAACTAATATAGTACCAAACTATTATATATTTACCACAGATAAATTATGGACATAGAATTAACCTTAATGAATCTAGAAATGTTTGTTGGAAGCGCAAAAAGCGGTTTTTATTTATTTTGTGTAGAATTTTATAAGAAATAAAACAAATTAATCAAGGAAATCTATCACAAATATACTTTGCTGTAAAACAGTATCTTTAAAAACTTGTTTCTTATATTTTTTTCATAATTTTCTAATGAACAAAAATGTTTTTTTTTTTTTTTTACTTTTGTACATATGTTGTATATTTTTTTATAACTATCGCATGTATATTTTATATGGAATGTGTGGGACTGTACTAACCTCCCGACATATCGGAATAAACATTTATTTATATTTTTACAGAGTAATTAAAAAATGTTTTTTTATTCTTGTGAAGGGAATTTCTAGGAAAATGTTCAATCTATCCGAAGCATATTATATCGGTTTTCATAATGTTTACCGATTCGTAGTACAGATTAATATAAATAGTGGTTTCACTGACAGCTTCACCGCAAACTCTTTAAATATCATTGAAAATATTTGCATAACGCTATATCCGTTTATTGGACGTCATATTTGCAAAGCGCTAAATTACCACAAATTCCAAAAAGCTCTTATAATAAAAATGTTAATATTTATCTTAAGAAATGTGGGGTATTAATGTACTCACCTGAAACAGTAAAGTGCTCTGTAGTAAATACCACTAAATTCAGTTGAACAAATTAATTGACATTTTTATTAAAAAAAGTTTTTTTTAAGTGCGTTGGATTATAGGATTCTACTAAAAAAACCTCTATCATATGGACCTTCTAGGCAATCATCTAAAACTTTTCTCTATTTATCTAACAGGTAGGTTCTGTTCAATTTTTACAAGTGAGCTTGGAATGATCACATGTGGTGTACGACAGGGCTCCATTGTCAGGCCATTATTATTATTGATCTACATTAATGATATAACAAAATGGAGAATGTAGAGAACACTTCAACTTTATGCGGAAAAAACAATAATATTCATATAAACGATATGGACAAATTCTTTGCTCATTTGGTAAATCGGGTGAGAATTAATAAGCAATAAACTTAGTATTAACATTAAAAGGACACATTATATCCTATTCAAAAATAGGTGGGAGCAAGGCCTTTAATCTCTCTAAGACCAAATAATTAATAAAAAATAAAACAGGTATCGAGAAGTATCTAGGCCTTCTGATTGACCATCATTTTTACCATATAAAATCAAAGATTTCTCCAGTTATCGGTGTAATGTACAGATTACGTGGATTCCTTCTCACCTCTAAACTATGCTAAGATTCATTCCCGATCGGTCTATCTTTCGAATATATGGGGTTTCGCTACCGAGAAAATGATATCTGAGTTACAAATAATTCAAAATAGGGCCCTGAGTAACATTTTTGGCTTCGCGTGGGATACACCCATTAAAGATATTCACCGGCACGCACTAATATTACTGCTAAAGATTTATCCTAGCCATGAAATTCAAGCTATACCGTATGGCTCCTTGGTTTTTGGTGGAATATACAAAAATTTAAACATTAAACATCAATTTTCGTATGAAAGTTTGAAGTTTTCAAAAAAAAGTTACTGATTATTGATCATTTAAGTACGCCTGCTAATTTTATAACTCTGCCCGTTTTATTAAAAGGCTATTAAAAAAATCAAACTTTGTGAATTAATATAACTATGAAAACGAAGTTTAAAAATAAACTTCTATTTAAGTTTGAAGGTGAATATTGATAAAAAAAAAATTAATTCAATATTCCCATTAAATAAATTTGAGTTTTAATAATCAAATATTTTTTTAAAAATAGCTATCTCTTAAATTTATTTTCACATTGACAACCTTCGTGCTCAAGGGGTAAGGCTCTAGACTACGAATTCGAAGGTCGCGGATTCAAATCCCAGCGTGCGCAAGTAAATTTTATTTAATTAATTTGTGCTGTTTCACAATTAATTCATTTAAAAATAATATATACACAGTATATTTGCGCACATTCCAGAGTGGAAGATACTCTCAGTATCGCCCTGGTGAAGGACCACCATTCAGAATTGAAACGTTGCTTGAAATGGCTTTTAGCCGTGTTGGTGATCAGATCTGAATATCCAGGTATTTCTCCACCTTCCTCCCCCTCTTCTCCTTCCCCTTCCCATAACCTTCAGCCTCACAACATTCCCCAATTGGGGATGTCATAGTCTTATTGGCTTCAGACGGTTGGGAGCAGTTGGGATTCTTGTGCGGTATTCCTATAAAAAAAAATTAAAACCTTTTTTTATAATATTACTAATAAAAATTATAATAATAACGAATATTAGTATTATTTTTCACGACTTGTTATTTTCTTGAGTGTAGAAAAAAACATAATTCATTAATCATTATTATCCAATATAATTTTTTTTATTTTATATTTCAGTCACAAAGCTCTAAATGTGTACACAGAGTGCACACCATCAGAGCTCGAGGAACTTTCTAGCACTGTATCGGAAGATATTGCTTCTATAAAAAGTTTTATTGCAACTAGAGTTCAGTCAAACACAGTGGCGTGCATTGCTCTATGACCAAAGATATGGTATGAAATGTTCATTGAATAATTGAAAATGCCCATTTTATTGTCATCTTCCTGTTATTGTTGCTGCCAACAGAAAACTAAAGCGCACAAGTTCCTTACCAAAATCATGAAAAAAAAATCGGTTTTGACCAGAAATTTGTTTTAATATTCTATTTTTTTACCGTTCGTTTTTCTTAGAGTAGACAGAGCTTTTCTGCCTTTATAGACTGCACGCCATTGCTTACACATATACATTGCTAGCATACAGCAATTTTTTCAAATTTATTATTCAACATCAGAAACGAAATTCGTAGTGAAATTTAAAAAAGTTAATTCACTGGAAAGAATACCTACTCTAAACCTTTTCGATTAACCCCTAAAAACTTTTCTTCTACTCAAATTCGCACAAAGAATACGCTTCTTGTCCCTTTCTCGCTAAAAGCAATAAGTGGGCGTAAGCAAGGCAAACGGCTGTTTCTCAGTGATATTTAGAGGAGCTTTCGGGAGTGAATACGTACACAATACACTAACATACAATACACAACGTGGTTTTTGGGTCAACTCTAATAGCGTGACCTGTAATGATATATTGTAAAAAGCGTTTGATATAAACGCACACTCAATAGAAGACCGCAGGTATTTTAACGGTCAACACCCAAAAATACGCATTTTGCAGGTCGCTTACTCAAAAAATAATACGAATGATGTATTTGTTAACTCTATACGGGTACTTAGTAAAACTTAAAAGGTTTCAAAAGACAATAATCCTCCAACTGTAATATGTCAAATTTTATATGAAGTGCCTACAGGAATTTTAGGTAAAACGTTCAAAATTGTTTTCACTAGTTTTCAAACTGGACTTATTGGACAGATATTTTGAGACGTATTTCATTGAATTTAAGATTTTTTCCTTTTGAAACCATATACATTTTTCTTTGCTACCCGTATGGAATTTACTTTTAAATCATGTATGGTTACCAACCTGCAAAGTGATGTTTAGGGCCATATTAGAGTGCTAGCCCTTAATGCAGTAATGAATTTTGTTTCATTAAGGCTACAAAAACGTAAGGCCCATATGAGAGATTAACATTTTTTTTAAAAGCTTTTAAAGCCCGCAAAGTTTTGATTTACGTGCCTTTTTTATTGTAGTTATTTTGAGTTTAGCACAATGAAAGTAACATACAAAATTTATGAAAGAGGATACATTTTTGATCACACATGGTTATGAATTATTGCTTCAAGAACACGCAAATGAAATGTTAGTTAATTGAAAAAAAATATTGTCAGTATGCAGAACTTCATCTTACCGGGTAAGATACACGGAAGATGCTTTAGGTCAGTAATCAACATCCAGCTGCCCGCGAGCCCATTCTGTGTGCCCGGTAAACTTATCCATGCGGCCCACTTGACTAAATAAAAATTAACAGCATTAATTTATTAGATAATCATTGTAGAAAATAATATTAACATAATCTAAATGAAACATGAAAACAGAAAAAAACGACAGAAAATAAAAAGATTTCAGTCGCATCTGGGACTCGAACCCGGGACCTCTGCCTATCCGGGGCAACCGCTTAACCAACTTAGCTAATGAGACCAGTTTAATTTATGTCATCTTCATTGATGTCATATCTCAAATTCAAGATTTGTCAATATTATTCTCCATTTTTAGCCCATTTTATTGGCAGCTACCTTTATAATGATTACAAAGTTCCTAAGGAATACAATTGCAAACTAGACAATGTCTCGGATTGGGTTCGAGTCCCAGATGCGACTTAACATATTTGATTTTATGGCCATCACTCGCCTCTATCATCGATGACGTCATCATCCATTAGCTTACTAGTAATGGTGTGGCCTAATTATGTGGTTATGTTATATAAACTTTATTTTTATGTTATATAATTTATTCGAACTTCCCAAAGATATAGAAGATGAAAAAAATTATGATTTTTTTAAGAAAACAGTTAAAATACATTTTACAAGAAACTAATTTTAGGTGTACATTATAAGTTCGCTTAGAAAAAATGTATATATGTTTATATGCATACATTATATAGATATATTGTATTTCTAAAAATTTCCTATTATTTTATTTTATATTTTAAATTAGTGTATAGATACCAGAACATCAAGTTCATGGTAGTGCTGTAGAAATTAAATGTGTACAATAAATATTAGTACTCCCTCCCTAAACATGAGAATTTCTCAATTAGGGAGGTATTAAATTTGAAAAAAGGAAATATATATTCACTTGAAAATTAATGAAAAAAATCTGCATTGGCGATGCCATCGACTACATAGTTGACGGCTCGCAAACATATTGAAAGTTGATAAAATGGCCCTCTCTTAAAAAGGTTGTGCATCACTGGTTTAGGTATTGCCCTGGAGATGGAACGTCACTCAGGGTCGATATATTTATTGGAATTTCTGTAGCGATATTAAATTCGCATATCTGAATATCCTTCATTATTTGAAGATGGTTGATAACTGATGGGTAGGACGCTTGACTTGTCTGTGGAATTTATACCTGCAAGTACCTTGTCGGCAGGAGTTTAGTTCAATAATATTGTATAATACAACAATAAATAAATATATTCATACATATAGTAGGGAAATAATAGAACAATATAGGTACATGCCTGTTCCGACCAAAGTACACAAGTTAAATAAAAAAAATTAACACACGAAAATAGTAGAAAAGTTTTGTTACAGAGACAAAATACTCCAATTACATAAGAGCAATTAAATAATTATTTTTAAAATATCAAAATATATAATAAGTACCACACAAGTTTTCTTATAGCGAGAATTGACTCTTCATATAATAGTACCACTTTTAAAGCTATCCCCAGAGAACAAGGAGATATACAATCAAGGAGATCGTCGTGAATTTTGATTTGTTCTGGACAGACATACACCTGAATAATACGAGATTTCATAATTTTATACCAAACACGTCAATATTAAACAATGAAATAAGTAAACATCACAACATTGGCATTTTTTCAAATTCTATAAATCCATATAAAATCTCAATACAAAAAAACATATCTGACGATTTTTTTACGTCTTCGTAAATAAAATTAAAATACAAAATTATATTTAAGCCAAGAAAAATCTTTGATCTTCTTTTTTGGATGGGGAAATAAACATTCTTATTTATTAATTGATAAACTAAAGTTCTTTTAAAACTTAAGACAAGATTTTTGTGCATAGTGCAAAGGGTAACAATTATTATTTTTATAAACAATAATTATTAATCTAAAACACTCATCCAAATTGAAAAAAACCTTGAAAAACCTTTAGTTTATCAATTAATAAATATTTGACAAGTCAAAGCAATTTTCACCACTAAAATGTAGACATAATTTGTCTTGACGCCATCCATTTGAGGGATTTAGCCGTTACAAGCCTCTCTCATACTAATAAAGTTGGTTGTTTACAGGTGAAAATATAATAAAAACAGTAATTATTGAATGGAACACTAGTATATATTGATTAACTTGGCGGGTTTGCGATAAGCCGACGTAGCTCAACGGTAGAGCATCTGACCGGACATTAGAAGGGTGCGGGTTCGAGTCCTGCCGGCGACATTTATCTTTGCTCGGAAGGTTTTTTCAATTTGGATGAGTGTTTTAGATTAATAATTATTGTTTATAAAAATAATAATTGTTATTCTTATTTATGATTAAGTTATCCATAAACTTTACTGCGTACACCACACATATTATGAACACATTAATAAGATTAATTGATAAACTAAAGTTTTTAAGACAAGATTTTTGTGCATAGCGCAAAGGGTAACATTGAGGGATTTAGCCGTTACAAGCCTTCCTCATACTAATAAAGTTGGTTGTTTACAGGTGAAATATAATAAAAAACAGTAATTATTGAATGAAACACTAGTATATAGTGATTAACTTGGCGGGTTTGCGATAAGCCGACGTAGCTCAACGGTAGAGCATCTGACCGGATATCAGAAGGATGCAGGTTCGAGTCCTGTCGGCGACATTTATCTTTTCTCGGAAGGTTTTTTCAATTTGGATGAGTGTTTCCGACTAATATTTATTGATTATATAAATTGAAAATACACTTTGTATATACCACTTTACTTAAAATATATAAATGCTATCATCTTCAGGAATAAAATTTTTATTTTTATTTTTATTTTTTTTATTTATTTTTTTATTTTTTTTTTATTTTTTTTTATTTATTTATTTTTTTTTTTTTTTTTTTTTTTATTCCTGAAGATGATAGCATTGCTATCGAAACATGTAGAAATATTTATATATTTTAAGTAAAGTGGTATATACAAAGTGTATTTTCAATTTATATAATTAATAATGATGCCACAAAGTTACCAAGCATTTGAAGAAATTATAATATTTATTGTTTATAAAAACATTAATAAGAGATATTTACACGTCGATTGTTATGATATATTATGTATAATGCTTTTATGTAAATTATTTGTTCGTGTTTCTAATAAATAATAAAAAATAAGAAAATAAAAAAATCATATTTCGTTAAAAACATCGTAAAAAAGAACAAAATAGCATTAATACAGCAGATATCAAGGATATATACTACCTTTCCTGTTACTGGTAATCCTTAAATTGACATTATATATCAATAAAACTAACGGAAAGTAAAAAGGTGTTCGTTAGTCCCGGTACGACAGGAGTCCTGGGTTCGATTCCCAGGTGCGATCGTTATATTTCTTTATTTTCTGTGTCTTTTCTGTTTCGTATTTCATTTGAGCTTTGTTAATATTATCTTCAGTTATTAAATATTACAATGGGGTTTGTAAGCTTCAATAAGTTACGAAAATAAATTGAATATTCATTCTAGACTTATATGAAAATCTATAGATATAATTATTAAATATCGGGTATAAATAAAAATCGGATAGGCGTATTCAAGACACAATCTATATTGCAAATGATTTCAGGTAGAACCTTGCAATTATGCAAAGAGATAGATACCAATCAAAACTATTGAAATTTATTAACTCGGACACGAATCGTGGCTGAGTTGGCATCTCACCCAGGCGATGTGAATGCAATTCCTCGGTTGGCTAAGTTCTTCATTACGACACAACCAACATCTTCTATTTGCTATGATGGTAGTAGGAGATTTTCAAATATTGTCAGGATATTCGACAAAAATTGAAGATGATATTCGTAATTCGTAAACTTATGTACGATATCGAAATAAATTACTGAAAGTAATAAAGTCTCATTAGCGATAGTTACCTTTTTTTCATTATCTGTGTCTTTTTTGTTTCGTATTTCGTATTTGTTAATATTGTTTTAAATGATTAACTGATTATCCTGATGTAAAAATAGAAGTAAAGTAAAATATATAATAATATAATAACAGTTATATTTGAAGTTTCACATAACCCGCCTCACTAGGCTAGCCTGTGTTGAGGCAGTAATTTTTTCAAATTATTTTGTAATTTTAAAATACCTATGAATATACACTTATATGAAGATATGCTTCGTAAATCGTTGAATCAATAATTTCGAGTTTGGGTGAGTGCATCGGTAAATGCCCTTTCGTTACTTTTAATCCAATTTTTTACATTGTGTTTGAATATTTTTTTCTGAATCAGATTTTTTTATGCTAACCGGAAGAATGTTGTAAATTCTTATCGAAAAGTACCTAAAATTCCATTGTCCAAAAGTAGTATGAATTACAGGAATTTGAAGTAAATCTTTGTTGGCATTCCTAGTAATACGAATGTTTAGTCCTTTTTCATAGTATTTACTTTTGTTTGAATAAAAATGAGAAAGGATTGTTTTAGCGTAAATCTGTCGAACGTCAAACACTCTCATTACATTAAGGATTAAGTGAGTCTGTAATTAGAGGTAGCTTAATAATTCTTTGAATACTTTCTTTTAGATGGCATTTCAGTCGGGCGTAAAATAAATCATTTTAGTTAATACGACGCATAAATAATATTAGGGAGATTCAATCTTGTAAACAAGTTCTTAAGTTCTATTTTAAATCCAGTATTATGATTCCTTTCACTCAATACTTTACCACTTATCTGCCGCTAAGCTCAGATTTGTTGACAGCGTTAAACTTCCTAAGAATCTCACAACTATTTATAGATTGTCAGATAGCTTGTTTTAACTACTGTTCAAAGCAGAAATGAGTTAATGATCCAGAGTTTTGGAATCCAACCATTGCCTCCATTGTTCTCCTCCGCAAACAAATACATCGCCAAAAGATAATATAATTTTCCTTAGAATTTCGGGTGCTATCCAAGAAAACAATGTTTGTTTAAACTTTGTATAAATCTGCCGAGATAGCTAAATAATTTATTTCGGATGGGGTAACTTTCCAAGTTCTGAATCGAGGAAGAATAGTGGTTCTTTTAACCTTGATAGTTTCGAAAACAAAAGTTTTTGCTAAAACAGCTTTTTATTATTGCCTACGTTAGTTTGCTTAGATTGCAACATAAAATATTAATTAAACGTTTTGGGCTCATATTGCTGCCGAGATTACGTTTTTTTTTGTTGTTTTGGGACAACAAACTTATTTTCCAAATACTTTAATGACAATACCCCAAGCTCCTGACGTTTGATAGCAGCATGCTTAACTAGCAACCTCAAGCGGCTCGAGTTGTACGAATTAGCTTCTTCATACATTCTAATAGATTTTTCGTGAAATATTTTCTTAATAAAATATACAAACTAAAAAAATAAATATTGGTAACTTTTATGTAAATGTCCTCATTAAAGCGTATATACATAAATAAAATAACTAACTAACCTTCACGCCGTTTCCCCGCAGGGGTAGGCAGAGAGGACGGACCGCCAAACAACTCGATCTTCGCATAAACTTGCTTCATTCACATTCATACAACATCTCATACATTCTCTTCTGTTATTCCGACTTGGTTCAGTTCGCCTGAATATCTTAAAATGTTTTTGAGTTCTACATGATTAATAATAAATTTTTGTACGTAAAAAATAAACAAAACTCATGACAGGGAAAGAAAAATGGTAAACAAAATAATAACAGTAGAAGCATTAGTGCAGAGTGAATAGTTTAAATATTTTAGTGCTATTGATAAATTGTGTTATTAGTATTAGTAAATAAATATGATATTAACAAAAAATGCAATAACTTGGACAAATACCAACTAACTTAATGCTTCTTTTGATATTAAACGTAAAAAGAATTGTATTCCATGCACCTAATAAAAAACTAACACTACTAAATACACAGAGAAAAAAATAGAAAATGACGTCTCTTCACAATTGTGTTTTCCCGTGCAAAGGTCGTGTCGTCCCGTCTTACAGCGGGCGCATATGAGGAAAATTCACTTTCTATTCGCATTCTATTATTGCGATGGCCAATAATCGTACTTCTATCGTCACTGTCTCTATTTATCAGATCAAAGGAGTCATCATCCGTAATGTCGCCGTCCTTTGATACATCGTCCGCGATAGAACTAAGATCCGACATGGTGAAATATATAGTTTTAATTTATTATAACATGACAAACAATATGACATAAATAAAATATTTGTAAGAATTATCATACATTGAGCCAAAAGCAGTCTGAAAATAAGAAAAATTCAAAAAATGATCACATTTTATTATAAAAGTATTATATTCTCTTTCTAATTCACCAGACCGAGCACAACTAGCGAGCGGCGAGGCTTATAACTGTTAGATTAAACCTATTAGCATCTTTAATGTTTTATTTATTAATAACCAAATAAAAGTCATACATACTACGTGCAGGTTAATATATAGGTACTTACTTGGGGTGTCTGGTGGAAAATAAACCTAGGTAGTGAATGTCAATCGATTTCTGATTTTGTTTTGTTTGTTTTTAAATGTAAGCTGATAGAAAAAATTCTTCATTTTTACTACAGAAATGGGTTCACCAGCTGCCTTTATTTCATTTTCATCAGTAAATTCATCGTTGGTATGTTTATTTTTAAAATTTTTAAATCAATAAAAAAACCAAACCGAACCTGATCTGGGCTATAGGCAGTGGGATTTTTTTTATTGCCTGTCTCCCCTAAACAGGCATCACAACTTGTGCCGTGGACACGGATGCATTACCCGAAACAACATAACACCGCGCCTCAACTTCCCCCTTCTGTTCTGCTTAATATTTTCCCACAACTGAGCAATAAATTTCACGTAGTAAACCACATTAATTTATCGTCGCCCTTTTAGGTGTATAGTCTATCATCAGAACTCCCTCACTCTCCCAAAATATTGAGATCATGTGTTTGGCGGTAGCGCGGTAAGCTTTGAATTTCCTGGTAGCTGTTTCTCCCTAGTCTACATACTGGATAGATTATTATAGACTTTGTTTCGTATTGGTGGATCTACGTCCCATCACATGTTAAAAATCGCCACAGATCTTGTATCCAGTTTTTTCACACTGGTGAGAGGTTTCTACTGACTTAATTGCGATAACATTCTAGGCACCCAACGCACACACACCTTGTTCAGATTAAAATAGTTTTGAAGGATTTTTCCGACTGTTTCCAAAACAACTATTGTTAGCACGATTTCCTTCACTTTTTTTATGTTTTCATCAGTCGCTAACGATATTTTGGGTTCGAGTATTCATTACCTTCAATGGACTCCCTTCTTTGTTTGTCCAATCGAGTCCCTTTTTTATCTGTTGCATAAGACAGAGAAGACTTACCAAAGGCACTGTTCAGTTGTAATTAATGTCCTTTGCTCACATCCTTTCCATCACAAGATATTTTTTTCATTGAACAGTACAGAAATTTGTGTAATTCAACTAGAGTTCTCGCTACGTTCCATTGTGAATATTTTTTGGCCGGTCTGATGTTGTGTCAGCAAAGTGTATAGATGTTTGAAAAGATTACATTGAAAACGAAATAATTTTTTTTAAATCGGTTGGTGTTTAATTCCCTAGACTTAATTTTCATTAGACTCCTCCCGTATATGTATTAATTTTCTAAATTAGGCTCCTGAATGCTAATTAACCACTATACAGTTTCTCTGCAAGAATAGGCAGAACAGATAAAAAGCCTCACAACTTTGTCTTGGCACACACGATTTGCTTCATTCGCATTTGTACATCGACTCATTATGCTCTTCTGTCATTTTAACTCTTAACATGTCTTCCTTAGGCGCCCCCTCCTACATGATTGTAATTAATCCTCTTAACGTTGGATTTGTACATTACAGGTTTGATATTCATCTCAGTTACTCATACACCTGTGGTTCATAAATCTTTTGGTGACTATTCAACTTGTTGACCGGATAAATCAACACATGTATGAACTGACACAAATTTTAAAAGTGAAGAGAAACCTTGAATTAGCAATTCTCCTAGCATTTGGATGGATCCATTATAAATCAACACAAAAAAAATTACCCTAAAAGTCTAATTTTAAAACTGTCAATTCATGGTGGAATTACATATTAAAATTATTTATTTTTTATCAAAAAAACATTTGTAACCTTTTTCCACTTATTTATTTTCGACCAGACCGGTTTCACCCTGTGACGGGCATCGTCAGACTGTCACAATTAAAACTATATCTATGGTATATATAGCATCGAATATATATAGCAACCCATAGATTCAGTAAATAAACACAATGTAATCCGTTACAAGCCTCTCTCATATTAATAAAGTTGGTTGTTTACAGGTGAAAATATAATAAAAACAGTAATTATTGAATGGAACACTAGTATATATTGATTAACTTGGCGGGTTTGCGATAAGCCGACGTAGCTCAACGGTAGAGCATCTGACCGGACATTAGAAGAGTGCGGGTTCGAGTCCTGCCGGCGACATTTATCTTTGCTCGGAAGGTTTTTTCAATTTGGATGAGTGTTTTAGATTAATAATTATTGTTTATAAAAATAACAATGTAATCCGACTTCCAGGGGGTAATAAACCAACCCGAAAGTAGTTTTTAAAAACATAATAGTAAACAGTACCGTCAGCAATAAGACTAATTTCAAGTCATAAATAAAAACAATTTTAGAAAGCAGGAGGACTCTCCCGACATCGATGATATATATACCATAGACTTAGTTTTAATTGTGCCAGTCTGACAATGCCCGTGATCGGGTGAAACCGGTCCGGTCGAAATGGTCGGCTTTTTGATTTAAAAAAAAATCATTTTTCCTTAAAGCATTTTTTTCAGGTTAGGTGAAATTACGTTTCGGGCTAGCTTTTTTTCGTACTTTTAATTACTTTATACACTTTTAAAAGTGTTCCGATTCATAAGTGTGTTGATTTATCATGGAACCACCGAACTGCTAGGAGAATTGCTATTTGAAGGATTCTCTTCATTACCATTTTTCTCATATTTTTCTCAATCTCCTGATCAATGTTCGGCAAAAGCAATAAAAGCCTTTATTTCACACCTTATTCACTGCATCAAATCTAATGTCTATCGTTTACAAGGAAATATTTCATCCCTTGAGGGACCGTCGAGAAGTTGAAACAAATTTTTGAAGGGAAATGGAAAGCTAATTTTCAATCTTTTCCTCATTTAGAATCGCTTAGGGGCTGGCGAGTATAAAAAATACAACTTTTTTACCATTTGCGTTGGTATTTTTTGCCTTTATGCATATTTTATAAGTGTGACAAATTCTGTAAAACAAAAAAGATACGGGATTAAGGTATTTTATAACAAAAATAATTATTTCGAACTGCGTAGCTGTCCGACTTTGTATTATTTTTAATCATTCATCCTGTTACAATTACTATATGTAAATACCGTACGAGAGTCCCAACTGCTTCCAATCGTCTGGAGTCAGTGTGACTATGGCATCCCCAATTAGAGTCTGTTATAACGCTGAAGGTAGTAGGGAGGAAAAGGAGGTGGTGACGCAGTACCTGACTATTCAGAACTGTTCACCAATCACGGCTAAAGCTATTTCAAACAATGTTTCGTTTCTTGGTGTCAGGGCGAAATTATACAAACTTGGATTTCACTTACTAATATTCCACTGCCAGAATTACACCAGTACAAAATTACACATGGAGAGAATTACATCATATCTACTTACATTACACATGCTGGAGTTACACAAGTTACAAAAGTACTTAAGTGTGTGCTAAATAAATTTGTGTTAGAAAAAAAAACAAAATTTAGGTTTGATGGAATGCCTGCCTAATTTATTATTTTGGCGCATATTTGAAAATAACCATTTTGAACGTTATTGGTAGATGAATATTATTTTAATTCAGTTTCAAAAATCAAGCGCTTTAATGTATGATAAGCTATTTTTAATAATTTTTGACAAAGCATGTTTCGGTGATGTACAAATGTGTCCATAGATATATGTAAAACAATGTTTTTTTATTGGTTGTAACCTATTAAAAAATTACGTTTATTACGCGTGGAATTCTAATGGGCGTTATTTAACTATGTAAGTGTAAATATCTTCACGTGTAATCACGTTCATGTGTAATTCTTTTATTTGCTATTTATTTTTTTAAGAAAGCCAAACATTCCTGGTTACGAATAACCTGACAATATTTGAAAATATCCTACGACCAGCACACTAAGTGGAAGACGTTGCTTGTGTCGTAATGTAGGACTTAGCCATCTGGGAAATGAACATATTTTTTTTATATATTTAACGTTAGGGTTATCTGTATTAGATGTGTTTGACGGTATGTAGTGTATTGTGTGTACTTACCAATACTTACCAAGCGCTTTCGTTAAAGATTGTCGCGGAGATATTAATGAAAGAAGGATCACCATTTGATTGATTTATTTCTCAACGCGTACAAAGTTCAGAAGGTATATTTAAAAACTAGAAGTGATGCATTATGCAAATCTACAAGTTACTAGTAAGTTCTACAACACGACCGAATCAGCAGGGAGCAGAATAGTGAATAATTCTCCTGTTCTGTGGATATCAGAAAGTCGGTCGGTTGTCATTTGAATGAAGGGTTACCATAAGAAAAAAATAAACTTTGTGGCTAATAAGTTGCTTGCATATTACAATATATTTAACGTATTGTAGTATTATACTTTTTTATTTATTTTTATTGTTACTCACAAAATATGAACTAAGCTTGTCAATTTGATTGTCCTAAAATGGGTATTTCCTAGTTTGACTGTCAAAGTTTTCATACTTGTATGAAACAAATAAATAATACTGAAATATCTCTTGATACAGAATCGGCCTGCAGAGCGCACGTAAGCATTCAGTCACTGTTTCATTGTGCTTCTCCCACATCTCACCCGATTCCCTTGGCAGTAGACCATGAGGCTTGTCAATGGGTGTTATCTCTTAGTTGCACATCTGGTTCAGGCATTTCCGGGTAATTGAGCCTCCATCCCATTAAGGGATACAGGCTAATATTATAAGACACTTCAATTAAGCAATTTGTTATATAAGATGGCTTTCAGAAATATCGACTAACATGAATAATTAATGTGAAAGTTAAGAATTGAGAGTCCTGTTCCCCTTCTCCTTCCCCTCACCAATACCTTCAGCCTCATAACATTCCCCAATTGGGGATGCCATAGTCTCATTGGCTCCAGACGGTTGGTAGCAGTTGAGACTCTTGTGCGGTATTCTTGTAAAAATAAATACGATCCTGTATCAGACATTTTTATTGTAGGAAAACATCCCCTGTTCGCATCTTAACTTATTAATATTATTTACTAATCGTCGCCCCAAAGCAACAGTGGGATTTCATTTAAAAACTGTTTTGAGATTTTAGGACTTTTCGGTGATGGTTATTTTGAGGTAAAACCTCTTTCACTTTGGTTAGTAGGGGGTCGTTTTTTAAAACCATATGTAACGAAAACATGTTACCGTAAGGTCGCTCATATCTTTGCTACGGTGCTTCCCACGCGTCTCACTTTAATATTATTCTGTAGAAGAAAGAAGCCATTACTCTTTTTATTGTTTTTAATGGAATTTAAATCAAATTTAATAATGTTATTATTAAGTTCTGCAAATATTTTTAGTTTTTTTATTATTATTGTGACAGCTGTTTGAACGTTTAAGGTCATTTTTGAACTGAAAATGACCTTAAACTCCGAAACAGCTGTCACAATAATAAGAAACTAAAAATACTCGCAGAACTTAATAATAACATTATTAAATTTGATTTACATTAAATTTGAAAAAAAAATAGATATCTACAAATTAAACACAAAAACAATTAAGCCATTACTCAATCACACATGTTTCGTATGTGTAGATAGCGGAGTTTTAGAGCCACGCATAACGCAATCAAAAATAAATTTAGCCTTGAGGGAGGCGTTCAAAAAGGCGTAGCTCGGCAGGACGTTTGTCGATCCGAGTGAAGGTACTCTCGTTTGAGACTACTTTGCCATAATAGTTATAATCCATCGAAATCAAACCGTTGCTCATCAGGTGTTATAAAGCTTGCAAGAGTGTAATTTTGTTACAGGAATTTGACATTTGCAAAGCTATGGCGCCATCGCATTCGACACGTACGATCCAGAAATGGCGTGTAGAGACTCAGGCAGAAGAACAGAAGGTTCTAGTGCCCATACACCTACCCCACTGTGGCTGCGTCCCCAATCTAACCTACACGACTGTTTTTAATGATATTAAATAGTTTATCAAATTAACAATTACTTTGTTTAAAGATCAGGATAAATAGTATACCTACTTAATATTCTGACTTTGCTTCTGAAACATGTAGATATTTAAATATTAAATACAGTGGTTTTAAATAAATTAATTGTCATTAATTGAATAAATATGACAGCACAAAGCGATTTCACATCTCTCTAAGAAATAATTAAACAGTTTATTCTAATATCAAAATGTTTTGGCAGTTTCTTTAGTTAATTTATTTGTACTAGTACTCATTCGTACCTAACTACACTATATCTCGGAGCAGTTTTTTCAAGACATTCCACTATTGGTTTAGAGCAACGATGTGCATATGAACACGTATTTAAATTATCTATTAAATTAAAAGCTTCTTACGCTTTTTAAGGTCATTTTATAAATATTTTTCAGTCCTAAAAATTACAAATATTTCAATAAATACGATCTCTTCCTGTGCCACCAATCTTCAAATAAATGTAACATCAATAGTAAAGGAGGATAAAATAGCAACTGTAAAACTATCATATCTATACTTGAATTTTCTTATAAAACTGTGTTCATCTAAAGCGACCCCCCAGGTACAGGTAAGGATGTTTTTCTGTATCTGTTTGTACATAATTAGATAAAAATATGAAGTAATATTTGTACAGCGCCCTTGAGGTGATTTTTCACAAATACAAATCATCCAATTATTATTATTATTATTATTATTAACTGATACGATTTTTTTACTGATAAACCTATTTGGGTTAAAAATAAAACAGCTACAGTAATGAGATTTTTATAGATTAAGAGAGATTTTTAAAGATCTCGAAATAACGGAATCAATTAAAAAATGTTTACAATATTTTGCCGATACTCGAGGTAGGTATATTGATTATTGGCCACAAAATAAAGAATGCACACTAGAAGTGTTTTCCACGTAGATTTAAATAATAATTATTAACATTGTATATAGCTTCATTGTTATTAAGTTTACAAATGTAACTAAAATACATATACGAGTAGAATAAAGTGTACAGTGATTTATAAACTAGTTACATAAAAAGTAAAATAGAAAATTTTTAAAAACAGTAGGTAATATATAACGAATAGAGATGCATAGTTAGTTATAATTTGAGGTTTCACAAAACCCACCACACTAGGCTAACCTCTATTGAGGCAGTAATTTTGCGTATTGTTTTATAATTTCATAATACTTATGAATATACACTTGAAAATAAAATATATTCATTAAATTATTAAGTCAATCATTACGAATTTGGGTGAGTGCACCGGTAAAGGCCATATCATTACTTTTAATCAATTTTATTTTAATATTGGGTTAGAATTTTTTTGGAGAATTAGGTTTTCTGATGCTGTCTGGAAGAATGTTGAAAATTCTTGTCGCAAAGTAACTAAAATTCCGTTGCCCAAAAGTAGTATGATTTTAAGGAATGTGGAGTAAATCTTTGTTAGTATTTCAAGTAATGCGCGTGTTTAATCTATTTTCATAGTATTTATGCTTGGAAGGCCGTGTGCCTTTGACTAAGTACCTTTTGGTTCTAGACTCGATAGAGCCAATAAAAATCCAGCAAATACAGCGGTCTATCTCTCTTATACTGCCTGCATTGTATATTGCCATTTCATGTGATCGAAATGAGATGACGATTAAATAATTTTTTCTATTAGAAATTTTAGATCCGAATGAACAGACTTTTTAATAACGAAACAAGTCCAGATCGCATTTCTTGTTTTCTTCTTTATTCTATAATACAGGGTGTCTCAGGACATACTCAACAAACTTTAACCAGTGATTCCTATGATAATTTTAGTAAAAAATGTACGTGATATTTTAGTCTCTGGTTATTGTTAACTTAAAAGCTTTTTCAAAAAATGATATAAGACAGTTAAGATTAGGGTGGGTGATTAAATGATTTCTCGGCTGAGTGACCAATGAGGAAACGTAAAAGCTTTTTGAGTTACTTGAATTTAAAACAAAACAAAAAAATTTACCAAAAAAAGTTTCCTTCAAATAAGTTCAGAAATCACTGATTAAAGTTGATACATTCTTTATATTGAGGGTTAAAGACTGAAGTGAACTGTGAAATTCTTGTGATGTTATCATAGTAAGGGTAACAAGTAAAAAAAATTAAGGTGTAATTATAAATTTTTTCTAATGTGTAATTTTTCAGAATTTCTTATGGGAACAGTTTTTGTTCTTAAATAATGGAAAATGTTAGTTAAAAACCATTAACGAAAAAAATTCATTTTGCTCGAGCAGTGTTTTCGTAATTTTAATATGATAGTTTAGGGACTATTACTCCCACGAGCTCCATGCGATACAAGAGGGCATTATATTGCTACTCTAATTTAATTAACCGCCACTGTTTTTAATTTTGAGGGGTGCGTATTCGTTTAATTATTATATTCATGAAAACTATCCCTAGAGATCGCAGCTCGGAGCTAGTGGATCTAATACGTACCGGAAAAATACAAGTACCAGAAAAAATCTAAATGAGAACGACGATCCGAAAGTAAGGTGTCCAATTCGCATTTTGTGAAGTTTACGAGAGAGCGAAAACAAGCTTCGATTCAACATTCGATCATTTTCATTTTTAAAAAAGGAAAATTTAACGGAAAATTATTTTTTAGCATCATCTGAAAATTTTGATATGTAAAAGTTTATCTGTTTGTCTGTCCTCGATTTTCTCAAAAATTAATTACTCTACCGGTTTCTCTGAAAATAGCACAGTTTGTTCTCATTGTGCCGGAAAGATTTAGAGAGTAAACTAACTAACTAACTAACCATCACGCCGTTTCCCCGCAGGGGTAGGCAGAGAGGACGGACCGCCAAACAACTCGATCTTGGCATACACCTCTTGCTTCATTCACATTCATACATCGTCTCATACATTCTCTTCTATTATTCCACTAATTTGGTCATTTTATTTTTATTAATAAAATGACCAAATTAGTGTTTCTTTGTTCCTTTGTTTAGATACAGTAATAGTCTTCACAGGGCATTACTTTCAATCAATTATGGCACCCAAACGACAAGCAAGAATTCACAACTTCATAACTTTATTCCAAAAAAAAATTATTTCGAAGAAGTTAGAATGAAATCCAATATGTAAAACTGTTACTTTAACGTTTTAAAAGTAGTAGAAAAAACATTGAAACCGCCATGTATTGCGTTGTATTGAGGTTAGCCCATAGATGTGCAACTATTGTTAGCCACAGATTACATATTCAAAAGAAGAAGTTTTGTTTGATTAGAATATTTTCAAAATGGAAAACACAAGTAGGTACCTACTTAAGAACTTTATTATATAGATTTGTTTTGAAAAAGTACATGTTTAGAATGAAATAAAATTTTAAAATTACTCTTCTTTTGTTTCTGTGTTTAGAGATAGTAATAGTCGTCATAAGGCATTTCGTTCACTGTCAAATCAATTATGGCACCCTAACTACAAGCAAGATTTCACAACTTCATAACTTTATTCCAAAAAGAAAAAATAATCCCGAGCAAGGCCGGGTACACCGTTGAGAACAAGAAAAAGTATTAAATTAAAAATAGAAGTCGTTTTTTCGTATATTCGAGTCAGGTGGACAGCGTAATGTCCCTGGCGAGATATCATAGATAATGGAAACAAGGGAAAATACGACATGGAAGCTTTCCGACTGTCGCCGACCAACAACTAAACCAACGAAAATTCCCAAGACTGTTCATTATCCTTCAAATGCCGGTT
This sequence comes from Halesus radiatus, assembly GCA_022606495.2. Lineage (NCBI taxonomy): Eukaryota > Metazoa > Arthropoda > Insecta > Trichoptera > Limnephilidae > Halesus > Halesus radiatus. Next base: position 306,843 of record JAHDVE020009179.1, on the reverse strand, counting down.
AAATAAATGCCTCAATACGATATTATGAGGAACGACTTCAATACTGTAATTATCTTACTTTGAAAAAAATAAGACATTTTGTTGACTTAATATAACATACTTATACAAAATTATTTACAACAAACTCAAAATAACTCATTGTTTTAGTAGTATTTACGTCAAAGTTCCTAATAGACGCTATTTAAAGAGATATGAAACAACATGTATTTAGTAACAATATTGCCTATTTCAATCCAATGTCTCGAATGTGTAGATTGTACAATGATATAGAATGTGACGATATGGACATCTTTATAAGCAGCCTCGCATACGAGTATACCTAACACTAAATTAAAAAAATGCATATCATACTTTAATCTTTTATACTTTAAGCTATTATACTTCATATTTTAAACTTTTACATGTCATGTAATTCATTATTACTCTATACTAAATTAAAAAATGCATATCATACTTTAAACTTCTATACTTTAAACTTTTACATCTCATGTGTAATTCATTATTACTCTACACTAAATTAAAAAATGCATATAAAAAACTTTAAAGTTTTATACTTTGAACTTTTACATCTCATATGTAATTCATTATGTATATGTATATTATTATGAACTAAATTTATCAATTTTCCTACAACGGGATTTATTCCTAGTTTGGACAGTAAAAGCTTTTTTAAATATTTTTTTATAAAATAACGTTTGTTTCAAATCAATATTATTATTATTATTATTATTACTATTATTATTATTATTATATTATATTAATAGTAATAATAATAATATAAATTAATTATAAATAAATATAATAATTATATTATTATTAACATTAATGTGCAAAAAAAACTTTCACTCTAAGCCGCATACCTAGGCATCGAGGGGTCAATCAACTTAATCCTCCAAAATTGAATAAAGAACTTTTGCCCGCTTGTAATGACGGTAGTAGTAAGAGTTATAATATTATTAGGATATTTATTTATTGACAGCATTCAAATCTTCATATTCAACAACTTATCCTTGTTCTAATTGCATTTGAGATCAGCCCTTCAACAAGGCACCTCCAGACGTCCATATCGTAAACAACGCCAGCAGCTTCCGTCCATTGCATGATCAGCTTCTCATCGCACAACCTCTGAATTTCCTTTCTCTAACTTTGCCCGGGACAACGTACTCTCTTCCCTCTGGAATTGAACAGAATATTTAACAGAGTTGGTCCTCTAGTCTCCTCATCGGTACATGTCCATTGTCCATTTATCAACAAATCGATTAATTCATAACGCCTCTAATAATAATAATAATAATAATAAAAATAACAAAGCATTGTTATTTTTATTATTTTTTATGTTATTTCACTTCGAGTGTGTTCTACTATAATAAACTTAAACTTAAAAAATATTTTAAAAAGCTGGTTTATCTTTATTTGTATTTTATCGTGATCTATGTTCTATTTCCCTTGTTTCTTTTTATTATTTAGCATCTCTATCAAGTGATAACTGATTACCAAACCAAAAACAATGCATCCTGTGAACATTTTTATAAGTGGATATTGTTAATTTTATAAATACGATAATGTAAATACTCTGTTATGTTCCAAAATAATAAATAAATAAACTACACGGACTACCAAAGAGATGGAGCAAATAAAAGCAAAGTGTAGGTAGAAACAAAAAACCTTAAATTCTATGAAAAACGTCCCAAAATGGGTTCAGTTCGAAAACCAGTAAAAGCTGTTTTAAGCGTTTTATCTCAAATTTCAATTTTTTTTTGTAGATATTAAAAGATCACCCTTTAAGGTATCGTCTTATGAAGCCTTATACATTTCACGAATTAACCATATAGAATTTACAGAATAATCATTCGTGGTATTTCTCGAGTTAGCAACCCACGAAGTGCGTATTTTTGGGTGCTGGTCGTTAATTAGCCATACTTCATTTACCCATCCCCTTTCCCTCTCAACTTTCTTCAATTGAGGATACTATGCTACCACTATCTTTTTGGACAGTTGGGATAGGTTCAAAATAGAAAATTTTCTCCAAATGACATCAGGTATGTTTAGTGAAGAGATATATAGCCAGACACTTTTTATACTTCCTCGTACTCAATTCCATCCCCTTCAGCCTCTCAACATACTCGAAATGGGGATGTCATTGTCTCACTGGTTCTAGATTATGGGAAACGGTTGGGATTTTTGGATAATATTCACATTAAAAATATATTTTAATTGGCAAAACTTGAAAAGCAGAATTTTCTTTTTCATTTAAAATTACTTCCAGTTATTTTTTATTAGTATTTCATTTATTAGTTCATGGGGAAACTGTTTATATATTTTTTAAGCTCTACAATCACGAAAGCCAATTACGAGAATTCACCGAACTGAAATTTTTTACCGTAAATAACTGTAACAGTACTTCCAGAAAGGTAATTAAATTAAATTGCGTTTGAGAAAAGCTTCGGAAAAATAGCAAACTAAGAAAATAAGTGCAGCTGGTCATTCCCCAGTGGTTCAATGATATAAACGAGCTTTACCAAAAATTGCGTTTATATTATTTTAATGTGGGTTGTTCGGTAGGTACGTCGAAGCTTTAAAGCTTTAAATCATGAGTAGCATCTTAACTAACCACGATGGAAAGTTAAAAAAAAATCACTTTCTACAGAGGCATGGATATTTCAAATAACCGTCTTGTTTTCCAAATGCTATTTTTGTAATTTTCAAAACAATATGATTTTTTTTATTAAAAACCTTTAACTGTAACTATCTTCCACTTGCTTATTTCAGACCGGACCGGTTTCACCCTGTCACGGGCTTCTTCAGACTGGTATAATTAAAAATAGATCTATGGTGTATTTAGCATTTATATCAGGAGTGAATCCCATTACTCTATCTAATATTGTACATTTATGACTGAGAAGTTTGTTTTATCGCTGACGGAATGGCTTTACAATTATGTTTGAATCTACTTTCGGATTTATTATTATGTCCTGGAAGACGTATTTTACATTGTGTTAGTTAACTGAATGCATGGGTTTTATATTTATTTTTTATGTAATTTAACGGATTATTTTTTTTGTTTTTTTTTCGTGATATCCGTCTTGTTTCCTAAATGAGTTTTATGTCAGTTTTTATCCACCATGAATTTACAGTATTTTTTTAAATTATAGAATCTCATAACACATATAGTAGAATAATAAAAAATTAAAACTTTGTGTATTTGATATTTCGTGGAATTGCTGTAGGGTGAGGGGAGACTGTGGGTGGGTGTTTCAAACTATTTCTAAATAATTTGCACCACTATCGGTGAGCACAAATACATTCAAAAGTTTGCTCTTTAAAATAATTAACCTGTACATCAGTTCCAGTTTTCAAAATTTCACTATTGTTCGCACAAGGAAATCATAAAGTTGATTATTTTGGAAAATAACAGGTTTCAGCTTAGATAGAACTGTGCCTAACTAAATAAATCGTATTTTTGTTAATCGGCCGTAAAAGTATTTTCTTTGGGTTTCTCAAACTTATAAAAATGTTTTTGATTTATGAATAAAATATTCATATTGGTAAACCCGTGAAAAGTGATGTACGATACATTTTTCTCAGGGTTTTGGTATTCATGAACTTTGGGAACCTGTAAAAGTCCAGATAAATCCTGTATAAGAACGAGCTGTAATCAGTTTATGTAGTTTTGTCAATACTAAAAACATATAAAGGATGATAGCTATTGGTTTTTGATGGGTTAATCTATTTTTTCAGGTTTTCAGTTTTTTTTATTATTATAGCATATAGATATTACAATAGTGTTAACAAAAATTAAAAAAAAATAGTCATGCAAAGATGCCGCAGCTTTTCTCGGAGTTCTACTATTTTTCTTGGTTTAAGAAACATAATAGGTGGCTGCAACAATTTGTATCTCAATTTCAAATACCTCAAATTGGTGAGTCCGTTTATTCAAGTTGTTGAAATCGGTATTTAGAATTTTTGAAGTGTGACTTATGAAGTGTGAAGCTTATGTCGGCAAAATCACAAGAACAATTTAGATTATTTGAAACTGCAGAAAAGTTATACGTGTCGTTCACTAGAGTTATCAATTTTAAAATTAAACTCATTAATTTTCAATAAATTATTTTAAAAGTTTTAACGGAATTTTGCTGAGATATTGGGGAAAATTTAAAAACATAGACGTATGCGAAGTAGGCTCAATTTTTCCCTACTTCTGGAATAATAATCAAACATTTTCATGTACTATTTTTTTTTTATAATAACCATTGGTTTAAAAAACGGTTCATTCATTAAAATGTTCTGCTAGTAACAGTTTGATAATTCCTTCGGTAGACGAAACAGCTGTCATGCGTAATAATAATAACCTAGCAGAACTTTTATTAATAAACTATTAAACTCAATAATAATGGTTATTATTTACCTTCTAAAAACTATAAATTAAAACTGAGTTTTTACAAATTAAACGGAAAACAAAAAGAAAGTCTTTCTTAAATAGAATATATTCAATTGTGTTATCTAGGACCTAGGAATTGCTATCAGTTTTCTTCCAAATTGGTACCTGTAGAGCAAATTTCTTTGGATTATTTAAACTGCTCCAAGAAAAAGGGCAGTAGGTAGATAATTTTGTAGCAAAGTTCAATATTTGAAATCTTGAACGCATTCATACGTATTTAAAAAAAAAATTTAACTTATGGATATTTATGATTAATAAAAAAAATTATGATTTTTTTAGTATTTAATATGGCGCTAATTTATGAATCCCATAGTGGAACCACGTCGAATACCTTATTATGAGTTAGTGCTGTCTTTCTTGGAGCAGTCGACTTTTTCATTAAATATATTAGAAATCTTCCTATGTATATTTGTAGATCTGTATACAAAACAGACAAACAACGATACGTTATTCTTTATATAAGGCTAGCCGTAGTACCCGGCGTTGCCCGGAGTCATGAATGGTTTTCAGTAAAGTTTTGAGATTGTCAAACGTTACCCCTAAACCCATTAAATAAATTCCAAATTAAGTAAACGAAGAATTTTTCGTGACAATACTTCGACCGATATTCTTTTTCAAAGGGATGTCCGGAGCAATGGTGATATTTTTCAGTTAAACTTTTTCGAGTCGTACATCAAAATTAATTGGCAGTTTCTTTAAAACCAAAGACATTTATGTTCTCGTGGTTCTCGGTGACCAGATAACTTCCTGACCTGAATTCCACGGAGAATTTACGAACAGTCTTAATTGCTGTTAAAGTTGGATCATTTTTTGGCAATATGATTTTTTTTTAATTTTTTTCCATACTATTATTTATCATACAATGAGAACTTATACCCGCTAAGCCACTGCAAGTAACTTGTCAGCAAGAGTTTGGTTCAACAATATTATATAATACAACAATAAATAAAAATACAAATAGAAGCGCAATAATATATAATACAACAATAAATAAAAATACAAATAGAAGCGCAATAATATTCAATATAGGTACATTTATGTTATGATCAATATACAGAAATTGTAAAAAAAAAATATTTTAAAAACATTAAAACAATTTTTTTTAAATGATAATGGAGTTCTACAAATTAAACCTGAACACAATAAATACACTTTTTGTACTTTAACTTCACTGCTCATCGGAAAAATATTTTATCGATAACCAGTTTTTACGGAAATCGGATACCAGTTTTCATGAATGATTAAGGAGGCAACAAATTTAATCAGTCAACTTATTGGATAATATTAAGAAGCTTATAAGCCTCCTTGTAATATTTAATCATTGAAGATAATTTTAACAAATCTCATGTTGTAACCTGGTTTCCTTTTATTCCACATTAGAAATAAAAGAAGGATTAGTGTACAAAATTATATCTATGATCGAATAAAAGTTAGTTAAGTTTAAACATGCTGTTACTGAATCTATTCGTTAGGTTCTGAAATGATAATTTCGTTGGTTCCTACCTTAATTGCTATTTATCCAGTCCTTACCTTCCCAAAACACATACTATGTTTTTGAAAAATGAAATCCAGTGATTGTTTTTGGGTGCTCTCTTCTTCGCCAGATTGAAAACTACTTTCGTGGTAGCGTGTCGTTCATATGGACATTCGGTAAGTGTTTGATTTTCCTTGCTCCTTTTAAGCATTTAATCTATCCCATATTACAATAAACCAAAACCATCATTATTTTGTCGTGGTTGTTTACAGTCCACTCGACAGTTTTACTTTCGAAGCCCCATAATTTTCGAGTGGGTAGTTGCATTTGTAACACAAATATTTACCTCAGGGGTGTGCCAGTTACGAAAGGTCATTGGCAAATGGTTAGTATTGTATCATACAAAGAAGTGATTGTGTGGAAAAGTATTCTCGAAAGATATGAATAAATAAAGAAAGGTTAGGATAAATCAGAATTCATTATAAATTAACGTTAATGCTGTATCACCAATTCGTTGAGTAGAGTCGCCATCCAAATCCCCCGCTCCGTCACCAACGGAACAGCTACACCTCAGCAAGGTCAACCGAAGACTGACGTAGGCGTTCAAGAGATTCTAGCTATCGATCGATGTTGTCTTCTTCTTCATTCTCATTATGGCTGGTAACTCTTGTTCTATGAAGTCGCCTGTTGTATCGCTGGAAACGGGGTGGGTAGTTCAACCCGTTGCAAACTGAAATACACCGCAAGACACAAAAAAAAAAAGTTTTGTAATATTAAATATTTCAATTCAATAATAAATATTGAAATGTAAATAGTAATCATGCAATGAAATAGAAAAACACATTGAAAGAATAAGAAAAGAAAAAATCAGGTTCCAACGGAACTTTGTTGGCACTTGCAATTTAATCTTGGAGGGTTCAATTTCACTACAGAATCCCGTTTTAATCCGTGGTAGTTATATATGATCTTAATTTTTCTTGAAAAATATTTTTTTACATTCATTATTTTACTGTTAGAGGCGCCCATCTTCATTTAAGAGAGAAACATCGATCGAAAAGTGATCCATTTAAGAAACCGTCCTGTCACAGCTCCTGTTGGCTCAGCCCTGTTCTTATTTTGGTAATTTGAGCCTTATTTTTTTCAACATATTTTTAAGAAAACAATTTTAAATCAATACTTTATCATTTTCTGCTCAGTAGGGAAGGAAGATCCATCATCGTAGAGAGCAATACGGCATAACGTCCCAAAAACTATTCAAGAAAAAAAATGTACAAAAGACTGCGTGAGCATATAAGAAAAAGTGGCCTAATCAAAGTCCTTCTATGTTGGCATATTAAGATTGAGGTTTTTCGCATTGAATTTCACAAGTTACGATATGTTTTATTTAAAATGTGTTTTGTTTCATATACATGAAAAGTACCCTGATTAAGCTGTTTGTTCGTATCTATCCAAAGGACTTCAGTCTTAGTTTTCTAACAGACAGTAATTTTGACTTGGCCACTTTTCGTTGTATATTCGCGCTTAGTTCTAAAAAGGTTCTCTAACGTTCAAAAATAATATTTCTCTTAAAAATCTGATAAACCAATTTTTTTTTCTTTTTTAAACCGGACAAGTTTTATTTTAGGGACTTTTCCATGAACGTCAATTTTTATGTTCATTATAAAATAATAAATCATGTCAACTTAAGCACGTATCATTTCCCGTGAGGCGTTCGGGATAAATTAATGTGTTTTCTGCATAAATAGGGTTGACGCAGAGTGATATGGGTAAATTGAGATAAACACATAATTTTTTCGTGAAAGCACTCTTTTTCCGTGAACAAATTATTATTATGACCGTGATATTCATGTTACTTATCTAATATCTTTACAATAATCCGATCATATATTTGTATTATTACGTATCTAATATGAAAAAAAGTCGTTCTGGGCTATTATTCTAAGGATATTAAAACAATAGTAGGTATTGGTGGCCAAAAAATCATCAATCTCAGATATGCAGATGAGACTACCCTCATCGCCTCTTCTTAAGAAGAAATGAATCACCTCCTGGCTAAAATAGACGAAAATCATCCAATAAAACCTTAAGTTTTCCTTCTGACAAATAGGTTTTAGAGGAAATTCGGTGATTGTTTTCCTGCAAATTACTTTTTTTTAATGTCTAGATTTTAGGATTCGAGATGTTATTAGTAATAATTGTCACCATGCTAAACATCTTCCCATATCTTAGTTCTTAAAATACTTGTAGAATAGGTGATGATGATTAATTGATTGCGCTGAAAGCCAGCATTATCACTGCAATAGCAATGGCATAAATAGATTTACACCTGAAGAAGGGCATATAATATTTGAAATCAGCGAAATTAAATCAAAAGATAAGATATTCTATCTTTGAAATATGAGCTTTGAACTTTGAACTTTGAACTTTGAACTTTGAACTTTGAACTTTGAACTTTGACCTTGAATTTTGAAATTTTACATTTTAACTTTTACATATTCCAGTTACTTCAGAAAAATAAATGAGATTTCACTTTCTCTTAAATGCCTCACAAGAGTTTTAACTGCTCCCTGCTAACCATAGCCAGCGAGACTATACTGGGGTATATTGTGAGGCTGAAGGGCATTAGGGGGGGAAGTAGATAGGGGAGAGGAAGGTGGGGAAGTATCTGCTATTCAGATCTGGCCACCAAAAGCTATTTCAAGCAACGTTTCTATTCTGAATGGTGGTCATTCTCCACAACTATACTGATAGGCTCTACCATTCTGGAACATGCAGAAATAATACTATATATTCAAATATATTTTTTTAGTTTGCTGCGGTACCAGCGAAACCACTGACCCTATAAAACTGCCATTAGTCAAAAATTGAGTGTTTTTAATAATTTCCAAGATTGGCTGCAGACCTTCGAAAGGATGCCGAGTTAAAAGGCCACATCTCACAATAAACGAATTATTTTTTACTTTTTTACTTCCCAGGCCACATCTCACAATAAACGAATTATTTTTTACTTTTTTACCAGCTACGAAATCTGCCAACTTACTGCGGTATCTACACAGTACTTTGAAGTTCGAAACAATAGATACCTATCGTTGAAATTCATACCTTACAACGTTCATTTTTGCTCGGTTTGGTAAATGTTGACTTGCGACAGTCTAGCTGCGGGAAAGCGATGCAATAATTTATTCAATGATGTACTAAAACAATACGTTTATAACGTCCTCTTAATTTGTGAGCCGATAAGTTGAATAAGTACTTATTAACCTTTCCCTAACGGTTATAAAAAATTCCGTGCTGTACAGTACACTCGGGAAAAAATAGCGGCCACGTAAAAAACGCATGATAAATCCATTACTGCCAGCAGACCGCCACTGCTGGCAATCATATTTCTCGATCATAAATGTACAATATTAGAAAGAGAAATGGGACTCACTCCTGACATGAATGCTATATATATATGTACCTAAGATTTAGTTGTAATTGTACCAGTCTGAAAATGCCCGTGATGGGGTTAAACCGGTACGGTCTGAAATAAACAAGTGTTGATAAATTTTATATTAAAATGGAATTCCGACATAAATTAACAGTTTCAAAATTATAAATAAATAGCATTAATATATTGTTAAATTTTTTTCTCTACTACGTTAATCCGAAATACGTAAAGTACATTTTTTATGTCGTAATTTGTAAAGTTTAATTTGTATATCTTAATTATATGTTGTAAATTAGATTGTAATTTTTTTGTCTTTAAAACCCCTCGAGTCTTTTTGGAAGATATTTCTCCCGGAAAACAAATAGCCGTAGGGTCTTTTGGGGAGATATTTCTCCCAGCCCGAAATGGACCCATAAAATAAATGTTATCTTATTTTGTACTATAGTAATACATATGATTTAAACTGTGTTAGAAAGAGAAAAAACACGCTTTTTATTGCCACTTAAAATTTTACCAGGCACCTTTAAGAAAAAATATTATATTATAAAAAGGACTCGAGGGGTTAAAACATATTATCTTCATGTTATAATGCATGTGACCAATGTGCATGTGTTCTATTTTAAGTTGAATAAATAAATATTTACAGAAATATTAAAATAATTAGCGACGAGTCAACTCAGTTGACAGCACAGGCAGGGAAAGGTTAATATAGATAGAGATGTTCCAGGAAATGAGCCCTAAGCCTAATCGTAATTTGAATACTGTAATGATTTAAGGGTTGAGCAATAAATCAATGTGGGGTGTGGCTGGTTCCATCATCAAATTAAATCCTTCCAGATAAAGGAGGGGTTCCCATAGAACTGTTTCCATCAGTTGAGTTGTTCCGCTAAGTAATGAAACATTAATTGTTCCATCAAATGGGCACGTTGGACGTTGGATACGCTTGTATTTATTCCAGAAACTTTATTAGTATTTACCGACTTGTAAAGGATATACTAAATAACGTACACATTAATAACACTTCTAACTAGTGAACAAATACTTGTAAAAGTATTGCGAAATCTACGATTCGAGCGAAATTTTGTCGATAGTCGACAAGAGTCCCAACTACTCTTAACTATCCGTAGCCAGTGGTACTATAAGCATCCCTAATTGGAAAATGTCATGAGGGTGAATGAAGTGCAGAAGAGAAGGAGATGAGTAAGATTTGGGAATATCTGGCTATAAAGATCTCCTCACCAAACATGGCTAAAGCAATTTCAGATAACGTTTTGACTCAGAATGGCAGTCTTTCACCACAGAGAAACTTGTAGGGCAATAAGTATCGCGTAATTTTATATTATTTTATTTTATTTTAGTACATAAAACAGGCAATATGCCCAAAACGTATATATATAAAATCATATATGAATCATGAATAATCTATGCAGCTCCCGTACACTAATATTTATACTTTATTTTTCTTAAGCGACTGAAATTGGTAAATTGTCAAGATGGCAACAACATTTTCCTTCAATCACTACATGGCCAAATGACTTCATTTGCTGACGATGCAGTGTTAAATAATAAGTGAAAAAGACTCAATAGTTAAAATCTCTAAAATTACTCTCCTCTATTTAAGTATTATTTAAGATAGTTACCCTATAGTTTATGTATTTTTTTATTCTTACAAAACATCAAAAACTATGTACCATCAAAATTTTTTGCCAGAATATAACAGAAAAAAATACTTTTCGAATAAGTATGTATCATTTCTTGCCACAAATAGGTAATATTTCTTGCGCGGTGGAACCATGCCAACAGCTCTGCACGTTTTCACTCCGCACTTGCCTCGCGAGTATTGCGCGCCATCTCATTCGCTCACGCTATTACCAAAGCTGCGTGAGGGGGTAAGATAATCGGCCGTCGGGCTGCGAGCTGGTACTAAATGTTCGTAAACGTGACAAGTCAGTAGAAGCCCGCCCGCCAGCCGTAGGCCACGTCCGTTGATTAATGGAGAGGTTTTTTAAATAAAATTAACTAGGTTTATTATGATAATTATTCCATGAAAACAGATTAAATGTTTAAGCCATGAGAATCATTTGCAATTAAAATGATTAAATGCATGGGGTAACTGAGTCACCCCTCATTGCAACGCAAGTTTTGTTTTGCATCTCGTTATGCAAAGACATATACGCTCTTAAGATTTTTTCAATTATAATTTATTATCACTATATAAAGAAAAAAAATATTTGTACTTCCATTTACAATATATACATACCTCTAAAAAAGGACGTCATCATGACAGTAATATTATTCTGAAACGCACAATAAAAATTATTGCTGTTAAAACTGCACAATTACGAAAACAATATATAAAATTATATATTATACTCGTATGTTGGGATCCGAATATAAATCTAACTTTCTTCCAATAGGAATTGCATAAAGAATATTAATAAAAATTATATTAAAAAAATCCTTTGGACTACCCAACGGATTTCAACTACGTTCATTTAAAGATTTATACATTGATAATCCAATAATTGAAATCATAAAAGAAAAAGACAAAACCAATTATCGATAAAAATCTAAAATGACAAAAACATATAAAAAATATGAATTTAATATATTTATACTATTTAATAATTGAAGAAGATAATATTAACATATCCCAAATGAAACAAGAAACCGAAAAAAAAACACAGAAAATAAGAAAGTATCGATTGCATCTGGGAATCGAACCGACGACCTCTGTCTTACCAAGACAATCGCTCTACAGACTGAGCTAATCTAACCAGTACACTTTATGCTAGCTTCATCGATATCTTACCTACAATTCAAAACTTGTCAATATTATCCTCCATTTTAAATCATAGGTTGTCTCGGTAAGATTTTCTGGGTTCGATTCCCAGATACGACTGACACCTTTTTATTTTCTGTGGTTTTTATCGGTTTCTTGTTTCATTTAGGATTTGTTTATATTTTTTATATGAATACCCCACAAGAGTCCCAACTGCTCCCAACCGTCGGAATGTTGCGAAGCTCAAAATATTGGGGAGGGGAAGGATAAGGAGAAAAGGTGGGGAAATACCTGGCTATTCAGATCTGGTCACCAAATACGGCTAAAAGCCATTTCAAGCAACGTTTCAATTCTGAATGGTGGTCTTTCACCAAGGCGATACTGAGAGTTTATTCCACTCTGGAATGTGCGCAAATATACAACATGTAATTTTTTTAATTAATTAATTGTGATACAGCACAAATGAGTTAATTAAAATTTACTTACGCACGCCGGGATTCGAACCCGCGACATTCGGATTCGTAGTCACGTGCCTTACCCCTCGACCATGGAGGTCGTCAATATATTATCCTCTTCAAGAATTAAATATTAAAATTAAGTTTATAGCCTCAATAAGTTATTAAAAAATAAATTCAATATTTAAACGATTTAATATATGTATATTTTTAATAATCAGAATTTTCTGTCCTTGAAAAACATAACGTATTTAATATTTTATGCCTTAGTTCACTCTACTCTTCTATATATTATCAACGTTAGTTGAGGATACGCACATAAATCTAACCTTTTTCCAATTGGAATTGTTCAAAGAATAATCATTAAAGTTATATTTTTTATAACCCTCGGACTACCCAGCGGATCGCCTATTTGAAGAATTTCAAGTTCGTTCAATTAAAGATCTATACAGGGTGTAAAAGGATGTACCTGATTAAGTTTAATCAGTGATTTCGGACCTTATTTGGACTGAAAACTTAAAATGAAATTTAGTATCCGGCAACAAGAGCATATACTTACGAGAGCAACTCGTTCCAAAATCCTGTTTAATTAGAACAACTCTAGGACTGAGCATTACAAAAACTCGCTTGTACCTAGATTACATTAAGCTTTTAATAGATTCGCTGAAGTAGCTGATCTATTTAACTGCACGGAAGGTAAGTACAAGAAGACTATACTATCATATCTTTTGAATCAATATTAATTTAACTTAAGTTTACTGTATGTTTTAGGTGTATGCATATCTTTTACTTTTATATCCTTCGTGAACTTTTATTCTTTATATAATCTCTGTTATTATTGTACGAACTAATTCCAAATTTAATATTCACCCTTTTTTAATTATTTGTTCTATATATATTCTTAAGCTTGTAGTTAACTGTGACATAATAATTATTTATGGTATATTTATACCGTTGATATTAAATAAATAAGTAAACATTTTGTATGTTATAATTTCTTAAAAAGTTTGGTATTCACTTTGTGGTGTTATTAAAAAAGTTCCGATTACAAAGTAATTTTTAATTAATTTACTTTTTTAGTTTATATTATTTTTTATTCACCTAAAAACACAAGAAATCAGCATTCGTTTGAAATCTGGGGATGAGGAGGGTTTATTCAGATAATCGTCTGAGGAACCAGTGAAGATATGTAAATATTTATTTTTTTAGTTATATTTGAAAAAAAAAGCTGCTGTACTAAATTGGCACCGGAAACCAAAATTTCGTAGTAATTTTTTACTCCAAATAAGGTCAGTAATTACTGGTAGAAGTAAGTCTGGTACGTCTCTTAACACCCTGTATATTAAAAAATCACAAAAGAATAAGACAAATACCATTTTTTTGCTGAAAACCGTACTCGACTAAAACATATTATTCCATTCCCAGAATTAAATTGTTGGTTCGCCCAACTCATTTTGTCATTTTGCTTACTACCAGGGACGATCTTTTTTCAATCGACTACCGGAAAAAATCGGAATCATTAATGAAAAAACGCTAATATTTATGTCAAGAAATATTTTAAAAACATTCTTAAAAAAACAAACAAAAAAAAAACAATTTTATTAATATCATAAAAAATTGTATAATTTTTGCATTTTCCTTAACTTATTTTTATCTTCTAAATGTATTCCTTCATTTTTTTAAATTTTATTACACATTAGCTACAATACACCATTTCTACTACATTTAATTTCTCTTTTGCTACATTTAATAAACATATTGTATTTTTCTTTATCAATCTACACTATACTTTCTACAGCACATACACATGTACCGTCATATTTATGTACACTCTTCTTTCACCCACATGCTTCTAATGGAAGAGTAATATAATACTTAAGTTGTAAAATAGGTGTTCATAATAAATATCAAAAGAAGATAAATTAGATATTCAAGCATGAAAATCAATCGAAGAAATTATTAAAATTACGGTAGCAGAACAGCATTTTCAATATTACATAATGTATACAACAACAAAAAATACAAAAAAAAAACGAAACAAAAAACAACAACTAAAGGTTTTTTCATTTTAAAAAGTTGAATTTCTCTTTTCTGAAGTCGAATTACAAAAATGATAAATACTATATGGAAACTCTCAAGAGAGACTCAACAATCACTGTGATTCCTACATAACCCTACAAAACGTTGCATAAAAACATGTTCCTTTCTCGGTAAGGGATAAAATGCACTTTCTTATGAGAGTAGTTCCGTCGGCCTTAAAACGCACACACATCACAAAGGCTGTGGGTCGACTAAAGTGAGAGTACGTAGTTTGACATTCTCAACATCCAACTAAGTGGAACAACTTTTTTCGCTACGTATTGCATCTAATTATACACATCTATGGCGATTACTACAAATCTGTGAAGAGGAAATAACTGGTATAAATAATGGAATGAATCTCAAGCACTAAATTCGTCGCCCACAACACAAACAGGCGTACCTCATATGTAGCAACTTTCCCGGATAGTCAAAAAACTGTATTTTTTGGCCGGATTCTTATACATTTTATCACATGTTTCGCTAGTGGAATTTCAATAACGCAATTTTTTTACCCTGTATTGGAACATGTTATAAACTGAATAATAATTCGTTTTTTTGTTCACCCGCCTACAACACAAATGCCTATTATTGTTGTGGGGCTAATTTTTAATCAGCTTTCGGAGGGTAGAATTTACCAAAGAATTCAAACACCAAATTCCTTGATTTCTAAGAACACTCGGAGTATCAGGCCATAAAGATTGGAATATACTCCCACACGAAGCCATACAAATCCAACCCACAAGAGAACTCTGAGCTCAAAACAAATCACTTCAGAAAATCAAAAAGCCTTAACCCTTATCTTGGAAACTGCCTGCGGTGCTAAATTCCGAATATAGAAATCTTTTCTATTAAAGTATTTTTTAAACAAATATTTTCTTTATTTTTGATTCCTAACTTCTCACGTGCTCTATCTACCCTTCCAAAGCCCAATATATTTATATTAGAGTTGACGTTTATTTCATGCAAATCCAGTCCTTTTTAAGTATTTTTTTTTAGTTTTATGTGTACTACATGTTACGTAACGAAATCCCACGATCCGGTTCGTAATTAAATTTACATCAAAATATTATTAAAGATTACTAACAGATCCAGCTATAATAATAATAATACTTGGACGATTTATATAGCGCCGTTTTTGTGAAAAATCACCTCAAGGGCGCTGTTCAAATACTACTTGCTAGGGTTTATCTTATTATGTACTTATACAGAAAACATTCTTACCTATAGCTATATATGCAATATCCCCAACTAGCTCAATCTCAGGATATATATATATATACATTGTAATAATACAGAGGTCTAGACACCAGTGTTAGAAATGGCAGAGACAGGTTAGGTCAAACTTACCTTGAGGCCAGACGCAGGCATCTGACTCAAGGATTCACCTGGATAGCTCAGTAGGTAGGAGCATCACAGCTCTTCTCTGCAAAGTCGGGGTCGGCGTTATAGCCTCATACCTGCGTCGGAGAAAGGCACTCGAGCCACCAAATGAAAAGACGTGAGCTTTCCAGACAGGGTTTATTTTACGGGAAGGCAGTCACATGTAGTACAAACGGGGTTACAATAACAATGGGCGGTACATAACCTATCTGAGGTTCTAATATCTCTCTCTCTCGTGTGAGTCTAATATCGGACAAGTTAATTTAAATAGTGATTTACAGCACATTAAAAAGAGGAAATAGTTACAGCTTACATAGGTCGATCGGTGTCTGTCAGCACGCGCCTCCATTGCAAAGGGTGATGCCGAGGAACGCTGAGTCTCACACGAACCTTACTAATTAGATTTATGCAAAGACAATGAGTTTACAATGTACTAAATGCATGGAAGACAAGATGATGCCAGAAACCATGCGTAGCGGCCGCGTGCTAATGGCACGCCGCACGCACCTCTCGATTCTAATAATGGAGAGGCGGGCTTTCGCCGGATGACCATTGAGCGAAGCCGATGGCTCACAGGAGTGTCGATCCATGGTGGCGAAATCCGGGACTAATCCTAGCGTATGTTCGGGAATCTTCTAGAGTCTCTCTTTTACTAGTAGCGAATTCGTTACATAACAACATATAGTTATGAATATACATATACATTAGGGTGGTTCAAATTTTTTTATTTATTATTTTTCATCTGACCGCTCCGTGAATTTGTTACATGTATTCATAGTAATAACATAGTAAAATTTCAGAGAGATACCTCAAGTAAAAAGGGGTGCTCAATCGAGTGTTGTTTTTGAATTTTTTGTGTAAAATGCTTAATTTGTGCTTTTTAATATATTATAATAAAACTAATATAAAACTTTTTTCCACTTAATTTTATTTGACTGTAACCAGGTTCAGCCTGTCAAGACCATCTTCAGGCTTATATACACAAATATGGGGGAGGGTAAGAGGGGTGGTCTACAAGGATTTTATTCGAATATGTGGGTTTTCTTACAATTGTTACTAAGTGGTCTTTGGCTATCTAATTTCTAATTATTTTGTTTTTTTCCAGTAGGCATAATTACCTCAGGCTTGTAGCTTTACTTCAATATTGTTTGGGAAAAACCTTACAAGTATCATGCATTATTAATGACCTAATTTTTAGTGTTGTCAAATTGTTATTATATTTATGGTGATATAATTATTCCAGGTCATTAATAATGCATATTACTTGTAAGGTTTTTCCCAAACAATATTGAAGTAAAGCTACAAAGGGAGCTTGCACTCTTTTAGAAGGAAAGACAGGATGTGATCTTTTGTGGCTTGTTTGTCATCATCACATATTTGAAATAATGCTTTCAAAAATATTTACTCTTTGTTTTGGGCCATCAAGCTCTCCTCAAATCCCACTTTTCAAAAGATTCAGCGATATTTGGGAAACATTACCGAAGGAGGACTATGATTGTCTTGACCTCGATAAGTTCGAACAGTTCGCTGAAAATACTCTTGAGAGTCTTACAACCGCTCTATCTAGAGATAATCAAGTTCGTGATGATTAAGAAAAGCTAATAAAGCTCACCATGATTGTTTTGAACAAACCTCCTACGAAGATACATTGGCGCGCTCCAGGTCCGATTCATCATGCTCGTTGAATGGCGAAATTGCTGTATGCTTTGAAGATTTTTCTCTTTAGAAATAATTTACAAGCATTTAAACTAACCAAGAGAGAAGAAAAAGAAATTGTTCGATTTGTTAGTTTTGGTGTGCTCATATCTACACCAAAGTTTGGATCGAAGCGCCTTTGGCAGCAGATGCGCCAGTAAATGACTTACTACTTTGGAAGAGCTTAAAATTGTACGAATCCATTGATTCCGAAATCAGTATAGCAGCTAGGGATGTCTTAGAGCGTCACTTATGGTATTTGTCAGATGGACTACTTGCATTTGCCTTGTTTTCTGACAAGCTGTCTGATGCTGAGAAACAGGTCATTGTTCAAAAAATAAATTCTGATGTCGGTAATCGTTCAGTACGAGGTGATTCTGCTAAGCTTTCCTCAGAGGTTACATTAGATGCTTTTGCAACACAAAGAACATTGAAAACACCCTTAGTTCTTGAAATCAAGGACTCTTTCTTGCAATTACCTCCTGAGACTTGGAATGACAACGTTGATTACCTTCAAGGCAAAAGCTACGTCACAAATTTGCGTGTTGTTAATGATACAGCGGAGAGAGGAGTTAAACTGTTTGAAGATTACAACACGTTACTCACTAAGACTGAGGAAGAAAAGTAATTTTTACTTCACATCGTTGAACAAAACAGAAAAATCGTTTCCACTGAAACATCCAAAAAAGAGTTAACAAACATAGTTTTGAAAGATTGCGACTAATATTATGTTAAGTATTACTTTGTTACAAAATTTTATTCATAATTAAATAATTTGTATACTTATTTGATTAAAATACTTGTAATATTAATAAACCTTAAATTACGTGTTTTATTTAAAATCCTGAAATTTTGTCAAAAACTTATAATTCGATGAGCACCCCCTTGTATATAAGATAAGGGGCTGAAATTTTTAACACATCATAGGAATGGTAGGTGTAACAAATCAAGGGTACGGCTACACCTATATTTGATTTTCTTTTTTTTACTATATAGGCCTGGACCACCTTAATATACATATATAAACCATGTTCTCAGTTCGTTTATAGACAATTCGAGAAACAACCGCTTCAAGAATATAAAAATATAAATTCATACATATAGGTAAAAGGTATGGATAGGAGATTCAATAAAACGATTATCTTTTGCTATAAAAATACCTTGGCCTAATTTTAATAAAAGGCCTAATTTTAATAGCAATGACTCTAGGCTCTAGGAAGGGCTATAAATCTCTCTGTGGACGCATTTAGCACATTAAAAGTTGGAATGAACGTTGACTGAATTTAAACTATTTCTGTAGTATCAAAAGCAAAGAGTAAAATTGGAACGAAAATGTGTACATTACCCGATAGGCGTGATAGGAACAACCGCTCTCAACGAGCCCCAAAACTAAAATGAGTTCTTAATCTCTTCGCTCGAGCTGACCCCGGCTAGCGCTTGTTCTTTTCCGCCCCCAAACGAGCGTCAACCATTTTGCCAGGCCAAAGAAGCTAACGACAGGAAAAAAATAGTTCATACCTTTAAAATAATACCGGGGTAGTTTGTTAACTTTCTGTTATGGACCTGCTTCATAACATATATTATAATGATTTCTCTAGTTCTCATTTCTTTGAAAGTTTTTGTGGAAATAATGTTCTTTCGGTATTCGAATATCATAAGTCAACTGTGTCATTCGCATTGATACAAATATTGACTAACCAAATCATAATTCTTTACTAGGGGCAGACCCGTGAAAAATCACCTGACATTAAAAAAAGTTTAAAAAAATAGGTACGTAAAATGAATTTTTAAATTTAAAGAAGAAATTACCCCTGAGAATCGAATCCCGATCAGCTGCATGGAGGGCAACTATGCTGACCATTACGCCATCAAGAACGGTCGGTTGAATTCTTTGTTATATATATTGTACTTAAGAAAAGAATTACGCATTTGTGAATTTTTCTGTAATTGATTTGAATTTTAGAATTAGAATGTTGCGCAATTATGTTTCCGTTGTTTTTAATTAATCTGTTTTTTTTTTTATAAAATTGTTAGCCTTGATACAGGTTAAGTGCACTTCTACGAAAATTCCACACACGAATGAATCGGCACACTTTTTTAAAGTAACATAAAGGACGAAAAATAAAATCAGTCTAGTTTTAAAACCTAATCTTTTTATTTAAAAAATATTAAATAAAATACATGAATTAATTACGTGAGGTTAAATTAGATTTTTGAGCTACTTTTAATGACTTTATATCACTTTAAAAAGTGCGCCTAAAGAAATATTTATAAGTTAAGTTTGAACGTCAATATCGATTGACTGGAGTTCCTTATTATAAAAAAATAGTGTATTACTCTGTATCATGCTGAACTGGCTGCTGGCCAAGCAGAAGAACATCCACAAGTACGCCAAGCTCTACTTGGAGCAGGGCTACGATGTGATATCCGTCAGCTGCACCCTGTGGCAGCTGCTGTGGCCCTTGAAGGGCTCCCAGATGGCGGCACCGCAAAAAAGCATACATCATGTTAGCATTTAACCTAGCGGTAGTGTTGGAAACTAAAAACCCGACAATTTATAACATGGGTATGACAGCGCCCTTGAGGTGATTTTTCACAAAAACCGCACTATACAAGTCATCCAAGTATTATTATTATTATTATTACACATGATAGCAACATTCATTCTAACCTTCCTTACACAAAAAATCCATTTTTATGAATGATATATATTTATAAATGTTATTTTTTCTGAATAAATATCGATAATATCGTGAGAAACCATGATGGAAGTTTCAATTACGACCATTTCCATTTCCGCTTCGCCACTCAGGCCTTGCGCTTAGTGTTACAATTATATTGTAACCCGTGATTTGGAATAGACTCGACCGGGAGATGTCCATTCCTAATCACTGAGACTGTCAACACGGTGCAGGCGGGACCATTTGAGGGCCCAGATGAGGACTGCACCGATGCGCCTCTCCGCGAACAGTCTGAACCTTAACCCCGTGAAGCTTGGATCGTACGACGCTATCGATGTAAATTACCTAAATGCCTAATTAAACCCTGAGATCATCATACGAGTTTTTATTTGACTTTTTTTTTTTACAGTAGCTCCACACAGGAGACCCTGAGGGAAATAATTTCCCTCAAGGCCTATATCATCTTTGGGGATGCTATGTGGAGGGTCTTTTAGAGGATAGGAAGGAGTGAACTTGGGTCTTGAAGAGACCCATGTTATAGGATGGAGGAAACACAGAGGCCGGCAGATCATTCCACAGCCGAGCTGTTGAACACAAGAATGAATCGTAGAAGCGACCCGTTCTCATGTGACAAATATCAACCGTGTGCAAAAGTTGGGCGCGCGTTTGGCGTGTGTCCCGACTATGCACCGGTGCCGAAGGGATCAAAGACGATAGTTCCTCGGAGCATCTTCCATTAAAATACCGGTAGAACAAGGACAGCAATCCCACCTGACGTCTGTGCTCCGAAGATTGCAATCCGTTTGTTAAGATAGGCGAATCTATCAAACGGACCGCTCATTTCTGCACAGAGTCAAGGATTTTTTACAGATATTTTGGGACTCCCGACCAGAGGTGGCTGCCAAATTCTACAGTGGGGCTCACTTGCGATTTGTACAGGGTCAGAAGTTGTGTACTATTAAAGTATCTGCGGGCTCTGTACAATACGCCCAGCTTCTGAGAGGCTAACTTTACTCTGCCTTCGATGGAGCCCCCATACCTGAGCTGGTCACTTAAGGTTACACCAAGCATATCAATGGAGGGCTTGTTGGGAAGATTGCTTCCATTAAAGGAGACTAGATTGTCATTTCGATCCCTTTTAGACGAAAGCAGGCATGATTGGGTCTTTGAAACATTAAATTCGACGAGGTTATTCTTACCCCAAGAGGAGACCCTCTCGAGGCAACCGTCCATTCTTTGCTTCAAAGCCCTCCGAGCCGTTGGAGTTTGTGTGTCCTTTGGGGGCTTGTCAAACAAAAAGCAATAATGGACTGTACTGTCATCTGCGTAACAATGGATTGGTGCATATGTCAAGAGGTCATTGACGTGCAACAAAAACAATGTTGGAGACAGAACCGATCCTTGTGGGACGCCAGCATTTATTGAATGAGAGGAAGAGATGAAACCATCAGCAACCGTCTGAATCGATCTCTCCCTCAAAAAGTCGGCAATCCACGTACACAAGGAAACGGAAAGTCCGTAAGAAGGCAGTTTGTCGACAAGTCCTCGGTGCCAAACCCGGTAAAAGACCTTAGAAATGTCCAGTGAGACCGTTTGAATCTCACCATAACGTTCCAGGCACCGCCCCCAAACATGTGTCACATACGCAAGAAGATCACCGCACGAGCGGTTCCGCCGGAATCCGTACTGGTAGTCGTTAATGATTTTGTTCTCCTCGAGGTATGTGAGCAGTTTGTCGTTAATCACACGTTCCATCACCTTGGACAGAACTGATGTGATCGCTATGGGGCGGTAGTTGGTTGGGTTGGAGCGGTCACCTTTCTTAGGTATAGGATGAATGACCGCTTTTTTCCAACCAGAGGGCACAGAGCCACATTTCAGAGACATTTTAAAGAGCTTTGTCAAAACTGGAGCAATTTCTGCAGCACACCTCTGCAATACCAGGGCAGGTATTCCGTCAGGCCAACTAGCTTTATTAACATCGAGCCCCCGTAAGACAAGAAGTACATCCCGATGCCGTATCCTCAGCTTTTCCATATAGAAGCCGCAGTGAGGAACCGACGGCGGGATGGCACCCCGATCATCGAGGACCGAGTTTTCCGCAAACATTTTCCAAATGTTTAAAATATATATTATATTTTTATTGAAGGACTTTGACTTTAAACCTGCGATAACAGTTTATACCATTTCATATTCCGTGTGTATACTCGCCAACCAACAATTCATTTAAATTTTTAAAAGCATTACATTTCAAAGCATACTTGAAGTGTTTTTGGTAAAATATTTCATTTATCGCCATCTTTGAGCGCGTATTACGTTTCGTTTACGCTTAAATGACTTAAGATATGTCTTGTGACCAGATCTGAACGGGGAAGTATTTCCAAATCTTTATTTTCTACGTTTACTTCCAAACCTTGACTTTTTCAAGTGATTTCTGCACAAGAGTCCCAACTGTCAGAGCCGGTGGGACTATGACATCCCTATTTACGGATTATTGAGAGGGTGAATAAAGTACGAAAGTGAACAACGAAAGGTTGGGAAGTACCAGGCTATTCAGATCTGGTCTCCAAACAAAAGCTAGTCATTTCAAGCAACGTTTCGAATTTTAATGTTGGTCTTTTACCGGGGTAATTATTACGGTATTTACCACAAATACTAACTTACCCATTGTTTTCATATTTTTTTACGGTTATTTAAGCTTATACAATATAGCCTGCAAACTTAAAGCGCTCCTAATTTTCACAATTCTCAAAATAGAAACACAAATACTCAAAGCTTTAACAAAAGCTCGACGTAAGATAAATACACAGAGTAGTGAGAGAGCTTCGAAAGTTCCTTGGAACACAGCGCATAAGTTAACATAATATGCATTTATACAGAAAAGGATTTATGACCTGACTAAATCCTCTAAACGTACTCTAGCGAGGGAATAACACATTGAATCACGCAATGTTATTTTTTTAGCATTGAGATATTACAATGAAAAATTTTACCTTTGACTTTTATAGAAACATTTAACAGTATATATTTCTCACGATATTTGAAAAACTCGTACTGGATTATTTTATAATCATTATAAAAATAGCTGCCAATAATATGTAAAAAAAAAAAAATGGAAAATAATATTAACAAATCTTGAATTTGAGATATGATATCGATGAAGATGGCACAAATTGAACCGGTCTCATTAGCTAAGTTGGTTAAGCGGTTGCCCCGGATAGGCAGAAGACCTGGGTTCGAGTCCCAGATTCGACTGAAATCTTATTTTCTGTAATTTTTTTCCGTTTTCATATTTTATTTGGGTTATGTTAATATTATTTTCTACAATGGATTATTTTTATTCACTAGAATATTTCTTTTACAGAATGATGACTGTTAAAATACATAATATTGGTTAATATTGTGTGGGGCGTATACTGCCAATCATATTGTATTAAAAAAAATTGTACACGTGAATACCAATAGACTTAATTTTTTTCTAATCCTGTTGTAACTTACGCACATTTTTTTTTTATATGTAAACCATTCCTGAAATATATATTTATTATTTATTTTTAATCATCGGAGATAATATGAGCAACTTTCAAAATGAAACATGAAACCGAAAAGACACAGAAAAGCAGCTGGTACTCGAACCCAGGACCTCATGGTATATCCGGGACCTTGCGCTCTAATCCATTGAGCTACAGCTACCCCAATCCGTTGCCAAAATCATCTTCAATTGATTCCCTTATCTTCATAAGCTGCAATGAGTTATTCCAAAATTGAATATTAATCCTAGACTTTTAGAAAAATTCAACAGATGTCCCATATAAATAAAAAATTGGATGGGTATCCGAAACACTATCTAAAGATTACGAATAAATACGAGTAGAATCTTGTAATCATGATAAAAAGGTAGCAGCCAAAAATATATGGGATCTCTTACACTGTTTTATGCCTCAAGGGCGATATCTTCTGCTTATCAGAACACGTCAATCAATACAGCGTATAATACAACTGTTTAACGATGCTGCGTTGACCGTTGACATTTTTAACGTCACTTACAGACAATTAACTCTTTTTTGACACGCGTCACAAAATAGTGGCAAAACTATCCCCATGACCTTCGTTGTGCCTTGCTATGTTTTTTAATTAAGTATACGAATATATCAAAGAACTCACTTTAGTTGTTTATGTATATTATATCGTTTTTTTCTTTGTGTACTTTTTTCCAATAATGAGACTGATAACATGAATTAATTCGTACAATTACTGATAAATGTAATTAAAACAACAGTAAATAAAACCGCTTCCACTCGGCTCTGATGTCATCCGTTACCGCACGAGACACAATCATCGAGAGTTTACGTAATTGGGTGCAAAATTTTATGGCGTCACTTAACACTCCCAATTGGACGCGTAATACAAAATTTAAAAAAAAACACACACACACATTTTTTTATTATTACGTTGTGACAGCGTATTTTAACCTTAACTGTTAAGAGGAACGGCTGCCCGGCCTATTTCATCCGAAACTTAATGTTGGATTTGAGGTCAAAATACTCACCTAAACCTAATGATCTTTTTTTTCATCAAAAGGTATAGTAAATATCTAGTAAGGATTAGAAGTTATTTATTTATTTTTGTTTTACATTATGAAATATAGGCCATTAAAGGAATAGATTTTTCGTGACGTTTAACGATTATTTGGTGCCTAACGGTGATTTAAAAAGAGGTTTTACTCCACCTACTTTGAAAACATGATGAAATATAAAATAAAAAATAAAATGAAATGTTAAAATAAGCATAATGGTGGAATTTAAATTAAATAAAAAATAAATCGACCCGAAAAAACCTTTTTTTTCTTTTAAGTATTGTTTTTATATTTTTATTTACATAATCATATTTACTTAGCAAATATGATATATTTTTAAAACATTCGGTATGCCAGGAAACAATTTTCTAAGTTGCCTATAAAATTACGATTTTTTTTTCATGGCATATACTTCATAATTTAAAATAAAAATAAATAAAATACTTTTCATCCGTACTAGATATTTATTAAACCTTTAATTAAAAAATATGCCATTCGGTTTGGATGGGTATTTTGACATCAAATGAAAAATTAAGTTATGCTTGAAACAGGCAGCGCAGCCGTTCCTCTTAACCGCGTTGCGTTGGTTTCCCTGTATCATATAATATCAAAGCCCAATCGGACCATTGAGAATTGTTGATTTTTTAATCACTTTTTGAAAACGACTTGCTAATAATTGTACAAATAACCAAGCATAATAATAATAACACGTTTGTAACCGAAGTCTGATGTTTTATAATCTTCTAGCTGATGTGTACCCGGTCACAATAATACAATACAGTTCTTATGTAGGTACCTACTTGTGTTTTACATTTTGAAAATATGGGTAGAGAAAAAGGCAAAAAAACCTTCTTCTGTTGAATATGCAATCTGTAGCTAACAAGAGTGTTATGTCAATGGGCTAACCTAAATAAAACATGGCGGGTTCAATATTTTTCATACTAATTTTAAAACGTTTTAGCAACAGTTTTACATATTTGATTTCATTCAAACTACTTTCTAAACCTTCCCGGCACTAATAAGAACAAACTGTGCCATTTTCAGCGACACTGGTCCAGTGATTTTCTAGAACATCGAAGACCAAACAAACAAATAAACTTACATTGATTTTTATATATATAGATATCGACGGCTTTAAACTTATCACTTTTTTGGCGAAAACAAGTTATGAACAAGATTCTACTAAGGAGAACCAAAATATTTATATGTAAAAGTATATCTCTCTTCTCTGATATACTTCAAGATAGTATATACTCGTGTATTTATCAAACACCCAAAATATTGGTTTATGGGGAAACAATAACTCGGTTAATCCATCGAAATATACATTTATTTAAAGTCGTAATTTTTTCATAGAAACTCCTTTCGGAATGAGATTCTTAATTGGAATTGTTGATATTTTCAAACTATATTCAAATGTGATGTTCCTGCTTACATGAAAACAAAAGCAGTAAATGTGATGGATCGAAATTAACAAGTATAAATCTATTTAAAAAGAACGCGTGCTTGTTATCCATAGATTAAAATCGAACACAAGAAATACGATGTGGACGTGAGACTTGACGGCATTAAAATTTGGCATTCGGCCCTTAAAATTTCTAAATCATTGAAGAAGATAATATTAACACATCCCAATTGAACCACGAAACCGAAAAAACAACAGAAATTAAAAAGATTTCAGTCGCATCTGGGACTTTTTTTAATTTCTTTTGTTTTTTCGGTTTCGTGGTTCATTTGGGATGTGTTAATATTATCTTCTTCAATGATTAAATATTACAATGAGGTTTACAAACTTCAATAAGTTATAAAAAATAAATTGAATACTTAAAATTTATAATTCAAAAATTGTTTGATCAACATTTAACATTTCGATCAAATGGAATAGCAATATACAATGCAGGCAGTGCAAGAGCATGTGAACGCTGTATTTTCATTGCCTATCTCGAAGCTAGAACCAAAAGGTAATAAGTCAAGGGCACACCGGCTTCCATTTAAATCTACATCGAAGGGACTTCTAGCGCATTTTTTTTTCTATGTCCCGTCACTAATAAGAACAAACTATGCTATTTTCAGTGAAACCGGTCGAGTAATTTTAGATAAAATCGAGGACAGACAGACATACATACATTTTTATAAACAGAGATATAGATATATTATCACTTCGCAAGACGAATCCTAATCAGTATTCTTACCTTACAAGATACTGTCATATGTATAAGTATTACATTATACACCTGCAGAAATTAATATCTTCGAATAATGTTTACTTTTTGTTGAAAGTTTCCATACTTTAATGTTTTACAACTTTATTAATGAATTACCTAATGTCAAGAGCGTAACGAAGGGACATTCCTAGTATTGCGAACGAACACCAAAACAGTAAAATAATTTTAATTTGATTAAATATAAAGTGTTGATGTGATAATTAGTCAAATATGGTGATAGATGAACACATTGTCTGAGGCTATGACAGCTATGAAGACTACCTCCTTATACTACTACCTTAGACTACTTCATTATTCGTAAATGTAAATAATTATTATCAAAAAATCTCAAATAAAATCATGTTTCAAATAAGCACCTACTCTTCTTTTGTCAATAACCTTCTGATGTATATAATATCAATGACAAATAGGATTTAAACACTAACTTCAATGTCATGCAATGTGAAGTGTTTTCTAATATATGTGTCCTGTGCGTGCAGCCGTCATTAGTCAAGTCATACCATCTCAGCCCAAATTGTAATTTAATTAAGTTTTAATCTGGAGTGCCCTACCAGGTAAGTATGTTTTCTGTATAAGTACATAATAAGATAAACCCTAGCAAATAGTATTTGTACAGCGCCCTTGAGGTGATTTTTCACAAAAACGGCGCTATTAAAATCGTGGTCTTGGTATTATTATTATCACTTAATGTTAATTTTTATATATGTTTGTAAGACGTCTATTCTTGAAATATTATTTTTCCGTGTTTATTATTTGTCTATTTTATGTTTTCAATTTAATAATATTATTTTTTAACAAAAGGATGGCTTAGTAATGGGTTCTAGTATTAGAACTTTAGTAGCTGTGTTTTAAAAGAATTTAGAGAATAAGATTATTAAATGAATTAAAAATAACTTTGTAATCACCACTTTATTCATATATACATATCGACATGTTTCGAAAGCGAAACTTTCATCATCAGGAATATACAGAATATTAAAAAAATAATAACGTCAACTACAGACAAATGATGACGGCCTCCATGATCGAGGGGTAAGGCTCTCGCTACGAATCCGAAGGTCGCGGGTTCAAATCGTGTTGTTTCACAATTAATTAATTTAAAAATAATATATAGTATATTTGAGCACGTTCCAGAGTGGAAGATACTCTGAGTATCGCCCTGGTGAAAGACCACCATTCAGAATTGAAACGTTGCCTGAAATGGCTTTTAGCCGTGTTTGGTGACCAGATCTGAATAGCCAGGTATTTTCCCTTTCCCCCACCTTCCTCCCCCCCATCTCCTTCCCCTCCCCAATACCTTCAGCCTCACAACATTCCCCAATTGGGAATGCCATAGTCTCACTGGCTCCAGACGGTTGGGAGCAGTTTGGGACTCTTGTGTGGTATTCATATAAAAAAATGATAAATATAGAACACAATAATATACGAGTAGACATTATTATTTTTTAGTATTTTTATACAGGAATGTGCGCCACTGATGATTAAGTACTAATCATGTGCACTCTCCGACCCGCGGTATGCAGCTATCTAAACTATACGCAAACCTAACCTAACTAATTGTTTCATTTTTCTAACTGGAGATTTGAGACGTCAATCTCGAAACAAACTTTACTGCTTCAAAAATCCAGAAAATGTTTTATACAAACCTTGTTACTTCTGTTTTTATACCGTCTGAGAATACTTCAATGCATGGGCCTTGTGTATTCTCCTAATTACTTTACAAAACGTGTAGGCTGTTTCAACAATGTATTTCATAATACAATACTTTTGAAACCATACACCCAAGTACATTTATACATTCAAAATACGTTTCTTTGACATGCCAGACAATGCCAGAAGTCTGACTTCCACATAAAATATTGACGGTAATTTCACACGGAATACGTCTATTGGGCCGCCCCAGGCAAAGTTAGGGAAGGCAACTTCGGAAGCTGTACCAGGAGAGGGCTGGGCCTGCAATGGATGGAGGTCGCTGAAGTAGCTCAGGACAGGAGCGCTTGGAGACCCCATAAAACGATGGTTCCCCCACTCTAATAGGTACCAGTATGAGTCTGGTTTTTGGACTGTTAGTTCGTGGTGGAGTTCCATTGTATTAGAATTGAATTTAAGACACTTTTGTACTTTTTTCCACTTATTTATTTTCCTAATAATAATAATAAATAGCATAGTACCATCAATATTTGTCCATTAGCCCTAAGCCACAAGAAGGGAATATCCCAATATTACCAAAATAAAATACCAACCTTTTCAATTATATAAATTAACAAAATAGAAACATTCATGATATAGATACAATGTTGTGTAACCCTGCCTAAGTTTATATAAATACCGTAGCATAAGAATGTCAACTACCAGTCTGAAAATGTCCGTAGTGGGATGAAACCGGTCCTGGTGAAAATAAATAAGTGGAAAAAAGTACAAAAGTGTCTTAAATTCAATTCAGGTACCAGTATCATAAACCTAGATTTCAAAATGCTTAATTAAACCATCTAATTCAATAAAGACCATAATAGTGTAACCTAACATGCTCATCTATAGGGACACATTATAAATAGACTTTTATACATTTATTATGATAATTTCAAATCCTTCGGTCGTTAGGAGCAACCTTGTTATTCCGTACATAGGAAAACGACTTTAAATCTTCGCCTTTATTAGTGGCAAGGACAATTTTGACGAAATTGTATCGTCCATACTTAACGCCAATCTCAAGTCTCATCTCGAGGCTTAATTTCTGCCAGCGAAATACACCAAATATCCCCCGACTTCGGGTTTAGTACTGGGCGTTGACGCTATCGTTTGCGATTATCAACTGTTGAATACAGCTGTTGGAAATAACGCTGATGTTTAAGCGAACGACAAAATTATAAACTAATATGTATAGTCCCACAAATAATTAACGTTCTGGGAGTTGAATGACTAATGCATGGCGCTTATTGGAATAGTCTGAGATATAATTACAGATAACGATGAAAAAGCCTCAAACCCAAAGAGCCATCAGTAGTAAATACCTAGTTTTTTAAGTTGATTTCAAGTGTGGAGGCTTCTAACCATGGTACGTGGATTATTTTGGTATCATATTTTTGTATCAATAATTTTGTACTCATTATTAACAAAATGCGAGCATAAAAATCAGGAACTTCAAATTTACTGTGACTTTTGGACTTAGAATTAGAAGTTTGAAACAACTTAATTTTTTCGTGTATTTATTGGGCTTTTGATTCGAGTGTAATTCTACTAAATCGGACCCTCGTATAAGGTTGTAAAAAAGCAGGTCGGGGACCTTTTGGTAAGGGCGTTTTGTTAACAGATGCAGACCGCATAATTGATGGCAACAATAATTGTGCCAAAATAATGTACATGTCAGTAGATGGTCAGTACAAACTCGAAACCAACAGACAAAATTAAATGTTTACTACTGATGCTCACATCCTCAGCTTCGCAAATCAACTAATTGGGGTTGAACTTTTCCATTCAGATAATGCATTATGTTCAATGACCTTGTTCGTGAGAAATATTTTTTTGATAATTATTTTTTTTTAACAGAAAGACAAATATTCCGTAATTACAAATAACGTGACAATATTTGAAAATCTCCCTACTACCATCGCAGTAAGCGTAAGATGTCGTAATGGTGGACTTAGCCAGCCGAGAAATTGAACTCACGACGCCTGGGTGAGACCCAAACGCGATACCAACTTATCCACTGACACAAGTCGGTCAATAAACTCCATACATTAGTCATCTAACCTGTAGGAACGTTAGTTATTTGGGAGATTATATTTTCTCCTTGTGCGTGATCGCAGTGATAACCCAGCACTGTACGAAGAGCCACCAAGCCAACAGCTACTTTACTCGCCTCCGCCAGAATCACTAGGTGCTATTCGCTACGTATCGCTCGTCTCGGTTAGGAAAATCTACAAAGATGTCTAATAGAGATGTACGAAATATTGTGTTGCATAATGTATTCCTATGTGGTTACTGATATTATCAAATTCAACGGTTAACCCAAAATTTCATCAATGGCGTTGAGCGTTGACTGCATCTTAGTGTTATTTCCAACGGCTAGTTACATTTCGATACAGTACTACTTCGGGTACGTTTCATGAACGATCATTATTTACAAAGGGGATTTCGAACGGACAGCTGAAAATCCTTAGTGATAGGAAGAAAAATTCCTCCTTTTTCTCTTAAAATTTAAAATGAAATTTTGAACGGGATCCCGTAAGGGTTCGGGATCAGATTCTTGCCCTTTTATCATTGCATTTCAACAGAAAAACATCTGTTTATTATATTTTTTTTTCATATTTATTATTAATGTATTTTTTATGAAACCCAACAATTTTATGTGGTGCATTTCATTTTAATCAACAGACGAACGAGCTTTAGAGACAAACGTGTCTTTCTTGGCGCACTTCAAGAGTTAGAAATAATGTTTTTTAAATGCGGAATTGGTCTTAAACCAGTAAAACTGCGTTTACTAAAAAATGTACAGTTTAATTTATCTGACTGTCACAAATTTTTTGAACACATTTCTGTTCAAATCAATCGGTGACGTGTTGTTTCATAACAAACTGTATGTATATATTATTTGAAAAGTGTTGTGGAAAAAACCGTTATTTTATCTAAGAAAATTCCCCTGGTTTTTATATAATATGTAAAAATATTCACTTAATAAATAAACTTATGTTTTGTTATCGGAGTCTTACTTGTAGTTGCGCTGTGTTAAGAGGAACGGCTGCGCGGCCTGTTTTATACAAAACTGAATTTTTAATTTGTCACCTAAACCGAATGGTCTTTTTTTATCAAAATGTATAGTAGAGTAGTAATTATTTAGTATATCTTTAATATTAAAAAATGTCATTCAATTTGGGTGGCTACTTTGGCCTCAAATCCAAAATTGAGTTTTGTATAAAACAGGGCGCGCAGCCCTCTTAATCATAAAGACAGAAAATAATTTTTTAAAATTGGGTAGGTTGTATCGGGAACGCAGTCGAAGTGAGTACGTGAAATATCTTATGCGTACTGCGATGAGTGTTTCAACACTATAACTATCTGTCTTGCTGCTCGAATCTCTTAACTCTATTTCTGAATCCTTCGTGTCGAACGCGGGGACACTATAATAATAATAAATGGATTGTTTTTATAGCGCCGTTTTCGTGAGAAAATCACCTCAAAGGCTTAGCTTTGCAACAGTACAATTTCTGCAACAAATTACACGCCTGTAAGCCTTATGACGCTTAACCGCGGATTGACGAACGTCCTGTCGAGCTACGCTTCTTTGAACTCCGAGCACAATGCTAATATTACTTCTGATTGCGTCATGCGTAGTGCAACAACACCGCCATCTGCGCATGCAAAATATACGTGATCGAATAATGGCTTATTTTTTCTATATAACAATACGAAAGTATGGCGCGTGAGTAGTACGGTTACAAAGATACAAGCGATCTTACGGTAACATGGTTTCGTTACATGTGGTTTTAGAAAATGACCATCCACTAACCAATGTAATAGTCATTTCACGTCAAAATAAACCTACATATTTTTTTTAATGTAATAAGTGTGGCTATAGAATCATGCTAACGCTCTTTGAAATTTTGTCAATAGTGTTTCTATTTCAAATGCAGTTAAATGCAGTCTGAAATTAACTCAGACATTCAAAAATACATATCGCCATGTATTATGCATTTTTATTATAAGCCTTACCAAATCGTGGGTGATTGTTAGACAAACCTTTTAAGACCAAATTTTTTCTGAATGTCTTTGATTTGGTATATCCGTTTTAAATAAGTTTCCTTTCGTACAAATACATAATTCGGAATAAAGACATTCTGCACAGTCTAAGGTCTATTTATATTTACCGGGACCGTGCAGTGCAGACGCGTACAGTGGCAGGCACGGCACGGAAGGGAGGATTCACATTACACCGTGCAGGAATATGTTCATAGATAATGTAAGCAGCTATTTTTTCCGTGTCTGCCACTTTATGTGTCTGCACTTGGCGGTGCTGGTAGATATGAATCGAACTTGTGTACATACAAGTTAGGCCATGTGGTGTTGACTCATTTTATGCGGGGAAAAATAGATTCCAAATATAAGTGCCTTACAGAAAGAAGAACCCATTATCACATTTGGTTTCTCAGTAACTCGGTTTCACCGGTAATAAATCATTTTAGGCACCATAAAAATTGAAATATATTTTCAATATCATTTATTGTTACCGGTTGGAATACAGACAGATTATTTTTTTTGGGACAGTCTTTCTTGAAATGATCTATTTTATATTTTTCATCGATCTGTATGGCTAAATTTTGTCCGACGCTAGCGAAATATTTATTAAAGGCATTAGCACATTTTTTCGGTTCCCTTATGGCGTCTATAAGATTATTTTCGATATAATTTTTTTGGATGAGAGATTTTTTCTATTTTTTATTATTTATTTCATTTACTGTTTTCCAAATGTGTTTTATATTTTGATTAGCCATTTCAATTTCCTTTTTGAAAATGGTTTTCTTTGGTTATTTTTATTAAATAGGTTAATTTGTTCCTAAATTTCTTGTAAAAAGAGATAATTTTTTTATCGTAGGGAAATTTTTTAGTCAGGCGATATAATTCTTCTTTTTTTCTAATAGACACGACTAAACCATGTGAGATCCATGGCTTAATTTTTTTGAATTAAGCATTTATTTTTATATTTTTAATATCAGTTGATGCCTTAATGTGATTACAATATTATCAAAGACAATTGCGCTTGTTTCAGTGCATGTGGATTGAAATAAAATACGGGAATCCAATTTTCCTTAGTTATTTTTATACTTAATTTAGTATGATTTATTGACTTTTTTATGTAAGAATTGCATTCCGAATTTTTATTATTCTTTGTATAAATTTGTTGTGTATAGATACATGTATGATGGTCCGTAATAGTGTTTTTTTTTAATATTATTGTATGTATTTTGTTTGTATCTTTTGTTCTACACCATATATGATCAATACATGATGGGCGCTGGCCCGTCATTTCTGGAGTGTGATTTTTTATACACAATATATAATTCATTTCAGACATGAAATTGATAAATTCAGATTTTATTTTGTTGTTATTTTCATTTGAAATGTCAATGTTAAAATATATATGTGTATCTTTGAATACATGTATATAAATTTATGTGTATTGTATATATCTCAGAAAATCCCACAAAAGCAAGACCTATGCGTGGGTATACTTGTGTAATAGTCAGTGGCAGTAATTTTTTTTTCATGGCATTAATTTCTTTATTTTTCATATCGGTTTATATATATTTATTCATATTAATACATATATATATATCTTCACAGGTTTACAATTTAAGCAAGGTTTTATTTAAAAATAATAACTGTATAATACTAATAAGATTATAAAAGAAAACCAAATAAAATTAAATATAAAACTTTTGCTTGTATGTTTTAATTTTTTTTTTGCGAGAAAAAACCAAATTTGTATAATTATTTGGATGTTGAAGGCAAGTTAAATAAGAAAAAGGAAATGAAAAAGAGGAAAAAAAATGAGGAAAAAATACAATTATAGCAGGAAAGATTGAAGTCTTTGGTTTTTATCCAGCTTTTTACAACATTTTTGTATGTGTTTAAAGACGATATGTTTGGATACTTACATTCTGTAGATAGTAAATTAAAAATTTTAGATCAATAAAAAAGTATGTCTCTGCGCAAGTCTAGTTTTACACAAAGGTACTTCAGGTTCATTATTTATTCTGTTACAAAGTCGATTTTCGTTTTTTGGGAATAGTTTTTTTTTGGAAAATATATATTTTGGGCATTGTAGACAATATATTTTTTTCTTATATCTAACAGTTCAGCCTCTTGGAATAATTACATGGAGGATTGTACGGAATAATTTGTAATTGTGTAAATATATATATACACTTGTGTGTATGCATATTGTGTTGCACTATTCTCCCCACATTCCGAAACATAGAATAAAATCCTAGAAAACACCTATTTTTTCGAAAAGTCTTGTAACAAAAGTAAGAAACTTTCAGAAAGAAAAAATATTATCACCATATTCTTAGAAAGTCTAGTTATACCTTCTCCAGTTTTTTTAATGGATATTGGACGGAATTGCCAGCGAAGGTAATCTGTTTGTATCTACGGAATCATTTTCCGAAAGCCGGTCGTAATTACCTTTTTTGTTATAGGAGGACGATAGAATTTTTGTCATTGCGATTTTTTATATTGGAGCACAGCTGTTTGGGCACTTCAATCTTATTTCGCACAGCTGCCAGATGTAATTTTGAAAACGAAATTTTAGAATTTTTTTGATATTATTTCCTGATATTAGCGATCCGTTTTTTGGCCTTTAATGTTGAATAAACACGTTTTGCTTTATTCAAAGCAGTTTGATTCAGCAAAACTAAAAAATATTCATTCATTTAGATTTCAGGTACTATTTTAACTCGGTAGATGGGGCACTATATTCGTAAGTTTTATTACATTTCCCCATAATCCTGTGGTGTTTATTAGGTATAATTCAAGTATTTATTGGAAAACATCGAAATAAAAATTTGCTACAAAACACGAAACTCGTATATGGGCAAAGGCGGTGAACACTGATAGCGGTGATGGATTTTTTTTTATAAACCCGAGAAGCGAGAATACTTTAAACCTGGTATTTATTATCTTGAATTAAATAACGTAGAATGTCCCTGGGCGGTGTATGTTTGTTCCGTATATAAATCTACGGTTTTATTCCGAGCTTGATGAAATTTTGCGTATTTGATATTCAAAAAAAGAGGAAGATTACTGTCTACATGCGATTTTGAACAAATACCCTCCATCCCCCATTCCCACCCCTTAAAGCAGAATTTTAGTACCTCTTGATATAGTTTTGCACACTTGACGTTCAAAATATGAGGAAAATTACTGGGTTTGGGTAACACATAGCAACCACAAAACTTTACTGTAAGCCATTTATAACCCCGGGCACCGCCGGGTACTTACTTCAACTAGTCTATTATATAAATAAGATTGTACTGGGTGGTTTTTTTTTATTCAAATCTACCGAGTTTGATGAAACTTTGCACACTTCACGTTCAAAGTAAGTGGAAAACGAATGGGAGTGGGGATAAAGGTAGGGATAGAGGTGAAAGTAGAGATAAGCAGTGGCGTGCACTATATATAGGCTGACTAGATGTCTCGATAATATACACTAAGAAAAACGATCGAAATACAGAAATTGATAGAAAAATACAGGAAATTTCTGATCTAAACGAATTTTTTAATGAATTTGGTAAGGAACTTTTACGTTGATTTAGTCAGTTCATAGAAAGATGATAATTCCATTTTCATATATTCAATGAAAAACTACACATAGACTACCTTTAGTCATACAGCGATGCACGCCAATGGAGTCGGGGGTAGGGGTTTCCTCCAAACCTTTAATAACCCCGGGCAACGCCGGGTACTTCAGCTAGTTCTAAATAAATAAAGGAAGCGAAGTTACAAACAATACAAAGTATGAAGGAAGCTTCGCTTCCGAAAAGTGTTGATATTTATGTATTAAATACTAGGTAATACAATATATTTCTTATTTATTTTATTAAAATTGAGGTTTTTTTAGGAAATTGTAATTTCCCAATTTGTTTGTCACTTTGTATCACTTGTAGCAATTTATCACTTGTATAACTTGCATCACTTGTATCACTTGTATCACTCGTATCACTCGTATCACTCGTATCACTCGTATCACTCGTATCACTCGTATCACTCGTATCAGTATCACTCGTATCACTCGTATCACTCGTATCACTCGTATCACTCGTATCACTCGTATCACTCGTATCACTCGTATCACTCGTATCACTCGTATCACTCGTATCACTCGTATCACTCGTATCACTCGTATCACTCGTATCACTCGTATCACTCGTAAAAGCCGAAATTCACACCGCTCGGTGGGCACATGAAAACGAGTACTCCGATTTCTCCAAACAGAGTACGGTGATAAATATCTGGTGAATATTGTATTGAGCTAATGGCTTTAAATAAGTTCATCGCTAATGGACATGGGTTCATATAATTCATATAATCAAGAAGAACACAAGCAAAGCGATGTGGGCAAAAGTCTGTCCATTCGGACCTTAAATTTCTAATACAAAAAATCATTTCACCATAATTTCATTTCGATCAAATGGAACGGCAATAGACAATGAAGGTGGCGGAGGAGAGACAGACCGCTGTTTTTGCTGTATTTTCATTGTCTCTATCGGGGCTAGAACCAAAGATACTACGTCAAAGCCACGCGGACTTCCATTTCATGTAGGTACATGGAAAGCACTTCTAGTATTTATTATTTGTTCTATAGGTTCACCTCATAAGTTATTAGGTGACAAAGTACAAACTTTTTTAATGGTAAATAAAGATATGTTTCGTCGGGGTCGGAGAAAATTTTACTGCCTGGCAGATTCATTGGGATAAGTCTAAAGATATGTAGAGTTATCGACCAAGCTCTATCTTCTATACTGGATGACGTAAACAACACACTTTTCGGGGCTTATCTCTTCAGTGGCTAAATGATTAAAAATACATTGGTGGTTGAAAGTAGTTACATTGACATAAAATACAATATCCACGTTGTCAGATTTCACTCTGAGAGTTTATGCAGCTAATTACAGAGACTTAGTGACAATTAGTAAGATTTTTCAACTACATGATGGTATATAATATGTTAAATTTGTGATAATATCTTAAAGAGAGGAGTAATTTCTGACGAAACCTTTTTATATAAAATCATTAACGCCGTTATTCAATAGCATAATCTACCAAACCTGATTTGTTTTACAGTACCTATTAGAACCGTCAAACCGTATGTTCTATTTTGCACTTCAGTTACGAGAACACTATCAAATGTTCTCTACCATAAATACACCCCTGGCCCATAATAATTATTTATTTATTTATTGTATAATATACGCCCTATATGGGCTTTTACATATAAAGTTAGTTATAATAAACAGGTGCAAAATACATCACAGTAGGTTCATAGATAATATATCAAACAAATGCAGGAATAACATAGTGCAAGAACCATTCTGAGTAATAAGTTCCAGAGGCGAATAATCAAAACATACCTCACATTCACTGTTACTTATACTCTAGAAACGTATATTAATAATCATTGAGGATGTATGCAATAATCGTTTGTTTGTATTTGTATTCCGAGCAGTTGAAAATCTCTACTATATCTGAATATGTATTACCTACTGTGTGGAGTCTAGGAACCAATGAATGTTTGAATGACACAGTCCTGAAATTATTGTTACAGTTGAACAAAATTTTAGATCGAGTAGTTCTAGATGGAATATTAAATGTAATAAGCTGACAATATCAGGGCTGTCTATATAACCTTTAAATTTTTTGAAAATTAAAGTTAAGTCAGAAACAAGCCTTCTATCTGATAGTATAGTAAATTTTAGTTATTTCAATGAGTAATTGTAATATATAGTTTCAATAGGTAAACCGAGTTTATAGTTAACATATCTAAGAAATTTATGTTGATTTTTTTCAATGGAGTCGGAATGAATTTTATAGTGAGGGGACCATATAGAAGAATTATGTTCGACTTAACTACGAACTAATTAGGAGTATAATAATGTCAGTGTTGAAATATTCATGAAGTCTCTGGCATTTCGCAGTATGAAACCGAGCATTATTAAGCCTTTATTAGTTATAGAATTTCAATGAGTTAAATTTAGAGTCGAAAACAATGCCAAGATAATTAATTTCGTTGACAGGCGAGAGAGAAATATTTTTGATTTTATATTGAAAGTTGGGAGGACGATTCTAAAAAAATTGATCATATGGCATTTACAAACGTTGAAAAAAAGTTTGTTAACTTTACACCAATCTTGTAATTTATTTAAATTTAATTGAATGAGAAAACAGTCTTCAGTAGTTTTTATTAGTTTTGAAGAGTTTTAGATCGTCGGCGAAGAGCTTGAGTTAGTATAAATTAGCTGACTACTTTAATGTGTCTTTGGATCAAATAAATACCAATATATTTAAGCAAGTATATAATTTTAAATAAGCGAAGAACTTTAATGTTAATGTTTTTTCCTTCGTTTTGTTTTGTAAGTTCCTATCTGCATGCTCTTTACCTTGTTTTTGCTGGATTATCACCATGTTTCATGTATTTTTAGAATAAAAGTATATTATGAAATGAGGTAAGGGAGAGAAGGAAGGTTAGGTAGGAAGAAAGCCCCTAAGTTGGAAAGCCAGTATTATGAAATGAGGTTAATGAAGCCCCAAGTTGGACGACAGTATTATGAAAAGGAGGCGAATGAAGATGGGAAGAGGAAGGTTGTGTTACAAGGGGAAGTTATGGGAGACAATTATATCGGCAGGATTTACCCTGGAGATGGCCTCTTAGATGAGAAGTCTGGTCCGGACATTAGTTAGCTCAGATCGGCAGTGGCATTAGGTTCTCATCGTTTAGGGTCATGAATCGATCGCAATCTTATAATTGGGTTGAGGGAGTCTCTAATTCTACGTTAAATGAGGCAAGTAAAGTGCTTTCAATCTCAGAGTTTATTGTAAAAGTCGAACAAACATTGTAGGTTAGGAACAATCGAGTAGTTAGTAGAAAAGTCCTATTCTAGACATGATTCTAACGTAAAATTCTCTCTTTCTGATTTAAATCTCTAACCGGGAATAGCAAGTATAACAAAGGCTAGTACAACACATTAAGGGGAGATGCAAAATCAGCTTACATGAGGTGATCTGGTCGGATGGCGGGAGTTGTTGGCAAGGACGCCAGGGATGGACATCTCCACACTGATTTTAAATTGGCTTTTAATTGGCAAGTCACCACGTTGGGTGCTTTAGCAGTAAATGGCACGACTAGCTACGGGTTTCAACCCGCATACATAATACATAGCCTCACAGATTAGTAACACAAAAAGAGACGCAGTTGACTGTTTGATGCCCAGTCGGGAAGTGAAGGTGGAAGGGCAGCCGTGGCCGCCGCCAAGCCGCGGTTGGCGCTGGGGTCGCTTCCTGTTGATCTGTTATCGGACCGTACAAATGTATGCTCTGATTGATTTATTTGGGCGCTAAAATCACCTGATTGGTTAGTTATGGTGGGAAATGTTGGGATTGCTTGCCTAGCTTATTTTTTAAGACGAGTATCTAGAACTCAACTCAGGGCCATCCTTTCGTTACGTAACAAGTATTGTGTGTATGTGCAAATGTAAATACATGTATATACATATATTTTAATGGTATTACGTCAATGATCTGAAATTACCATAAATGAAGAATAAATAAAATGAGTGCATTTATTCAACACACTTATAAAAGCTGCATTTTTTCCTTACGTCACGAGCCGCCTATGTCTTACTAACAAATATTTGAATCCGACTACTTACGCTTATGCTAAATTATTACCATTAAACATCTCGTTAGCTTACAGAGGTATACCACTGATGTTTCGATACAATTCTAACTATTCAAATGTATTCTGAACAATACGAAGTTTATTGGCTCTTTAAATAATCCTCCAGTTCCAAATGGAAAGTACTATTATGCAAATCTATTAAATACATCGATAAGCCTTCATTTTCCCATCCGCTGGCTAAAATCGGCTTCATAAACACATAATTCTGCATTAACAAAACCAGACAAAACAGCGGACCATAATCGTATTGCCGAGTACTCTGAAACAGCCAGTATTTCATCACAGTACTAGGAAATACAGCCTACTGT
This sequence comes from Halesus radiatus, assembly GCA_022606495.2. NCBI lineage: Eukaryota > Metazoa > Arthropoda > Insecta > Trichoptera > Limnephilidae > Halesus > Halesus radiatus. Next base: position 265,867 of record JAHDVE020009179.1, on the reverse strand, counting down.
ATCTGTTGGAAATGATATTATATTATTATTTCAAAGTTTGCAACTGTCAGGTTCCTACCATCATGATATTTATTCAAAGTTCCTACTTCCGAAACCATCGTTTCCTATTGTGGTCACTGTTATCACTCTTAATGCTTTTCCTGTTATCAACTTATCAACAACTTACCTCTGTCTACAGTATTGCACCTCAGAATACTTTTGGATCTATACAAATATCGAAGCATTCGTAAGACACAGAGAGCTTTGATTCCAAACTACTGGCTGGCAGTTCTCAATAGATTGGCAAAGGTGACGGAACTTTCCATAGATTCTACACAGTACAAGGAACATGGCGGCAAGAATATGGGTCAGAGACGTTCTACGCATAATTAAAGTCATTCATTATGCAATTTTTTACAATATAGGGATACATAAAAAAGTAAATTAAATAAGGACATTGTAAAAAGCGACGAAGTCTCTGGATGTCTCTAGATGATGAGTTTCATCATAGGTAGGAAAAGAGTTTAAGTAAAGATATGCCAAATGGTAGGTAGAGAAAATATAAAAATGGAATGTATCGCGCTGAAGGCTAGTTTAAGGGTGCCATCACCCCCTCGGGACGAAAGTAATGCTTCCAGCTCAGGGCAGAGCTATGGGCCCCGCTCAAAGCAGGGGTACTGTTCAACATCATGGTTTCAGGGGAGGGGGTTGTTAATAAAATAGTAACTATGGTAAAATAGTGTGCAATGAAAACATCAAAATTCTAACAAAAGAAGAACATACCTGTGGACCGTATTTACATGTATCTAACTGAACTAAACTGACAGAGCTCGGTGAAGCGAAATATTTTCTGAAGTGCGATCAGGATTCCCATTGCAGGCCTTGGAGTGAAAGGATAACTGGTGTCCATTTACTCGGGTCGGGGGTCAATGGCTATCTGCTGAGGCTATCCACAGTAACCATGTGAGATATATGTTAGATAGGTTTTGCGAACGTCAGTCTCAGAAGTATTCCGGAATCCGAAGTATTATTTTGCCCGGAAGTTCGTTTAAGATATTAGACAAGGTGTCACAGCGGATGGTCAAGATATTCATCTATGAGACTCGAAGCACCGGTTTTTCTACCGGCGCTATCTTAGTAAAAACACAATCACTGATGATTTTAGGGTACAGCGCTATCCGCGATTTACTACCACGATTTAACTCCGGCTCATTGCCGTTCGTTGAAATCGATAAAATTATAAATTAAAATAAATCCAGTTTTGACGAGTCGAATTAAGATCGCCGATCCTTAACGATTCTAATTCAAAAAGTGATCAGAAACGAACACCGAATACATAGTCATTACTCCACCGCTAGTGACTGCGTTAGGCAAACGTAAGCATTACTCCACGGCTAGTGACTGCGTTAGGCAAACGTAAGCATTACTCCACGGCTAGTGACTGCGTTAGGCAAACGTAAGCATTACTCCACGGCTAGTGACTGCGTTAGGCAAACGCGGGCCGGAATTCCGGAATTCGTGTTCATAGGTACTTTTGGTTAAGTTCGGTTCGGTTAATTAGAAAATACTTTTGGTTAAGAAAAAAAAAATCAATTGAAATAATTATTTTCATTACAAGTTACTATAACATTTTTTTTAATTAACCAGAAACACAATCAACCTTCGTATATTTTCAAAAATGTTTCAAAAAGAAACATCATCTGAAAATCTTAAAACTGCGTTCGGAATAGTATTACTGTATGCCTTTTTCTTTATTTTGGGTCTTATGCCTCTATTGCAACATTATATTATATTTCCAAAAAAGCGTAGAATATACATGTATATGTATTTATAATTCTGGCGTTACTGCCTAACTGTAAAACGAGAATTGATTTCTCTACTGATTGAGTAATATTGTTAAAAATAAATGGTTTGTAAAAAGCCATTTGTATGTTTTTTTTTTAAATCAATTCCAAACAGATAAAAAAATAAACGAAATAACCAGAAACATGTTGAATAATATTACCAATACAAGTAAAAAAATAAGGAGAAAAATTATTATTTGGACTCGTCCTTTTTTCGTTATATTTTATGAGAAATCGCGCTAGCGATAATCGTGAATTTATTTACATCTCGTTATCTACATGCTCCGAAGTCACTGAAGAAGTAAAATTGATGGAAGTGTGTTGTGAGCCCGAACATGTACGTGTACCCGAAAATTAGAATTATGGTTCTGGTGATAAGTGTTTAGGATTCATTTTTCCTTCCATTTCTGTTTTACCCCTAACACTCATTGTCACCCAATTTCGTCAAGCATCGTCTTCACAGAACATGGTTACAGTCCATTTTTTTTTAACGGAGTACTTTTAGGAGATATCTAAATAAAGTGTTTCAGCTATGTAACATCGCACTCTCCCAATTTAATTATTTAACCACTCACCAAAACAGTTAATAAACGGACTCCAAACAGACGTGTTGTCATTATGTACTCCACGAACTGACTTAGCACTTCCCTTCCACCGACGATATACGAGTATATTATACCTAATAATATATTCCTAAAGAGAACATTACGATTATATCAATAGTTTTAGCTAAGCCACTGTTATGTAACGAAATGATGGCCCTGAGATGAGTTCTAGCTACTCGTCTTGGCAAATGAGCCCGGCAAGCAATCGCACCATCTCCCTCCATAATTAACCAATCAAGCGACTTTGCGCCTAAAACAAACCAATCAGATCAAAATTAACAAGCCGCAGCAACCGACGCGAGCGCCTCGACAGCTCGGCGGTGTTGCTTGCGGCCCCTTGAAACGCATCACTTCCCTTCTGGAGCCCGAAGAGATAACCGCGTCTCTGAAAAGACGGGGCCATTTTTGAAACTAGTTATTTACGGCCAAGTACTAGGCATGCGGATTGAAACCCGCAGTTAGACTTGCCACTTGCTGCCAAAGCACTCAACATGGTGCCTTACTAATTAAAAAAGCCCATTAAACTCAGTGTGAAGATGTCCGGCCTTGGCGTCATTGCCAGCAACCCCCGCCAATCGACCAGATCACTCCATGTAAGCTGATTTTCCATCTCCCCTTAATGTGTTGATTAAGCCCTTGTTACATTTGCATAATCCGGTTAGAGACTCGAATCAGAAAGAGAGATATTACAATAGAATCATACCTAGATTAAGACCTTTTACTAACTAATCGATTGTTCTTAACCTACAATGTTTGTCTGAGTTTACAATAAACCCCGAGTATGAAAACACTTCCCTGTACTCATTTAACGTAGAATTAGAAACGCCCTCAACCCAATTATAAGATTGCGATCAATCCACGATCCTGTACGATGAGAAGCTGATGCCCCTGCCGATCTGAGCTAGGCTAATGTCCGGAGCAGACTTCACATCTAAGAGGCCATCTCCAGGGTAAGTCCTGCAGATTGTAATTGTCTCCCATAACTTCCCCTGTAACCCAACCTTTCTCCTCTCCATCCCTTCCTTTTCACAACACTGTCACCCAACGTGGCTTTCATTTTCCCCACCCTGGCTTTCCAACTTAGGGGTTTTCTTCCTACCTAACCTTCCTCTTTCCCATTTCCCCTCTCCCTGACATTCCCATCTACACAACACCACAGATGAATCAACCACCCTTTCTGACTTAATTCTAAATTTATTCCCACCAAAATTTTCCAATACTTGAACCAGACGTAGACGCAGAAAAAAACCGAACCCTTGCTTTTAGAGATGATGTTTTTTTAATCACTCTGAAAACGTAACGCTTTGTTAGGTCGCATTTTGAGATGGAATTGAATAAAACTTTTTTTTTAAACAGTATACAGCTTAATATCACTGGAGATTATCCGATTCTCTGCCAAAACATAAGAATATATTTACATAAATATAAAAAGATTGTTTTTGTTTGCTGGAACATTATTGAATGTTAACATTAAGTTATGTTGCCAGACTTAAAGGTTAAGAGATACTTAGATAAATTTAATAAACATAATACAAATGTCTTCTTCCGTATACACAAATACTCTAATGATTTACTGTACATGGAGGCGACCAAAGGAGGTAGTTAAAAACGTTGTTTAAATCTGTTTTTTTTTAAACTATTTCATTAATAGCTGTATTTTTTCTTTTCTTATTAAATTATGTGAAATGTATAAAGAAAATATTACGTTTTACCTTTTTTAATGTTTTATATTGAATTAAATATAGCCCCGTTGACTCTTACGTTTTTAAGACAATATGAAAATTTTATCGATTTTTCTAATTCAAACAAGCGAACTTTGATAAAAAAAAATAAAAAAAACAATGCATAAATTGCATATTCCGTAGAAAAAGTTAAAAATCCATGATGCGTTCAAAAATAGACACGAGTATGTATGTACATACAGTATCCTTGTCTTCCTCTCACAAAATGAAAATTATTTTCTCACTACCTGCTACAAGAAAATCAATTAAAAAAAAATTGGTATCTGAAAATAAACTTAATATATTTAGGCAAATTATAATCAAGTGAAGAGGAGGACAGGCTGTGTGGGAGATGATTGGAACAGAATGGGAAAATCTAACAGGATTAATTTTGGAATCTAATTCTGTAAATTGGAGAAAATGTACCTACCTGAAATCTCTTTTCTTGGTACCTCCCTAATTACTCTCACTTAGTGAATAATTTACAAAAAGATTCTATGGATTCATTTAATGAAATTCTTATTTCCTTTAAAAAAAATTCTATTAGACATCGTAGTTTAATTTTATAAAATGAAAAAACTAAAAAACATGATTTCCACGAATGCTTAAAAAACCAGTCACTAAATACGAGAAGAGAGAACTCGATAAACCAATTCAACTATCTTTCCAACCGCCCACACCGGTACCGTTTCCATGGTTAATATTCAGTGGCTTGACATTTGATGAACATTTGGGGGCAACAATAATTATTTGTTTTTTTTCATGACCCATTCCTTCCATGAAATAAAACACTTTTTTTATAAAATACTGTATTTAATTATGAGTTTTTTTTCTGACAAGTGTAGTAAGCTGTGGTAAATATCACGTAAGATATAATAATAATTTTTTTAAAGTGGATTCACCTTTTTTTTAATTCCATAACCTAATAAACATATAGCAATATATTGTTGTGGACAATGCGTCGTCCTTCAATCGAGTTACTGTTACGAAACGTTTTTAAAAATATTTTGAGCACCATCACAAACATGTTATATTTCAATGATGCTGAACTATGATAATACGTATCAAAATTTTTTTTTTTAAATTTTACTCCTTAAATCTTCAATTATAAAACGAAATAATGAAACAATGAGACATATAACAGAATGGGACAATACATAAAAAAGAAAGAGACAGAACGTCAAAGGAGGGATTAAGGAGAAGTGGGAAATTTTGAATTAACGGAAAATGTATCTAATATGGGACTACTCAGAATAGCCGGGACGAGTCAGCGTTACCGGAGATCGGAAAAGACAGGCCGTAACCCAGTGGCAGGGCGCGCCCCTACATAGTAGATGGAGAATTTCCCTCAGGCGACTGTAGCATAAGTGCTAAATATGTTATTTTTATATTCTATTTCTACATCATGCAATTTTTTAAATGTATTCTTTTTACATGGCAGACAGAGTATTTCACTCACCGCTTTTGTTCTGCTTAAATAAAGACATTATTATTATACGACAAATTAAGTTAATTATTAAGAATATTACTATATTATCAAGATTTCTTTCTTTTTTTATATTTTGTCCCAAGTGTCCGAAACGTCGATGTCTGCAGCTCCCCATGCAGCGCAGAATCACGAGGAGTAGAGGAGCTTTATACGCGAGAGAGATTGGAGTAGGGGTCACGATCCCCAGCAATGAGGATCGACTCAATAATATGTTTATATACTGTTTCAACATGTTCCTATTTATCAAAAACTAAAAATAAAAAATAAAGCTATTTGACCTTGGAACTGGGTACCCCAATAAGGTCACTTTTTTCGAATGTTGTAAATAACATCTTAAATAAAAAAATATTTATAAGGCGACTAAGGTAGGAACTTTCAGCAAATAATTGGGGGAAGAAATTTCCCTATAATCCATTTTTCAAGTGTTTTAAACAAAAGTGAATAATTTCTTTGTACAACTTAACCTTTTTCACAATGGTCAAAAATGTTCATCGTTGAATCAGTTCGTAGGTATTATATCGTTGATATCATAAAAAACGTAGGTAAAGTTTTACAATCGTATAGCATTGTTAATAGGTATTTCTTTAAACGTTTATTATACTTAATTGCAATAAGAATCTAGTAATTCAGTCGGGGGAGACACCAAGTAATGGACTTAAATTAAGATTTTACAAAAATTAATATAGACTTACAAAATTACAAAAACCACATGACGCCATGTTCAAAGTTATTTGATGTGACATTTCCCAATAGGTACTGCCAACCCTATTATGTCGTATAACCGTTATTCCTATTTTTATACAACCCAAACTAATAGCCTTAGTCGAACCCAATAACCCCAACTGAAATAGTTTATTTTCTTTTTTCAGGTTGGCAGTGCCTATAGGCAAACGTCACATGAAATTGTTAAAAAAACTTTCAACATGGCGTGTTGTGATTCTTTCAATTTTTACGCGTATAAATTTTTGCGAAACACTAATTTTAAATGCACTATTTGGTGTCTCCCCCAACTGAAATAGCTATTTATTACTGTAATTAAGTTCAATCAAAATGTTTTCATACAAATAAAATGCGTGTTAATAACGCTATATGATTATAAAAGATTATTAAAACAAATTATATGGGGTAGCCCAAAGTTGCGCGCAGTTTTCACCACGCTTCTGTGTTTTTGTTGTGTAATTAATACATTTGAATGACCGTTATGAAGCAAGTCTATGACAACTTAGGTTAGCAAACTACCCCGGGATTACTTAAAAGCTAGAACTATTTTCCCTTATTATTGGCATTTTGGGCCCAGCAGAATGGTCGACGCTCGTTTGGGGGCGGGACAGAACAAGCCCGAGCCGAAGGTCGGCTCGGGCCATGTGGAGGAGAATTCACTTTTGTTTCAATTCAATTCAGTTTTGGGACCCAGGAAGAGCTATCGTTCCATCCTCACCAGAATTTTTCAAATCGCCATTCGGGTATTGTAGCCATTTTATTTCCAATTTGCTTATTTATTCCATTTTTGCTAATACAGAAATAATCTAAAATCAGTCAACATTTCATTCTAATCTTTAATGGTCTAAATGCGTCCACAGAAAGGTTAAAGCTTTTTCTAGAGCATTAGAATCCCTGCTATTAAAAATACAGGCCTTATCGCAAGGTATTTTTTATAGCAATAGATAATTGTTTTATTTGAATTCCCTATTCCTGCATTTACTTGTATGTATATTTTTATATTTATGTTTACTAGTAGCGGCGATTTCTCAAATTATCTATAAACGACTGAGAAGACGGTTTATATATATGTATATATCTTTATACATATAAATATTCCTGAGCTAGTCGGGAATATTCCATATCGTGAGATCTATTGGTGATCTTTAATAATATTTCGCTTTAAATATAATTACGAACCGGATCGTGAGATTCCGTTATGTAACATGACGGAATCCCATTTGAATTATGAGATCTATTGGTGATCTTTAATAATATTTCGCTTTAAATATAATTACGAACCAGATCGTGAGATTCCGTTATGTAACATGACGGAATCCCATTTGAATTATGAAATATAAAATTTAGTCATGTTAATTGTTATCACAAATAAGCTCATTGATGAATACAATATGATCTAACAACATACTTAAATGTCGGACGCTAAATCATGTCCGAATAGTAAAATAAATTTTTAAAATGTTTGACATTGGTTATGTAAACTTTCACTTGCCTGTTAAATGATATTTATCTATTATATTGCGTATATACATTTATATAGCAAGTAACATAACAGAAAGTATATAATGTTGTATGACTAATTACAATATAGAATATAAACAACTGAGAATACTCCAAATGTGTACAAGTGCTATTATGTCTTGCCAGGTTGATCCAACTAGGCAGATTGTCTGTTCTAAGAAATCAAATGCTCCAGTTAGGTATGCTGTAATATTTTGAAATTTATTTTCTGAAATATATAGACTAAGTGTGTTTTAAACAAATGGATAAATTTAAGTGATATTATTTAATAATTTTTCACACTCCTCTCTAACCATGTCAATTAACCATATACTCGTAGATATTATTGGTCCGATGTAGTCGTTAACGTTTTGCAGGTTTTAATGTCTATTTCTGGGGAAATTTTATTATATACCATTCTAGCTGATATGTACCCGGCCTTGGTCGGGATTTAGGTTTTGATCTCTAAAGAAAGAAACAAAAAAACATTCGTTTGAAATTTTTTTTTCATTCCAAACATTTTTTTTTTTCAAAATATTTTTAAATAAAAAAAGTTCTTGAGTAGGTACCTACTAGTGTTTTTAATTTTGAAAATTTTCTACCCAAACAAATCTTTTTCTTTTGAATATGTAATCTGTGGCAAACCAGAATGGCATATCTATGAGCTAACCTCAATACAACATGGCGAGTTCAATGTTTTTCATACTAATTTTAAAACGTTATAACAACAGTTTTACATTTTAAATTTCATTCAAATTGCTCTCTAAACCTTCCCGGCAATAATAAGAACGAACTGTGATATTTGCAGCGAAACCGGTCAAGCACTTTTTGGGAAAATCGGAGACAGACAGGCAGACAGACAAATATTCAATACTATATATATATAGATAGATTTTCGGTTCCAGATGATATTCCTATAGTTTTTTTTATTAGATAAACTTTTCCATTCCTATTTTATTTTATGAACATTATACGGTTTAAAGTTTTCTTTTTTAACACAGACTGCCAGTAGAGAAATAGTCTACACAAGATGGCGTCACAGGAAATAATGGAGAGACGTTATAGGTAATTTTTCTCCCTTTGTATTTTTAGGGCACTACCTCTCTTTTTGTATATTCTAAGAAAAAAGCGTGGGTTTTTTTTAATTAGGTTTTTGAGAGGGTATTCATCGCTAGATTCAAGCAAAGAATACTTATTATCCATATCGAATCTAATAATAATAATAAAAAATATACTCCTTCTATTCAGAATAACGTAGGACGATTCAAGTTAATTCTCACAAAATGAAAGCTTTCTTATAGTTAATTTCTCTGTTTAATAAAAAAAAAACAATGAAAGTTTTTCTTACCATTTTCGCCTTCAATATATCAAAGGTGCTATTTATAATTTGAAATCAGAATCCCAGGGAGGCTTCATTTAATCTCAATAACAAATAAATAAGGGTAGTTGATATTTTTTTTTCGTTCGTTGGTGGGGAAAACTGTTCAGGCATCAAGAAGAAGAGGAAGTAAATACGTCACGTTTTTTTTAATTACCTTTAATATCAATAACGTCGTATTTTTCAATCTTAGCACTCTAGCTCACTCAAAAGTCACGAGCAGCCACTGCTCGAGTTCATGTAGTGTTTGTCAGGATTCGGGATTCCGATTCTTTTGGGATAAAACATTGTGCTTGTCCTTGGAGTTAAACACATTTTGCTTAACTGCAGTTCTAAGTAAGTATTATTAACATTTACAGATGTATCACACATGCTTAAGACGTGTAGTTTATGATTACTTACTTTACACGTGTAGTTTATTATAATTTTCAAAATTTAAATATTTGATCTGATATTTCAGGCATTTGGCATAGGTGTTTGACAAAAATCGCATTTTTGTTAATTCGCTTGATTTAATAACAGTATTATTCGACAAATAGCTTAAGGAATGTTATTTCCTGAATGATAGCAGCCATCCAAGAGAACAGGTAGCGCAGTGAAGCAAAAATTCTTTAAGACCAGGGATAAGGACAATGTGTTATCCTTAAAAAGAATCGGAAGCGGGTCCAGCCTCAAAGAAAATTAGTAATTGTGGAGAATATAATTAAAATTATTTTGATTTGTCATTGCAAAACAATTTATTATAATATTTATATTTTCATATGAAGCGGTAACTTGGTGATGTGACATTATAATTTATAAAATAAAACAATAACTTTGTTTTACATCACTTTTATTTATACTTTAGCCGACCGGGTTTCGCTACAACTTGTATACTGCCCTGAAAAAGCTACGGTAGTAGCGAAACCCGGTCGGCTAAAGTATAAATAAAAGTGATGTAAAACAAAGTTATTGTTTTATTTTATAAATTATAATATTTATGTTGTTATCATGTTTTAATTTTTTAAATATTTTTGTAGAAATATTTTTTAGTAATATTCTTGAGGAAAAAAAAATATTTTAAGTATGTTACACAGGTTTTTATATTATATAGATATACGAGTATATATATGTCCTTACTCTGTGTATTTTTGATTAGTTTTAATTTTTACCCTGACACAGCTTGGATAAGCGAAACCGGTTGATTATGATTTAAAAATAAGATGGTGATTTAAAATAAAACAAATAAAACCATTAGCTGTAATTTGCTCTGTTAAAGATTTAGGTACCTATACATTCGTATCCGAATATACAATATGCAATATTTAAAAAAAATTATATGTATTTAAATGTTGAACGAAAAAATTTAAAACTTAGAGGCAAAACACCCCTTTACAGAAAATTTACAACGTAAAATACAACCCTCTCTCACGTAATTAATTTATTTCTCTTGGAAGCAAATGTATGGCATCATCAATGTAATATTTATTTATAATAAAAACGTATAAATTTGTTTTGAACCACTTCAATTTAATATAATGATCTCGACCGGTTTTCGAAGTACCCTTCCCCTGTCAGGAATATATTAAAATGTTTTAAAAACTCATATTTCTATGAGCTACCTTGTTGATCGCATTTAAAACATTTAAAACGATCGTGGCGCCCTCATTTTTGTCTAGTATAATATGTCAGACTGTGCGGTCCCACCCGAGTAGGTATCATAATACGTTTTAAATGAAGGTTAATTCTGGTTTTTTATACTAATTTTCCTGATTTTATGGGAGGATTCTTTTTTAAAATGTTGTTGGGTAAATGTCCACCCTTCAGACACCACTCTTAAAGTCACATTTGTTTCTAAGCCATTTTTTCCTCGTGAATATCAGCAGTATTTGTCGCTCTTTGCGATACGACCATTTGTTTGAGTTTTCCACATTTCGTATTAAGTATTTTTTTTAGCAAACACCGTATACTCGTATATCAGTTTTCACAAATGCAAGCCACTGTAATAAACATAATACCTTTGAATTTTATGGAACATTTTCATCTTATAATTCTAACAGAATATATTGAAAATCTACTAACAATTTCAGAGCAAGGAGCGTGAAAGTGATAAGTTATCAGAAACAGAACGAATGAAGAAAAAGTGAAAGATAAATCGTGAGGAGTAATGCGGTTGTGTAGGTTAGTGGGCGTAAAGAAATAGGATAGGTATTTTTTCTACAAAACTTTTATAACCGAGTAACAAAAAAATGTTAAAGACGTTTATATTTTTTTTTAGTTTTAATTTAAATTTTAACGTTTCTGTCGGTCGGTATGCGTTGTATGAATTAGTAAAATATATTTAAATAACGCATAAATTTAATTGATTTCACACAAAACTTAATTTTGGAATTATTATAACACACCGAAACCTAATGATCTTTTTTTTCATCAAAAAGTATAGTAAATATCTAGTACGGATTAAAAGACAATAATTTATTTTTGTTTCACATTATGAAATAATCGTTTTTTTTCGCGATTTTAGAGGCACCTTTAACAATTATTTGGGGTTTAACGGTGAGGTAAAAAAAGTTTTACCACGTGTGTTTTGAAAATATAATGAAATTTAAAATAAAAAATTAATAAATAATATTAAAATAATCATTATGGTGGACTTTAAATTAAATTAAAAACGACCAATTTACTTTGGAACACAAATTTGCCGTACATAATTTAAAATATCGACCCGAAAAAGTTTTTTTTTTTTAAATGTTTTGTTTTTCTATTTTTATTTACGTAATCATATTAACATGGAACATTAGATTGTTTTTTTAATTACAGTAAACCCGCAAATAATTTTCTAAGTTGCCTCTAAAATCGTGAACAAAAAAAAATTGTCTTGTCCTATACCTCATAAATTAAAACATAAATAAATAAAATACTTCTCATGCGTACTAGATACTTGTATTTACTAATAATTTTATTTTTTTTAAATATCATTCAGTTTGGATGGGAATTTAGGCCTCAAATCGAAAATTAAATTTTGTATGAAACAAGTACCGCAGCCGCTCCTCTTAAGGTTCAGAACTCAAAAATGGCCCTAAAGATCACTTTGTTGTCAGTTAACTCCACCAATACTACAAATATGATATATCTGTAAATTCTATGCGAGTAATAACAGACTACAAAGTGTTTATTTTGTGTGCTCACCTTACCCACATAAAATTGTTTAATTACATTGATTTTGTCTAACGGTTTGGGCATGTAGAGCGGATAAACGAAGAAAGGAGTGTAAGAAGAATACATGACGAGAATTTGAATAAAAGAAGAAGCCGGGAATGCCCGAGGAAGGCATGGCACGATCAAGTGAATCAAATACTTGAGTCGGACCATGCCAGAAGTCGGAATAATAGAAGAGTTTGTATGAGACGATGTATGAATGTGAATGAAGCAAGAAGTGTATGCCAAGATCGAGTTGTTTGTTCGTCTTTTCTGCCTACCGCTACGGGGAAACGGCGTGATGGTTAGTTTATTATTAAAATTAAGTTTTCATTTCTTAATCGTTTTTTTTTTAATATTAACTAACCATTTTCCTGTTACACAAACTGCACAACGTGAATTGAGAAAAACAACAGTTACACTAAAATAAAAGCACAAACACAATACACGAATAAAGCAGAATAGCAAATAGATTGACCTTTCAAAGTCTGAATGTGAATTAATTTTGTTTTAAACTTTATTTAATTTAATTTAATGCCAACTCAGCTACTGACCGGTCTTTGGTTCTTCTAATTCGGCCATACGTAGTTATGCTACACCTACGTCTCAGGTATACATTTTTTTTGCCTTCAGTCTTTTTTCACCCTTCCTTCCTCTGTCAGATCCATGCATCACTGCCAAACTTCGCTGTTTGTATCAACTCACTTGACTTAACAACTATTTTAGCGACTACTAAAACTTCTTCACGTAGTCCTCCATTAGATGAATTTTGAGCAATTTCCCATTCAACAATATCCTTATCAACATTTCAATAAGTAGAGATAGGGATAATTTATGTTATTTTAATGAAATTGCCTTATTTTGGTGAAATTCGCTTTATATTTTTAAGAAATTTATAAAATTTTTGGTAAAATTTCATTGTTTTTCAGAAAAAACGGTGGTATTTTGCAATAAAAGTTGTGCTACCATATATCCCATTTTGATATTTTGCAAACAAAAGTTGTACATTATTTTTGTTTTATGAAGAAAATTTCGATTTTACGTTAAAATAAAGAATTAAAATTAATTAATTGATAAACTAAAGTTTTTAAGACAAGATTTTTGTGCATAGCGCAAAGGGTAACAATTATTTTTTTTAAATAATTATTAGCCTGAAACACTCATCCAAATTGAAAAAAAAACCCTTCCGAGAAAAGATAAATGTCGCCGACAGGACTCGAACCTGCACCCTTCTGATTGCCGGTTGTTAAATTGTTGTTTAGGTTAGGTTTTAGGGCTTGTTTTTTTTCCAGATTTTTCTACTTTTAATGACTTTATATAACTTTTAATAATTACGCCGATTAATGCGTGTGTTGAATTATCGTTGAATACTTTCACTTACGGTATTTTTTGTTGTTGTTTTATTTTACGTATCATAAAATATTTTGTTAAGCTATAAAATTATTTTCTACCATAATGTTATATGTTTCCGTTTTCGGCATAACAAGCAAGCACCTACAGAGCATTTTAGAGATCCCAAAGAAAATGTACGTACGATAAAAGCGCCTAAACTGACTTCAAAGCAATTTTTTCCTCTCCTTCGCTAAAATATTTATTTTCTCGCTTTAACTTTCAATGACATGAAAAGAAAGTTCATTTCAAAGGGGTTAACAATGATATTGAAAAGTGTTGTATGCTAGCGAAGGGAATGAAGGGGTATTTCGGAAGAAGCATCCCGGGTCCTGAAGCGATGGAAAATTTTCAAAAGATGTGTTACATTGGTCAAAGAAGAGATCTTTTAAAGTTTTCTATGGTGTCATTTTAATCGCGCAAAGTGGAATCAAACATATTTAGGGTAGTGTGGTATTGGTACATGTATGTATACACTATCCGACGATTCCTTGCAAAACGTCACTGAGAAACAGTATTTTATCTTGTTTACGCCTACTTATTGACTTTACCGTAAAAGCGTTATGTACACGTTGATCGAATTGGAGCATTCAAATTATTATAATTTCTTCAAATGCTTGGTAACTTTGTGGCATCATTATTAATTATATAAATTGAAAATACACTTTGTATATACCACTTTACTTAAAATATATAAATATTTCTACATGTTTCGATAGCAATGCTATCATCTTCAGGAATAAAAATAAAAATAAAAATTAAAATTAAATAAAAAAAATAATAAAAAATAAAAAAAATAAAAATAAAAAAATAAATAAAAAAAATGTAGAAATATTTATATATTTTAAGTAAAGTGGTATATACAAAGTGTATTTTCAATTTATATAATTCAAATTATTTTTTAAATTTTTTTTGCAGCATGATCTCTTTATTCTATTATAAAGAACTGTTTTTCAAATACACTGATTTTTTTTTGCTATTGTTAAATAACAAGTATTAAACGTGCTCTTTGCATGTAATTCACATTGTGAGTACCTACTTTGTTCACGTCAACATTCGCTGCGATAAGTAAGCATTTCTGGATGAACAGAAGTTGCTTTTATGGTACTCTCTATTGTGACCTGGCGTGAAATATTGTCTCTAAAACATAAAAATCGAAACATTTGGAAAAGGTGAGTTAGTGGCGACTAGTAGTGCTGGGCGAAGCGACTCGGTTTAGTGAGCTGGATCACTAAACCAGCTCTCTGTAAAGACAATCCACATGAAAACTGGACGAAAAAAGTATCATGTAAGAGCGTCATGAGGACGTCTTTAGGAGGGCCAAGGGAGCAAGGGTGAGGGCGTGGTGCGGGGGGACGCGAACCGTCGTCCAATCTACACTACAAAGAGCTGATTTAGTGATCCGGCTCACTAAACCAAGCCGCTTCGCCCATCACTAGGGACTAGATTTTCTTTTCATTGAGCGGAGCTTAAAGTAAAAATATGAAGAATGTTTATGAAAGTTGGGAAAAAAATCTCGGAACATTGCTGCCACGTATAAAATCCTTTAATTAGTCCAAAAAAATTTATATTTGTTATTATTTAATAAGAAAATAATTTCTACATCTGGACCAGGATATATATTTACACATAAAGTATAAAAAAGCCCGATTATTGTACTCAACTAAAAAAATTCTAAAATATTGCTTATAACGTCGACCACCGCGATTTTTTCCAAATTATTATATAGTTATCACGTGAATAATTTTCTAAACACTTTAGAATGCCTTGCTTTGATTTTATGGATTCTAACTGGCTTGGACTTATAGCAGTACCTCTCATGTTTTCTATCTCACTAGTACAGCGGCTCTTTGGCCTTATTAGTATCAGCTTTATTTACTTGAATGAATTTGTTTTGCATTACATGAATTTTTAAGGAAAAGATCTTACCTGGATAAATGGAATAATATTTATGTTCCTATAGAGTGCAATTTACGCAAAGTGTACAATTTTATTACAGCTCATGCAATATATATTTTAATATTAGTACATGAAATAGCACAGAGACAGGTTAACTCACCTCGAGGCCAGACGCGATGGTCAATCTCAAGGTTCCACCAGGATAGCTCAGTTGGTCAGGGCATCACAGCTCTTGTCTCAAAATCACAGATCGGCACAGTATCATATCGGACTCAGTGGAAAAGGTACCTAATTTTTTTTTTATATGAATACCGCACAAGAGTCCCAAACTGCTCTCAATCGTCTGGAGCCAGTGAGACTATTCCCAATTGAGGAATGTTGTGAGGCAGAAGGTATTGGGGAGGGGGTGGAGAAGGGGGAGAAGAAGGAGGGGAAAGGAGGAAATACCTGGCTATTCAGATCTGGTCACCAAACACGGCTGAAAGCCATTTCAAGCAACATTTCAAACCTGAATGGTGGTCTTTCACCAGGGCGATACTGAGAGTATCTTCCACTCTGGAACTACCAATGAAAAGATGCGTACTTTCTAGACAGGGTTTATTTTACAGGGAGTACATTTACAGTTAATACATACGGGGTTCAATAACAAGGGGCAGTACCTAACCTATCTGAGTTTCAATAATCCCTCTCTCTGGTGAATCTCAAATCGGGCATATTGTTTAAAGGGCACAGTTAACTACAGCACATAATGGAGGGTTGAACATACTGCTTATATGAGTTGGTCAGCGACTGGTTTCACGTTCCTTCATCGTAAAAGTGTGATGTCGAGGGGCTCTGTATCTCACACGTACAACATCAGACAGGTCACAGCGAGTTAATGCACTGGTCACTTTAATGACTTTAATAATTATGTTTATGCAAAGACAACGAGTTTACAATGTACTAAAAGTAGGTAAAGCAATATGACGCCATAACCATGCTGGGCGCGACACGTGAGAATGCACGCTACCCGCACCTTTTGTTTCTATTGTCTAATCTGGAATGCGGACGAGCGCCGTTGCTCGAGACACATAGGACGCACCTCCTTGTCCCGCTGCTAAAATCTGAGTGAGAGCAAGATGGCCGATCGCTTGCGTACATGCGGGCCACGTGCATCAAGGCACGTAGGCCGCTTACGAGCGGCTAGGCACTCTTTTCAACTAGCGGCTAGATTATTCTATTTAAATTGTAGCGACCTTTGTTACATAATACCGTGAAGGATTTACAACTGCTCCCAACCATCTGGAGCCAGTGAGACTATGACATCCTCCATCAGAGTATATTTTATGAGGGTTAAGAGATGGGGTAGCACCCTTGAGGTGATTTTTCACAAAACGGCGCTATACAAACCATCCATTTATTATTATTATTAAGAGAAAGGTGGGATAGTACCTGGCTATTCATATCTGGTCACCAAACATGGCTGAAGCCATTTCAATCAACCCGTCGATTCTGAATGATGGCTTTTCACCAGGACGATACTAAAAGTATCTACCACTCAGAAACGTGCCACAAATATGCTATATATTATTTTTTTAAAACATAAATTACACAAATAAAATATACTTGTGCATGCCGGGATTTGAACCGGCGACCTCCGGATTTGTAGCTGAAAATCGTAACCACTCAACCACGGAGGCTGTCATGTTACGCACTTATATTATAATAATTGAAAAATTTGTAATTTTGCTGCTTATTGAAGTGACCAAGCATGTTGATTCGGGTGTCCGTAAAACCAATTTAACACGTATTTTTATAAAGGTTCACATATTCATTATTAAATACCATGGAAAATTTACTTAATAAAAGTGATAGGCGTTAACTGAAATTAAAATGGTTATATTATCAGAATTCTCACAAGTGCTTTTAGGGAATCATTAAATATTGAGACGTATAAACGTAAAGTATGATAAAATACCATACGTTCTAATAATAATTCAAATTTATTTACTATATCAATGTAACAGGTTTAATTATGACGTTCGTTGCTGGTGGGTTATAAATTTGATAACGCAATACTTCATGAAAAATACACACGGTAGAGCTATGTATTATAAATCCGCCTAAACAGGGTATGGTCGGGGGTATCAGATGGTCGGAGTTACACGGACTCCCCCTATTCATTTAACAGACAAATTTTTCATAGAGTTCGACACAATATTAACCTCCTCATCAATTCATTGCATAATTACCACCCGTTTTAAATTAATTTTAACATCGACCATAAGAAAATACTAAATTCATGGAAAGCCAATGAATAACAGTATATGCTTACGGTATTCATTAAAGCAAGGTCCAACTCGATTTTAAAACATAATTTATTCCGTATTTGCCAAGTGAGTGGGAAAACGTATTCAGCCATTTTATTTGTGGAAAAGGTTGAATATTTTTTTATTCGGAAAAATTACATTTTGAAAAAAATATTAAGTGTTATATTGAAATTATTAAAACACCCTTAATAGGTGACTTACAACTTGAGACAGGTAACTTTTGGAGGAAAAAACAACAACTTACTTTAACGGGGAGAGGGACGTCGGAGAGTTATTATTTATTAATTCAAAATAATGATAGTATTATTACGCAATACTATAAACATAATGTTTTTAAATAGAGAAATATGTATTAAATATTTTATAAATTTACATAGGTTTAGCATTTATCAAAATCTAATCAGAAATATTACTTTTTTCTGACCGACCCATTGTATGTTTTACTAAACATTTTTTAGTGGAGATAGATCTTTAAAGTGGAGAAAAGTATGTTTAATTATTTATCGTTGCATTTTTGTAAATAAACGTAACTAAAGGTTTGTAATCGGCATTACAAAAAAAAACAACGTTTTAAATGCTAAGCCTATGTAAATTTTTAAAATATTTAATAAACATTTTTCTATTTAAAAACATTATGTTTATCGAATTGCGTAATAATACTATCATTATTTTGAATTAATAAAATAATAACTCTCCGACGTCCCTCTCCCCCTTAACCATAGATTTTGTAGCTGCAAAATCTGCACCAGCAACCATGGCAAAGTTAGGCAGACATTAATTTTTGATTGCTTGAAAATATGCACGTGATAGTTATAAAAAGCTGAAACAGCGTATAGTCTAACATTTAATAGTTAAAAAAAAATGGAAGGCGCTGCGATCGCTCAAAAAGATTTAAATTACAAAATAGCTCATAGAAAAATCAAAGTACTGTAACGTAAATACTGACCCCGCTTATAAAGGCACCACTTCCATTGTCTACAACAAGATTTGAGGAAATGTCTATAAGAGACATCCGACGGAAGAGGGGGGGCAGTGAAGGCAAGATGGCGCGGGACGTGACTTGACACGGCGGACAGTGCCGGGAGTTTTTTGGAAAGGGAGTTAAATGTTTAAATTGTGCAGTGATTAACATTCGCCAACGAATGTTTCGACACCATGTACCCGAAGTGGGTAGGATGGTTCTATAATTACGGATGGTGACTTGGAGTGACAAAAGTCCAACTGCGCGTGCACGAGCGCTGGATTTCAAAAAACCATGCCAATGATGACCGGGCAGTAACGACGTTTGTACGGAGCGAAAGGTACCATCTTCTCGTATTGTTTATTGGATTCTACGGATGAAGTTTGCTGTGGCGGATGGCGCTGCCGTGAGACGTCCCAGATCTCGCGGATGGTGTATGGAGGAATCGACAACCATAGGGACAAGCGCGGCTCTCCCTGGTGCAGAAGACGAGATGCCGTCCACAAGAGCCATCCTAAATATTTTAATACATTTCGTTGTAGTTTTAATCCTCCTCTGTACTCTTTTACGGTAACGACAATGTTACAATTAGTATACCTAGTAAACCTTATTTTTTATCAACACCAGAGTTTTATTTCTGTATCAGGAAATACATTCCGCTTCCCGTGCTTCATACATCAATTTCAGCCATGAATCCTGAGAGATAGAGTCGAGCATTTAAACATACTAGGGAAATTGTTACAGTACGTTTAAAAAAGCACAATAGTCCAAATGAACATTTTTTCCTTTAACCAAACGGTTTTCAAAAATTTGTGGTACTTTCTAAAAGGATGTGATTCTACATTATTATTGTAAGACAATTTTACATAATTTTTTTTTTATTATGTAACACTTTGCAACAAAGATATTTACATGTTAAATCAATATAAAACAGAATCTAATTCACAGATCGAAATTATAAATTTAAAAACCGTCAATATAAACGAGTTATTTAGATTTTTTTCTTTAAAACGAATTGTCAAATTCTAATGTGAATTTTTTTATTGTTTAGATCTAATTTCAAGGGCGAAATGAATAGTTTGGAATGGTAACGAAAAAAAAATTGTTCCACTTTGTTAAATGTCTGGATTTTGTCGCAAACATAGTTCACCTTCGAGCAATTTGTCAACACTGAAAAAAAACTAATAATATAGGTGCCCATACCAAATTCCAAAGATATCTTTATAATACCTCATAATGCCTCCATGGTCGAGGGGTAAGGCTCTCGATTACGAATCCGAAGGTCGCGGGTTCAAATCCTGGCGTGCGCAAGTAAATTTTATTTAATTAATTTGTGTTGTTTCACAATTAATTAATTTTAAAATAATATATAGCATGTATACGCACGTTCCAGAGTGGAAGATACTCTCAGTATCGCCCTGGTGAGAGACCACCATTCAGAATTGAAACGATGCTTGAAATGGCTTTTAGCCGTGTTTTGTGACTAGATCTGAATAGCCTGGTATTTCCCCACCTTCCTCTTCTCCTTCCCCACCCCAATACCTTCAACCTCACAATATTCCCCAATTGGAGATGCCATAGTCTCCCTGGCTCCAGACGGTTGGGAGCAGTTGGGGCTATAGTGCGGTATTCACGTAAAAAAAAAAATTCACGATGCTTCTAACATTTTCCGTAGATTGCGGTGGCAACATGGTACACGCGGCTGCAGCGGTAGGGGTTACCTTAATTGGGTATTGTTAATAAATTATAGAAATCTAATCACACAATTAGGCTATTAGGTCTGTACTATAGCCACTATAACATTGCCTCTACACAATAAGCCTCGCCAACGCTCGCGTTCGTTCTGGTGGTTTAGAAAGGGAATAAAATACTTAGTTAATGAATAGTGAGATATTTTCTTTAATTTCTTATTTTTTACTTTTTTCAGCTTAACATATCACAATTTATTAAGAATATGTTTCACGGAAAATCTATTTAAAATGTATAAAAAGAACATATTCCGCCAACGCTCGTCGCTAGGGGCGCTAGTGTAGGATCTTGTCATGAAATTTCAGGAGCTGCGCGTATTGTCAATAAACAGTATTTGCCTATATACAAAGCATAAATAAAATAAAAAAATAGAATGAACAAAGTGACTTTCTATTTTTAAATAAATACCTATTGGTTTTCATACTTCGGGAATTTCTAAAACCGGTTTTTAATTATTTTGCAGTGAAGGAATCAATAACACCTTCCCGATTTCTTTTCAAACTGACAACATTAAAACAACAACAATTTACGCCGAAAATAATAACAGATTTAACGAAAATATGATTTATTTCACGTCGAATATTAATTGAGTCAAAATCTAATGTCACGACCACACGATCGCCCAACCTTCCAATCTAAATATTTCGGCGATCGTGTAGAGGGACAGTTCGTGCGCTGTGGGCCAATGTCGGCCTGAGATCGCTCTGTTTGTGAACTAGTTGGCTCGACCTTCAAATTATTCGGCCGAACTTGTACAAACCGGCCTACACACATTGACGGTTCAGTATGAGTTCGGCAGGCGATCCCAACGGACGTGCTGCGTGAATAATAAATAATGACTGAACTATGTTGATATCGACGAAAAAATTCTCAAATATGCAACTAACCTCCAAATAAATGCAAAAATACGCTTTATGGATTATGTAAATAGTTGGATAATTTATACAACGCCATTCTTCATGAAAAATCACCTCAATTCATTTAATCCGATGTGTAATCAGGGCTAGAAGTTTTTTTTACGCTGCAATCTGATTCAGGCTGTGCGTAAAAATAAAATACGGAGCTGAAATAGGTCCAGCAGCTATCAACAAGTGGTGGGGGCTATAAAATTAAAATTCGTCAAATTTTTCTAACATTTTGAAAGGCAAAGCCAAGGTATTTTTATTGCGCATTTCAAAAGACAAAGAAATGGAGATATTGTGATTCCTGATAATCATTATTTCATCGATAGCTATTGTTTATTTCCAGTATTATGAGAACCTAATGTGAAACGAATTGTGTGAATAATATTATAAATTTCGGTAGATTTTCTCTGAATATCGGTAGATCGATAGATTTTCGCTTAAATGTCATCACTAGTTTGGAATTTGTGATTGGAACGTTGGCTGATCGGGTAGTTTATAGCCCGATTTATGGTCACCATACGATCGGCCAACGTCCCATCTCCGAATCGAGTTCGGGTTGGGACGTTGGGCGATTGTGGTCATAGCACAAACTTTTGCCAATAACTAAGAAGTGATGCAAAACAAAATGTGAAGCGGTTAATTTTAATTATTACGTCACGTCATATTTTCAATCTACTAAAATAGAAGAGAAAATTCATTTAAACGCTTCAAGTGATTTTTGCCCTCTGGTGCGGTTTTGAGTTTTGGTATTTGGTGATTTAACTCGTTGACATTAAACTTATTTCTCCCCCATTTTTTATTCGTTAAAAATTACATATATATATTTTTTAATTTTTTAAAAGAAAGATGAATATTCCCGGATTACGAATAACCTGACAACATTTGAAAATCTCCTACTACCATCACAGTAAGCGAATATGTTGCTTGTGTCGTGGAGGATTATATAATTTAAAAAATCAAGTACACAATATTGTTTTATAAATAAAAACTATTTGAAATTCTTAATAAATAATTCTTCAACCGAAAAAAATACAGTAATAAGTAGTTGCGTACTTGTAATTCCAGTGAAAACATTAAACACGTAGGACAACAAACATCGGTTCTGAATATTATATGTATGTATTTTTTTGTACACGGTTATATATTATACAACATGATATCTGAACGCTCCGGGCGAGTTCAACGTCATAGTTACCGCCCAGGACGTCAGTTAACAGCGTATGTGAACTCATGTGACACATTGTTCGACCGTTCCCGCGTTTTTTAAAAAGCTGTTTTTAAACGTTTAGTTTAGTATGAAAACGTGATTTTTTTGAGAAAAGAACTATAAACAAATTTTGAATACCACCATGGAAGAGATATTGAGGATGTGAAAGGGTGGGGAAGGCTAAATACGTCCACCTACCTACGTACCTGCGGTCTACGTATCTGGTGTCATTTTTTGGCTGCTTCCTACACTTTTCCTGGTTTGATACGTGTCGGGCGAAATTTTATATTTTCCCAGCAGTGTTGTTATCCATTGATTTCTCCAACAGGTTACAGGGAGAACATAATCCCTCTGTATTGCGAACCGTTGTAATGGATTTTTTCGTGGTCCACCGGCTGCCGATGGCTCTAATACAATATGTTAAATATTTAAACGGCCACGAGCACTTTGTAACAGATCATTTTAAAACGTTATAATGGACGGATACGGTCCTGATGCCGCACAGTGTTTTCACTCAATACAATCGATGGGACATCGTGAATTTTGACGATATATAAAAATTAATAATTTTTGGGTTTGAAAATACTTCTTGAAGATTGCTTTAACGATGATAATATTTTTTAATTTTCTTTTTTTTTTATAACAAATAAAAAATAATGAAATCCTCACAGGGATTTCCCGTGCTGAGAATTTCATTTACAAAATAAGAAATTAATTTACGTTAAATGATGAAATTGCAGAAAAAAAAAAGTAAGTTAAGATGTTTTAAGTGCAGTTAAATGGTTTCAGTATTACTATGTATTTGTTGTTAATATGTTTTCTATTATTCTTTCAAACAATATATTTTTTTTAATTTTAGGTGAACTCGTTTAAACATTATCGAAGTGATTAAAATAATGTTTTTTTGGTTATGTTTGATGCTTGTGTCGTTAATGCAGTATATTATATATTTATAACGCCTTTTAAATATCATGTTACATATTTTACTATATTTTAAATTAAAGAAAATATATATTTTTACATCCTGTGTAAATTTTTTACGACTTTGAACATAAAGAATAAATTTTTCACTTCATTCATTTAGAATATATATAATTTTTTTATAAAAAAACCTCTTAATTTTTTTCATTTTTAAAAACAGTCCATGTCCCCGGTACCGTATTTTCGATTCACTATGGGTCATAGGAATTGTTTTAAGGCGAGAAGGTTACATATTATGAATATTATATTATAAAACTTATATATTTAACCACATTATTTTGAGCTGAGATGTTTTGTCCCAAATAAAGACAAGCGGCCGATGTGACAATAATAATTTTGTTTCATTTCCAGGTACAGACAAGCGGCGATTGCGACAATAAAAAGTAAGGGTAGGAATAATTCAAAGGAAAACGGGACAACGCTTAGAAAATTGGCACAATACAAATATGAGTTCCGTGGCCGAGCGGTTAAGATCGTTGACAACGGATTCAGAGGTTGTGGGTTCGCAGGTCACATAAATTTAATTCAAAACGATGTGTAGTAGGTACATTTGCAACACGCTCCCCAATGGAAGATAACTTGTTAGTCAAAACCATCTTTAGTGATCAGATTTGAACAGTCAGGTACTACCCAACCTTCCCTTTCCCCATTTTTATCACCTCCTCACACCTTCAGCCTCACAACGTACCCAAATTGGGGATGCCATAGTCCCACTAGCTTAGGGCAGTTAGGACTTGTAAGGTATTTACATAAAAGGGAAAAATGATTATTTTCAAAAAACTAGCATTTTCTTAAAACATTAAATCCTCGCAGACGGTTCTTAGGAAAATAATTGGTAAATATTTCCAGTTAGGTTTTTTATAAGAAAAACACTTATGCATTCATAAAAATAATTAAAAAATATTTGCATATGCTGAAATACAAAATAATATATTTCATTTTTGACTTTCTTTATATAAAAACGCATAAGAAGAATTGACGCCATTTTTTTATGTTAGTATGAAATGACATTTGTCGTAAGTGCCAATTGCATAAAATGGATATTTAAACATAGGTTGTTAAGTTCTTAGTTTGGATTTTTTTAAGAAAGAAAAAACCCAAACTAGGACCTAGAACCTACTCTTTTATTTCCATTCAGGCAAATATTTTTTTATCTATTTTTTAGAATGTAATTTTTATTTTTCTCTTTTAAAAATTATGAATGTAATTGAGTCCCAACTTGCAATATTTACCAAATAATTTCCTTCAATGCATTTGTCATATTTGGGGAATACTGTGTAGAAGGTTTTTTTTAGCAAAAAGAAGGAATTAACAGAAGCAATTAATTAGAAGGAATAACGAAAGGAAGAACAATTTTTTGTGAAAGAAAGAGGTATTAGGGGTTGGTAAGAATTTGGGGGTCAATGTGACTAGGAATGATGGACGTATTGATACATCCCTCCCACTGCGGTGCAAGGTCTCCTTTAACCGGCCTCTCCCGATCCAGCCCACCATGCAGTTTGTTCTGCCAAGATCTGGACAAATCTCACCCCGTGAACCCTGGCACTCCTTCTAAGTCACCAAACGTAGCGAACCACTTGGAATGACCTATGGCAGAGGTGTTGCTTATCCAATTAATAGTTTCCGGGGCGGCGGTAGGCATATCAGCCTCCCAAAATTTATTTAGGTCACTCAGCAAATATTGTCAAAAATAGCGGAATAAGTAAAAAGAAAATTCAACGTTTTTTTTCACAAATCTGCATCCTTTCCACCCGTATTGCTAAACTGCGCGGCAGAATATTCCCTGAATTATTCATACTGGAGTGAACATATCGGTGGATTCGACGTATCGATGTTCGGGGATTATTAAAGGTAGATCCAGAAAGACGAGGAGAAGGGAAAGGGAGGGTGAAGGCTCTGTTCAATTATTCCGTGAATTGTGTAATGTGCGGGGGAAGCACGAATGTGAGAATATTAAATTAAACTCGGGAGTCGTTAATGAAATAAATAAGTTACCCGCATAATGTTACCTCGGGGTACGCGATTTGGTTTTTTTTTTCAAAGAATGTTAATTTTTTTTAAACCTTTTATGTTTATAAATGGCCTACTACAACCTCCGTAGCAGAGCGGCAAGCTTATTGCCTTCTGACTCAGAGGTCATGATTTCAAAATCCGCGGGCGGAAATTTTAATTTTTGTAGAAGCTAATATTAACAAATCTGAAAATTAATATCGAACCCACAACCTCTGTCTTATCGGCGAAGCGCTCTTACCGTTGAGCTAATGAGACCTGTTTATTTTACATCATTTTTGTGGATGTCATACATCGAATTAAAGACTTACCCATTTATCCTCAATTATTTTTTGTGTTATTGCAAAGTTCTTCCCAAATGTATTTGCAATCTAGATAGTGTCTCGGATAAACCTTTACATTTACTTATCTTTAATTTTATCTGCTCCAATAATTAAATATTACAATGAGGTTTATAAACTTCAATAAGTTATTCCAATAAATTAAATGATAAATAGTTTCACAGTGGTAGATGCTCTCATGACGGCCTTGTTGAAAGACCACCATTCAGAATCTAAACGTTGTTTAGTGTGCAGAACTAAATTGCCATGTACCTCTCTACCTTCCTCTTTCCTGTCCCTTTCCCCGCCTCACTCCTTCGGTCTTACAACAAACCCCCAAGTGAGGAAGCCATATTCGCACTGTTGGGACTCTTGTCCCACAAGTAGTTGCCCTGTAGTAAATATATATGTATATATATATTACTAGCTAAAGTATTCGGCGTTGCCTGGGATTATGAATGGATTGGAGTAAAAGTTGAACATTGTGATATGTTACCCCAACCCCTACCCCTACCCCTACCCATATCTCTACCCAATAACTTTCCTCTTCTTTTGAACGTCAAGTGTGCAAAATTTCATGCAGAATTACCGAAATTCTACATTCAGGAATGGAAGGGGGGTGGGGTATTTTTTAAACCTACTATAGACAGTGACTTTTCTCTTGTTTTGATGGTCAAGTTAGCAGAATTTCAGCTCAATCTCAAGCTCACATTAAAACAGTAGTTTTACATAAAAAATTAACAGAAAAACCGACTCTTATTTATACATATAGACGATAGATAGATAAAGAGAAGAAGATAGAAAGATATACGTGCATGTAGATGTATAGGTACTTTATATAGACAGCTTATATAACTTTAGATTTATCAGTTCGAATATTTTCAATTATTAAAGATTTTACGTCTAATAAATATTATCAAATATCTTCAAAATATATGACTAACAAAACCGATATGACAATAAACGTGATTGTTTTATTCACATCGTAATGCTCTTGTCGTATTCTGACTTTTGACATGACCCGACTCGAGTATTTGATTCGCTTATCGTGGCATGTCTTCTTGAAACACCCCCGACTTTATCCATTGATTTGCCAGTAGGATATTCCCACGACATTTCTTTCTACGTCTATTCAAATGACTATCATAAGCGTATATTTCTTGATATAATTATTTTCAAATCTCCGCTTTGGATTTTTTTTTAACTAGTTTTGACATTTACGTATGAAGTTCAATAAGTTCGTAGAACTAGCATAAAGGCGATATTCTGGAGAATTAAAAGTAATTTTAATTTCAAACTTTTGTCAAAATTTTAATGAGAAATATCATTTAGATAGGACTTTGAATGGGATTCGTTTGACTTATATTTGAAACGATGAAAATCGATAATTGTGAATGCTTTCATTTTTTAGTTTTTTTTACCAATAACAATTAAATTTTGTTTAAATATGCTGTATTTTAAGAATTTTTTTCCACCTATCTTAAAATATGGTAACGAAATAGACTAAATTTACAACAGGAGAACATCTATTGAAGACTATTTCGCGCTGGCATTTCTTTGAGGTCAGTCTCTTCCAAAAATATCCCTAAACTGTATGAAGTGGTATTGAATGACCAGCAAACGAATGGTTATAATATAACAGAGACGTAAGACATACGGATACGCGAAATAATTTTATTTTTAACTGATAATTCAGGTTTTTAAAAAGCTTCATCACGATGAGTGCCGCGAATGCTTCCTATGAAAAAAAACACTAATTAAATAAATTTTTAATGGATTGGTTAGACAAGCACAGTACCATCCCTCTAATCATAATGTATTTTATAGATGACTGAATAAAAAAAATTCCAAACAATGTTAAAAGATCAATCTAAAAAGTAGACAAAGGGGGGAGATAGGCCGCCCAAAAAATTAACGCCTATTCCATCGGCTGGTAAAGACATGGCTTCGGTTTTTTTGGACGCTCGAGGAAATTTAACTAACTAACTAACTAACCATCACGCCGTTTCGCCGCAGGGGTAGGCAGAGAGGACGGACCGCCACACAACTCGATTTTGGCATACACTTCTTGCTTCATTCACATTCATACAACGCCTCATACATTGTCTTCTGTTATTCCGACTTCTGACATGGCCCGACTCAAGTATTTGATTCGCTTGATCATGCCATGTCTTCCTCGGGCGTCCCCGGCTTCTTCTTCCATTCACATTCGCGTCATATATTCTCCTTACACTCCTTTCTTCGTTCATTCGCTCTACATGCCCAAACCATCTAAGCGTCCCTTTCTTAATCTTGCTTACTACGCTTACATCAGCCTTGCATTCTTTACGAATCTCAACATTTTTCACTCGATCATACATGGTTTTACCACACATTCGTCTCAGAGATCTCATTTCTACAGCATTCAGTCTACTTTCATCCTTCCTCTGCCAGTTCCATGCCTCACTGCCATACATCAAGGTTGGTATCAGCACTCCATTGTGGACTGCTGGCTTCGCTTCCTTGGACAACTTTTTGTTTGCGCCAACCGCGTTCAGTCCTCCGTTAATGGAGTTTCCTGCATTCACCCTTCTTTCAATATCCCTATCTGTCTTTCCATCTCTCGTAAACATACTTCCCAAATACACAAACTCATTGACCTGCCCCAAGTATTCATCATTCACAACTATATTGCATACTGTTTTCCTACTCTCTCTTTCAAACACCATGACTTTGGACTTATTTACATTCATCATTAGCTCATTCTTCATACATACTTCGTTCATCCTAGATACGAGGGACTGTAGATCTTCCTTCGGAAATTTTCTTTGCATTTATTAGGAAAAGGTAAGAACAATCATAAAAGATTATAGTTTTGACATGTGGGACAATTTACGCTCTTCCATTGATGAAAAAAAAAACAGTACACAAAGTAAAAAATCTGTTTCATCACGACAATTCACCGGCTCATTCATAGCCGGAAAAATTCATTCCATTTTCATCCTATTGGTTTCTCATTCCGCAAATTCAATAGGCCAGACCCCTTTCAAAACGTATCTCCTCCCACATTTGAAAATATTACTTGATGGGATGAGATTTCAGTTATATGAAGAGTTTGTATGTGAAAAGTATTGTATTTTCAAGAGATGAATGATATGCGTTGATTATGAAAAAAGTTATTTTAAAAAATAAATATAAAATAAAGAAATACTTCCTTAACCATTGTCTTTATACTAAGGTCTACGAACTTGTTGAACACTCCTCGTACATGGCAAATATATACATCACTTTGACATTTCTGGGTTGGAGTCAAAACTCCACTATTGACTGTTATCCTAGCTTAAGTAGATTTTTTTTTTTAAATTTGCGTATAATTCAATTCCTACATAATTAAGTTTTAATCAATTTATAGTCTGTCAGTATCCTTTTCAGTCATCCGTTTTTTAAATATACAAATTATTGAAACAATTTTATTATATTTTAAGATGTTTAATATCGGAATATGCATAAAAAAAACCAAGTACCCCTAGATTAAATCTAGTAACTTCCAATTGCCGGGAGGCTGTGATGACAATTATTCAAATCGGTTTCTTATTACATATTTTCAATTTATTAAATCAATAAATTATAATCGAAGGTTTAAACCTGGACTCAATCATTTGCCAGAAGATTTTGTCTTCCATTTAAAAAAAAATTAATACTGATAAGAATATACTCGTATAATTTGTTTGTGTTTTAACCAGGATTGTATTATTCAGTGGTGCCTAAATTTCCTGCTGCTTCCAACGTAAGTCTTAAACTCGGTAGAGGAAAGGAAGCATATTCGGAATACCATTTACATTTTAGGGTGCAGAAAATAAGATAAAAATGTTTTTACGAATAAAAGTCGATTTAAATGTTAAGAAACTAATAGTTTATTAGGAAACGAGAACAGAAATTAAAAAAAAATATTACAGTGCTTTTAAAAAATAAAAAATTAAAGAATGAGAAAAAATGCGTTTTTTTAAAAGTGCATGTAATTCGGAATAGTATATTCCAAATTATATTCACTTTTAATATTTCAGAATATAATAGTGTCTTGTTAATTATTTGCAATAATCACATACATACTCTTCTGTTTCCGGCACATTCATTGTGTACCCAGAGGTTGCACATTAGGCACTTGACCCAAAGTTCTCCCCTTACATCCTGACTGAAAGGACCATTGCAGAAAAAGCACACTGCGTCTTCATCGTTTGGTTTATTAGTTCCAGGAGGGATGACTATATCAGAAGAGGAACTGTCATCAATTACTTCCGATGCAGAAGAATCCGAGTCAGTAGCAATATCTGTCGTTTTTTTCTTTTTGGAATTTTTTGTACCCTTGGGCTTGTTCTTGGCAGTCCTCTTTTCCTGTTCATCTATTAGTTGCTTCTTGTATGGAGAACTTGATATAACGGTTGAAACCGCTGATTTACGCCCTCTATTGGATGTTTTTTTCCTAGTTTGCGGAATCGGGGAAACATCAAATGGGGTAATGATAGTGCGATTGGGTCTTCCACGCGAAGTCGACGGCTGGGGTTCAATCGCGACCAAGGAAGGACTTTGTTCTTCGGGTGGACTTTCCATTAAAGCTAATGGACGTGCTTCAACTTTCATCATGGGTGTTGTTGACGCTTCTGCACAATGCTGGACTTCAGACTCTTCAATTTCTGCAGCAAGAAAGTCAGCATCGCTAAAAATATGCCGGTTGAAGGGATAGATTCCACTAACTTTGAATCCATTTGCTGCAATCTCTCCGGTTTGGCATTTGCGATAAGCATTTCCAAATAACTTCGTTATGTCATATACTGACAAAGCTCGTGCGTTATTACGTAGCCACATACGAATTTCTTCGCTATAATAGGCCTTCAGAGGACTCATGAATGACCTGTCGAGGGGCTGAATTTTGTGTGTGCAGTGAGGAGGGAGTGATATTATGGAGACGTGATTCGCTCTAGCCAAATCTACAATCTCCACGTTTTTTGTATGGCTATAATGACCATCCAAGATTAACAAAACCGGAGAGCTCTCGCTTGGTTTAGTTTTCTCCATGAAATGTAAAAACCATTGGGTAAATAGGTGAGTTTGTATCCACCCAGATGGATGACATACTCCAACAGATCCAGCCGGGGCTCCTTTCATGAGCTGTAGATTCATATTTTTGCGGGGAAAATTATCATTGGAGGCACATATATGCCTGATGCGCTCATACAAACCACAATAGTTATAAGAGACCCTCGTTCAGCCGAAGTTAGTGCACCGATTTGTTTTTTACCACGGCGTCCAATGATTTTCGGGATTTTACTTTGAACGATAGATAGTCCTGATTCATCTACGTTGAATATACGGTCGGCGGGGTAGTTTTTTTCTGAATACACATTTTCTAGTATGTCGTAAAATGTGTCCAATTTTTCTTTGGTAAAACCGATGGCTCTTGCAAACGAGGTTCCTGTAGGTTTTCTCATAGATAACACATTTTTGTGTCTATTTAGGAAGCCTTTCAACCAGTATCTGCCAGCAATTCCCGATTTAAAAGGAGTTGGATGATTATTTTTAACAGCCACTTGATAAGACAATCGTCGGATATCCATTTGTGTTAGACCATAGAACTTTTTTTCCATTACAAGGGCGTAGTCTACCAATTGTTTTTCGAACTCTGCACTAAAAACTGGTTTTCGGCCAATTTTCTTTGAGGTTAAAGTCAAAGAGTCCGCATCTTTTTCAGATACGAGTCGAAACAAAGTAGTACGTGGGACTTTAAAGTGTTTAGCTGCCATCAAATATCCCATTTTTTTATTGCGAACAGCAGTAATGGCTTCACACATATCATTCGAATCCCACTTCTTCCTTTTCTGG
This sequence comes from Halesus radiatus, assembly GCA_022606495.2. Lineage (NCBI taxonomy): Eukaryota > Metazoa > Arthropoda > Insecta > Trichoptera > Limnephilidae > Halesus > Halesus radiatus. The sequence continues at coordinate 233,868 of JAHDVE020009179.1, read as the reverse complement.
TACAAATTTGATGACGACATCTCTGTAAAATTAAATAAAAGTACTTAAAAAAATGAATATAATTTGGAATACTATTCCGATTTTGCATCACATTCCGTATTCCGCATTAGCAACATATAACCTAAAAGATCTTTCTTATATCACATGTCAACGTATTAAAAAATGCAAAAACGAAAGCCATACTATAAAAATAAAACTCTTTCTGAAGTGATTTCATTTGTAATGTTATAAAATAGTTTGGAATATGGGGTGATTATATTGGATTAAAAACTCACCGAAAAAGTTTTGATAGGAGCAACTTCACAAAACACGTCAGCATTCATCCGCAGACACAGGAGAACTATTATTCCGGCCAAAATCAAGGCTCACAGCTTCGACTTTCAATAGTTATAATTATTACCGATAGATTCCGCCACCCGAACCGAAGATAAGACGGTATTCCGAATTACCAACAGTATTCCAAATACGCTTCCTTTCCTCTATATTCAAAATAATTTTTTCTAACTTCCTTCTATGTAATCTGAGTTCTTACTGTCTGTTTGTGTAAAGCTTGCCCGTACATTCCGACTTAACGACACATGTTTTGGACTTTTTTTAGTAGGGTAGGTACTCTGAAATGTACATATTTGGTTTGCTGGAGATTCTAGAAACAGTCGCGTTCTGATGTACGGTCTGAAAAATAAGTTGAAAAAAATTTGGGCGGTGCAATCGTTTAAATAGCATTAAATGACAATACCTTTAACCTTAGAATGGAAGCGTTCTTCCTTAGCCCATTAATGAAAGGGAGAAGTATATTTTAATCCAATTTTAAAATAATGATTTTTCTCCTTTCTTTAATTAATCTTTACCGTCTAAGGTAATAAATACTGCGATCACTCATAACAAACATATTTAATGCGTAAAATGATCAAAAATATGCGTAATTCGCTTGTTTATTGCGTCTGAGAAATAATCAGTAAATTTCGCTCAATAGTTCCCACCAAAAAAAGGCACAGCCTGCTTCTATGCAGACAAACGCATTACCGGGAAAAGAACTCAAGGAAAGCATATTTTGAAGAAAGCTATTGGTCGGTACTTCAGTGAAAAATTAGTTTTAAATTGTACAGAATAAATTTTACTCCTCACTTTCATTCTAGGGTTAAGATGATTATAATAGTCCAGAGTATCACTTTTTAAAACACTGGTCACTTGGACCAAGTTTTACGCATTACAAATGTTCCTATACAGTATTCGGCGCTACTTTTTAAAGGGCAATTGACTATTCAATAAGTTATCAAGTATGCCGGTCTCGTTATTATGTTTGTTAACCCATTTGGCCCAGAATTATTAAGCTACAAATCAATTTTGCCAATCAAGCCAGAATTAATTTTGTACTTAAAATTGGAAATCTGATTTGGTTTACTAAATCTCGTATAACTTTTAAACCATATGTTTAGAAGAATTGTTTTCTTAAATTTCACATGTGCATTGGATCAAGGTACTTAAAAAGGGTATTTTGAGATTTTTTTAAAAATTACTATAAAAGTAAATGCGAATATAAAAATACTTTTTTAAAGATTTTTTCACACATTTTTATTTATGAAGAGACAAACAAATTGAACATTGATAATTCTTATAAGCACAACTTGTTTTGGAAACATATGCTATATGCATAGAACAAAAAAAACATTTAGTTAGTCCTCAAAGCACTCAGTGGGGTGAGGGGTCACTTTGCATATTTTGCGATCCTAGCGCCATTTTGAAGAAATTTAATGGGTGCCGGCTGTTTAAAAAATTTACAAATTAAAAAACCGCCCCATCCCCCTTTTCCACCCCTTAAACAGAATTTCAGTACTTCTTGATAAAAGTTTGCACACTTGACGTTCAAAATAAGAGTAAAACTACTGGGAAAGGGTTAGGAGTAAGGGTTGGAGTAATACATCATAGTCTTTAACTTTAACTTAACCCAAATCATTTATAACCCCGAGTAACGCCGGGTACTTCATTCAAATTATCACCTTAACTTAAAAACTTAGAAATCCTTCAAGCAAAAGAAATTAATATTTTGATTATATCTCTCAAAAATTTAGACAAACATTTTCTATGATTTTAAACTAGAAATTGAAAAAATAACAATTTGAAACTCCTACGATTATGTGCGGAATCATCGGGTTTGGAATAATGTGTTCGCAATATTCTTGATCGGAATAATCAACAAACCAGTGACGCAAGTAAATGGCTACAAATAATTACTTAGCAAGGATAGAATCATGAAATGTACTGTTTGTAATTGTACTGCCATATCGCATGACTGAATACAACGCAGACCAATCAAATCTCATGGGGCGTGAGAGTCAAAACAAATTATTGCTGGAAATAGAGGACATTACTCACACGTGTAGAGGAACAGGGTGATTTTATTAACAATCTTTGAAGAAGATACCGATTATATAGAATAGATTAACAAATTTAAAATGAAGCATGAAACTGAAAGACACAGAAAATAAAAATATATTTCTGGCCCTCTTAATAAATTGATTATTATATCATGTTTAATTATTAATTACTTTTATTGATATTTAAAAACTTCTTTGTAATTTTTAATCATTGAAGAAAATAATGTATGATCATTCGAAATTCGTAAAGAATGCAAGTCTGATGTAAGCGAAATGAGTAAGATTAAGAAAGGGCCGCTTAGATGGTTTGGGCATGTGGAGCGAATGAGCGAAGAAAGTAGTGTAAGAAGAATGTACGATGCGAATGTGAATGGAAGAAGAAGCCGGGGACGCCCGAGGAAGACTTGGCACAATCAAGTGAATCAAATACTTGAGTCAGGCCATGTCAGAAGTCGGAATAACAGAAGAGAATGTATGAGACGATCTATGAATGTGAATGAAACAAAAGTGTATGCCAAGATCAAGGTGTTTGGCAGTCTGTCCTCTCTGCCTACCCCTGTGATGGTAAAGTTAGTTAGTTAGTTAAGAAAATAACATTAACATAACCTAAATGAAACGTGAAAACGGAAAAAACGACAGAAAATAAAAAGATTTCAGTCGCATCTGGGACTCAAACCCAGGACCTCTTCCTATCCGGGGCAACCGCTTAACCAACTTAGCTAATGATAGGATAGGCAGAAGTACTGGGTTCGAGTCCCAGATGCGACTGAAATCTTTTTATTTTCTGTCGTTTTTTTCCGTTTTCATGTTTCATTTAGGTTATGTTAATATTATTTTCTTCGGTGATTAAAGATTATATTATCGTCCTCTCAAAGGTAAAATTCCTGTTAAAACTCACTAAGTGCCATACTAATATGCGACTAATAACTTTTTAGTTTATGTGTCTTTCTCGGTTTCAAGTTTCATTCAAAATGTTTTAATATTATCCACTTCAACGATTAAATATTACAATGAGGTAAATAAGCTTCAATAAGTTATTCCAATAAACTGATCATACTGTCGTCCCCTTAGAGGTAAAATTCGTGGTAAAACTCACTAAATGCCTTACTAGCTGTTTGACACATAGTGACTTTTACCTCTATACTATTTTTTTTGTTTTATCAAAATTTTTAGAAAATATACATAACATTTTGTTTGGAATTGTGGTTCCAGGAATTTGGAGTTATTCAGAACTTTTTATGAGAAAAAATACATACTTTTTTAAACTCAGTTTAACTCGTTTTTTTATGGATTCCTTGCATACAGCATGTTTCCAACTTGTTATTTGTCTTCAGAAAAGAAGTTCCAGTGATATTAGAAAAAAAAATAAAAACACCCTGCAAAGCATGTACATGTACACGTGTTGTCCATTTTTCGCTAATGACAATAAGTAGGCAAAAACCAATCAAAAGGTTGTTATTCAGTGACGCTTTAAATGGACATCACTCTCGGAATTGTATATATATGCACCAATAAACACAATCCTGAAAAACCAATGAAAAATAATAATTGTAATTTTATGTTTTTATTTACATGATATTTAATGGAGACATTTACATGGAGTAGATACATTAGATCACCATACTAGGCGGCTGCCTGTTTCGTTGTGACCAATGGAGTATAGTTACTTTGTATGAAGTCTAGTGTAAACATATGGATTTATTATATTAATTATATTAACATGCTGACAATTGGAAAAATTTTGATGATTATCTTACTTCTGTAACGCCGTTTTCGTGAGAAAATCTCCTCAAGGCCGCTTTAGAACTAATTTACATAACCTACAACTTTGACTTATAACTAATAAGTCAAAGCTAATATTTATTGCTAGTGACTTATAACTAACATGTATTTATGAAATAGTGTCTCAATTCACAATACTGTCGAAAGGCAACACAATTGTTATGCATATTTATTTAACAGCTTTTAATATAAATATATACAAAGGAAGTTTAACATAAGGTAAGCCAACAAAGTTTCTTGTGCTAACAGTGGTTAAATGTTTTATTTATGAAGGTAACAAGATAAAGAAAAAAAATTAGAAGAAAGGGTGGAGAGGAAGAGGAAGATAGGATCGGGACAGGAGATTCTCTCCATACATTTTATACTCCTGCATCAATTTGTGGTCGTACGTATTACTTCGGTTTGATATTTTGAAAGAGTGTTGTGGAGAATTTCGATATTGCGAAATTCTGCATTATATTGCACACAAATACGGGGAATTTGGAGAATTTATCCTAAGATTGGTCCTGCATGTGGGCAATGGAATAAAAACGTTTGTCGGGTTGGTCTTGACGGTATGTGAATGTTCATAAAGATACATATTTATTATATACTATCTGATGTGTACCCGGCCTTGCTCGGGATTTGGAATAAAATTATGAAGTTGTGAATTCTCGCTTGTCATTAGGGTGCCATAATTGATTTGACAGCAAAAGTAACTATCACAAAATAAAGAAACATTCATTTGAATGTTTTATTTCATTCCAAAAATTTATTTCTTCAAAATATCATAAAGTTATTAAGTAGGTACCTACTCGTGTTTTCCATTTTGAAAATATTCTTCCCAAAAAAACTTCTTCTTTCGAATATGAAATCTGTAGTCAACCACTGTTTTACATATTGGATTTCATTCAAACTACTTTCTAAACCTTCTCGGCACTCATAAGAACAAACTGTGCTATTTTCAGCGAAACCGGTAGACTAATTTTCGAGAACATCGAGGACAAACATACAAACTTACATTATTTGTATATATATAGATACATAAATACGCCGAAAAATACATTATTATATAGATACATCTCTGAAACACGGATCTTTAAAAATCAAATTGATTTTGATAATAAATAAAAGGAAGTTTTTTAAATACTAATAATATTTATATAAATTAAAAATATACTTTGTATTTACCACTTTAATTAAAATATATAAATATTTCTCTACAGTATTCATTTATTCCTGAAGATGATAGCATTGCTATCGAAACATGTAGAGAAATATTTATATATTTTAATTAAAGTGGTAAATACAAAGTATATTTTTAATTTATATAATTAATAATGATGCCACAAAGTTACCAAACATTTGAAGAAATTACTAATAATATTATTTCAATTTGTAATTGGGTAGAGGCACTCTTCACATGGCGATTTTTACGAATATAATTGTTTGGAGCTTTCTGTTAGCCCGCCCAGACGATTGTTAGTTCGCTATTGTTTCGTGATTACTTCTGGCAGCTTTTATTCAAAATCTTTTCCGCACCAATTTTCCGAGCCTATTTTTGAGGTTGGGTTTTGCCATGGCCGTTAGTTAACCAGGGGAAGCGGGTTAAATGAGTAATAAATTGCTTGCGCGACACCCACTGTTGTACCTTTTCTATTAAATCCACCCTGTTAGTTGAGTAGAACCTCCATTATATCAACCGAAGCCTACTGAAATATATTATATATAACTCAGTAAGCTCAGGGCCGTGTCTAGGTAGTGAGCCGCCCCTAGGTGAAAAAAAAACTACGTCGGGTGTCCTTTTTGTACGTTCATTCACATCTACCGGCTCCGTACAGTGCAGACACGTACAGTGGCAGGCACGGCATAGAAGGGAGTATTCACATTAAACCATGCGTGAATGTGGTCATATATACTTGTAACTTCAATGATAGCAATACTATTTAAAAAATGTATATGTCACTAGTGAGGAGTCATATCGAATATGATTTCACAGCTTGGTCTCAGAATTATCAAGTTCATTCCGCACGATCGAAAGAATTCAACGTAAATTCTTAAGATACATAAATTTTATAATGGGTTTTCATAGAGAATGCATAGATTACGATTATCTACTTTATTGATTCAATTTAAAAGAATTATTTGCGATTCGACATGTTTGTTTAAGATTGTTAATTCAATGTTTTATACCCCATAACTGCTATATTTGATTGTTTTTCATGTATCTGATAGGACAGTAACAATACAGTACCTACCATTTTATTGCGACAATTCAACTTCAGCGTCGCAATTTGCGACGAATTCAACATCTGAGGAATAATTACTTGGATGTTATTAATATATTTGGTACATCAATGTTACAGTGCATGCGGTACGGGTTTTTTCATCTAGTAGAGCTAGGTTATTTGAAATTACTTAACTCTGGATAAAAAAAAACTATTTTTTTTATTATTTACCCATTCTTATCATTATTTCTCATTATACTATGCATCTTCCGAAACATGGTGATATTTATAAATTCAATGGTAGTTTAAGCAAAATATTTCCATTCATTTTAATTAAAATAACACAACAAAGTGATTTTGCATTTATTGAAACGGTAATTAAATATATTTGCTGTTTTAGAAATTTCTTTCAATAGCATCAATCCTCTTGTCGTGCAATCTTGAACAAGTCATGTCGACGACAACGGCTCAAGTGTTCAGGGACGTAAATGACATAGAATTCTTAAAGTAATGGCCTAATAAAAAAGTTATACACTATATTATAACTAAGTACTGCAAGATTTCCATAACGTCTGGCTTCTAGGCTAATTTTATTTGATGCCTCAAGTAAGTCCATATGGTTCATGAACCTCGGATAAATTTCATGCATCCACATATAGACATACAGGATTTCAGCACAAGAAGATGATGAAAAATAGCAAACACCGTCGCATTAACTTAGCGCGAAAATATCAAATCAACTGATCATATTTCCGAAGTCCCGCGCTGCAACGCGCCATTCGTCGCTTGTAATTTGTCCCATGGGACGCTTCTAAGAGATTCCAACCATTTGAAATCGTCGCGCCACGTCGCAGCGCGCCGTCGTTGCATGGACTTTGCCTACTTAAGACGGAACGTTAGAGATTCCATTCTGAGACTATAGGGATGGCGTTGCTTCAATAGAGATATCGACAATCTTAGTGCAGACCGGGGTAAGTAGTTGAACCGTCACGATGTTTTTTTTATAAATTATTACCGTTTTCGTTCATGTGGGTAAAAATTACACTTATAGTATTTTTCTGTTTAGTGTTCCGAAGACTCCATTCGCGGCACGGTATGTGGAATATTTAAATTAAGAAAATATAAGTTGTATTCCTCATAAGTAACGTATTTTTTTAAAGCTACACTATCTCAATAGCCCAGAGCCAGTGCATCCCAGTGGATGCCTCGGCATCTTCAATTGCTTAAATTAGGAGGCCGAAAGAAAATCGAATAATATGGAAATGAGAGAAGTTGGGAATTTTCTAAATACTTACTGAATTTACACAATTTCTTCACTAATTACCACTTACCCGAAACGTTTCCATACAAATTTCGTCTCCCCTAAAATGTTGCGCCCTGTGCAACTACCTTGTTTGCCAAAACAAAAATACGGCCCTGAATGTGTTGAACCCCATACAGAAATTTGACAATGTACCATGCACGTTATTGTTTGAGTTAACCAAAGCTTGAGATTAAACTGTGACAGGAACTTCCGCCTCAACCGGAAACCGGAAGTCAGGGAGCCTCACGATCTTTTCAGCCAATAAATTCCGATTTGATTTCTGAATTTCTGGAACGCAAAGTGGATTGGGATGCGACGTACGTTGTCGGCGCACTGGATACAAAAATCACGTGAATACGAATAACCATATATTTATGATAAATCTTTAACCTATTTCTTTACCAAATTACACAAATATGTTAGCAAAAGTCAAAACATTTTTTTAAAATATGTTTTTTATAATACCTTTCTAGCACTTCGTAATATAACCCCCTTTGTTCGCTTACTAGGTAATTTAAACTACGTCAGAGAATGTTTTATTAAAAAAAAAACTTTTCGTCTTTGGTTGTCCTAAAAAGCTATAGCTCTTATTAAAAACGTTTATTTTCAGCTTTATTTTGCCCTGAAAAAGTTCTTACATACTGACGAAGCAAGTAGACTATTTTGTTAGTATGTTAATTAAAAGTGAATACTTTAAAATAATAAAAAAATTACTAATGTATGATTTTTTTTCTCACGATGAAGGTCTGAAAATAAATTAAATATTAACATTTTGCTGTCGACAGTATTACGTTATTAATATTGACGCCAATACAGTGCACACACAGAGGCATTGCTTATTTCCCATATTTTATTTACCATATTTCAAACATATTACTCGACTTCAGAAAAGAAAATTCGAGTGACACTGAAAAATAATCCTTTTAAAAACAATAAAAAGAACACACCGTGAAACTTTTAGAATTATTGTTAAAACTTTTCGAATACGCAAATTCAATCAACGCATACACCTGTTATCCTTTTTTCGCTGAAAACAATAAGTTGTGGTAAGCAAATATCGTAGAAATATAATAATACTGCAGTTCCTGACATTTATCATATAATGACATGGAAACATTCTACACCAGCACCCCTAGTGGCGCGAGTTGACGAAATTGGGTTTTTCGGTTCATTTTCCGTGAATTATATCCTTAATAAATTATAGAAAACAAAATTTAAAAAATAAATATTACGTGACCTACACCTGATTTTACTCCTTTTAAAGGCGAATAGTATTGTGTTAAGGGGAACGGCTGCGCGGCCTGTTTCATACAAAACTTAATTTTGGATTTGGGGCCAAAATACTTACCTAAACCTAATGATCTTTTTTTTCATCAAAAAGTATAGTAAATATCTACTAGGTATGAGAAGTAATTTATTTATTTTTGTTTTACATTATGAAATATACGCCATTAAAGGAATTGATTTTTCGAGATTTTCGATGCACCTTTAACAATTATTTGGTGGCTAACGTTGACTTAAAAAAAAGTTTTACCCCATCTGCTTTGAAAATATAGTGAAATATAAAATTAAATATAAAAAAAATTTTAAAAAAAATTAAAAAAACATTAAAATAAGCATTATGGTGGACTTTAAATTAAATTAAAAACGACCAATTTCCGTTGGAATACAAATTTGCCGTACATAATTTAAAATATCTACCGGAAAAACCTATTTTTTTAAGTGTTTTATTTTTATATTTTTATTTGCGTAATCATGTGTACATAACAAATATGATAATTTTTAAAAATTATCAATAAAAACGCAAATAATTTTCTAATTTGTCTCTAAAATTACGAAAAATTATTTTTTCCATGGCATATACGAGTACTCCATAATTTAAAACAGAAATAAATAAAATACTTCTCATCCGTACCAGATATTTACTAAACTTTTAATAAAATAAAATATATCATTCGATTCGGATGGGTATTTTGGCCTCAAAACCAAAATTAAGTTATGTATGAAACAGGCACCGCAGCCGTCCCTCTTAACATTTAAAGCTTCGGTTCTCGCGCACTGTGGAAATTGTTTACAAATAAAATAAAATATTTATTACAATAGCAACACAGTCAGGAAGCGCTATAGCCCGGGCCGCTAGAGGCGGTAATGTATATTATAATTTTTATATCGTTCGACTTTATTTATTTTTATATCGTTGGGTGAGGTTAAGCTAGGTTAGGTTAGATTAGTTTAATTTAAATGGTTAATTGGTTTAGTTAGGTATAATTAGTTAAATTTAGTTGAAAAGTTGAAGAGTCCCAACTGCTCCCAACCGTCTGGAGCCAGTGATACTGCTACAACCACAGAGCAAATAATGCATAGAGATACCCTAACATGTAGAGGGAAGAAAGGAAAATAAGGGGGGCGAGCCAGGCGTTCCGCCAATTTAAGTAAAACACCAAATGAGTAAAAACGTTGAGGTCGTTTACAATAATAGAATATGTTGTTAAAGTATTCAGTTTGACACTTTCATAAATGTTTCATAATTTTTTTTCCGCAGTCAAAATCACGCGAAATGAACGTGGACGGCGGTGAACTAGACTGGTGCCAAAATTGGCTTTGAACATTGAAAAAAAAACTTTGCCTCAAGCCGTTGAAATGGTACGTTAAGGCAAGTCTATTCATTCTGACATCAGTGGCTACAACCTACTGAATAGATATTTATTTACATTTTATGTGTGCACCTCACAACAGTTCCAGCTGCTCCCGACCGTCTGGAGCCAGTGAGACTATGGTATCCCCAATTGCTATATGCTGTAGGGCTGCAGGTAGAGGGATGGGGAAGGATATGGTGAAGAGAAAATACCTGGTTGTTTAGATCTGGTTACCAAACACGGCTAAAGCCAATTCAAGCAACGTTTCGATTCTGAATTGTGGTTTTTCACCAGTGTGATACTGAAAGTATCTACCACTCTGTAACATTTACTTTATATTAACTTATTTTTAATTAATAAATGTTGAAATTAGAAAAATTAATCAAATAAAAATTGGTGGATTTAAAATTTTACGCACAAATAGTTGTCATTAAAAAAAAACTAACAAACACGTTTTTAATATATTATGTACAAATGTAATAAATAACGACAGAATATAAATTACACCGTCGTATATCTACGCGCGAGCTCGCAATCCCTTCCAAATAAAATATCCCAAATAGCGGTCGGCTTATGGACTTAGAAAACCTAACTACGTGACTACACGTCTACTAGCGGGTGGTCGTTAAACCAGGCGTGCGTACAACGTACTCGTACACGTTAGCTAACCGCACCGTATGTGTAATGTACTCCTATGTACATCAAGCACGCAGGATCAGTTTCAACTACAGCCTAAACAAATGATTACGTTGAAAGTTTGTACGTTTATCGTCGACATACAACCAAAATTGGATAACTGTCTAAAATTTTAAAAATTGCTTTGAAATATTTTTGTTTATTTTTAAAAAAAAGACAAACGATTCATTAATTCTCTTTTTGGAGAGAGTTGATTTTAATAAAAAAATTCTAATACCTCCTAATTTACTTTATTACTATAAACGGAAAAATACATAATTACATACAATGTTTAGTAATTTTTCAAAGTATAAGAAAATGCATTCAGTAGACTAGGGGCGGGGAGAGACGCGGCACGGTAGGACAGTACGCGACGAACCTCGCGCCGGTTAGCATTGTATTGTGATTATTCGAAATAACCAGTGCATATTTCATTTCAAACAGAACCTACCTTCCTTTCTGACGAATTGTATTTGGATTGTAATATTTGATTTAGTCAACTGATAACAGAAAACTACAATAGTTCCTAAGCATGCAAATAAATATGGACAAAGAACGTTAGATTACATGATTCTCAGATGATAGTTAAAACTAACAATTTTACTAAAATAAAACAGTTAATAACTATATTGAAGAATTTTACAGTTAGTATATTAAAATACGTATAGAAGTAATATTCAATATGTATATAAATATCAAAAAATTAAATAAAAAAATTGTTATAAACCACCTCATTGGGCTGAGCCTGTTTCGATGAGGTAGAAATAAACAAACAAAAAAAAATTAAAAAATTAAAAAAGAATTTTAGTATCCTAAATTATAAGATGTGATTTAAAAAAAGGTTTATTTTTTAATGTTTGAAAAATTTTACAAAAAATAAGACAAAAAGTTCCTGTATCTGTCCGCAGTAGATAATGCCTTTGTTGGATATCCATGTGTGAATTTTCTGTTTGAGATTTTCGTTTTTGATGAGGTTTGATGCCAAATGATAGTAATGTCTTTATCCGTACGTGGTATTTATATTCGGAGTAATATATTGATGTCTATGTCTTGTTCCATAATAAAATAAAATCTTTGTTTTGGAACCACTTATTTATTTATAATTTATCACCAAACGGTTTTGTTTATCTCAAACTTTGTCAGTGCACAACTTGAAATTATACACAATATGAAGTGAGCATATATATATATATATATATATATATATATATATATATATATATATATATATAGGTGAGACATAGTACAAAATATAATAAGAGGGAGACATAATATAAATTGAATAATGAGAAAGAGATATACTTACATGTAATAAAACGGAACAACATACAAAAGAGAAAGAAACAAAACGTCAAAGGAGGGGTTTGAGTTTCGTTGATTATTAATAATAATTATTAATTTTCTATGTATCATGACACTTACTGCTATAGCTATAGATAATGACACCTTATTACTTTCCGTAATTTTTATCGATATCTGAATTTAAGAATTACTAATATCATTTTCAATTAATACCCATATTTTTACTCGTTTCTTTTTTGTGCAAGGATGCCAGATGCGACCGTTACCTTTTTTTCTGTGTCTTTTTTTTATTCCGTTTTCCACTTGAGATTCGTTAAGTTTATCTTCAATAATTAAAAAATACATGTATTATGGCGTTTTGATAATCAACCTTTTGTTTTTAAACTTGTTCCTAATTACCTTTTTCTTATTTGTTAACATTTACTTTCTGATATCAAAGAAGCATTAAATAAAACATCTTTTTTTTTTGTTTGAACACTAACAACATTTTCTTTATTTGACGATAATTTAAAGTAAAATACAAAATTTACAACAAAATTTTAAAATCGTTATTCAGCCTACCGGAATATGGAAATTACTCAGTTTTGCTAGTAAGACAATGAAAACATGTATAGCTATATATTATGTTAATAATTTTATTATTATATTCCAATATTAATTTGGTACACATCCGTACTCGTATTAATTCTTGATTCAGTGTATTATAACGCATGTGGGCAACCCCCGGCCCGCGGGACGTTTTGATCCGGCCTGCGGACGTGTCTAGTTTCGATCATACCAAAATCGTTCAGTGACTTCAAAACCTCGAATATATAAAAAAAAAAAGAAGAACAAACTTAAATCCAAAACTAAAAATCTCTTAAAAACTCGACAACAACCACCGAATGTTGCCATGAAAAACGGTGTTTGCAATTTCTAACGTTTATTGTCCATCTTCCTCTGTACCACTTATTTTAAAATCTTTATTTCCCTTCAATAACTTCTATCACAACTAATTATGACAATTTTATTTTTGTTTATATTTCCCGTTGTTAATTACTCGAGTTCTCAAGAGTCACACTAGTAGACACATTTCTTTAAGCGCTCCGGAGACAAGGAGTTTTTAATCTAGTTATGGCCGCGAACTAAGAATATGACTTCAAGACTGAGGAAAAAATTGGCAGTCAAAAGCCTAACCAAGGGATATAAAAACGGTTTTTCAGCACGTGAAAAATACAAACGGAAAATGATAATTTTGCGTAAGAATGTGAATGTTACTATTCAAGTTCGATTTTTTCGATTTACATTAAGAACATATAGATGGTTTCTTTCGAGATTGCGAGATAATATCGATTCCTGATTCACAATTTTTTAGAAACAACTAATATGACAAACATTCGGAATATGGGAATGGTTTCTTTCAGATTTGGATTTATGAGAGCTTTAATATTGCTTTGTCCATGGAAACGTATTTATAATTTTTAATAAGACAATTTAGGAGAACGTTAAAAATTGACAGGAACAGTTTCTTGGCAGAGCTTACAAGAATGCGAAAAACGCATTCGAAACAACAAACATCGAACCCTACCCTCAACTAGAAGAAAGGCAATCCGGCCCAGACGAAAAAAGGTTGCTTATGCCTGTACTGTAGTCTCATGTTACAGTCTCAGAACTGATATTGTTTATTGAGGCGGGAAGATAAAATACATTTTCTAAAATAAAATTTATAATGCATAATACATTGTTTTTTTGTGGGTGTAATGGAGTCTGAAGTATCGTATCTGGATTAATCTAACTCCATATCCATATTCATATTTTACTTTTTCACAAGCTCGTTAAGCCCAAACTGAGCCTCATCTCCAAAGATAACTTTCTGATTGAACAACAACGTTCTTAGGCGAATTGTAGACCGATTTCCGAAGCAAATTTGGATGATTTGGTGACGCTATTAAAACGGGAGTCTATTATTGATGATTTGTCAGGCTATTCTGATCATAAATAAGCTCCCGGATAGACCATGAAGTTCTGGATTTGAGTTTCAGCTACAACCTTATCTTTTTCTTTTCTTTGTCTTTTCGGTTTCATGTTTCATTTTGAGGGTTGTTAATATTACCTTCAATGATAATTTTTTTTTACTTCTAGTTGTTTTGCAGTCAATTATTATAATATGAGCAATATTTTAGTAAATGCAGATTGTGCATAATGTAGTGCCAAGTAAGAATAATGTTTAAATACTGTAAATTACTTGTATATTATTGCGTTTCGTGAACACCTCACTAGGATAACCTGTACTGAGGTGTTCACGTGTTTTTGATATAGTAATGTGGTGAAATGACTAAGCTTTTATGTTATTAGAATATTGTAAAATATTTTAAGAACGACGGAAAAATACAAATAATAATTATATTTAATGTAAATGTTATTATTTCATTACTGATTTGGAGGAATTACGAAGAAATACGAAGAAATTCTGTGCCTTTTGTTTTTATCCAGTTTGATTATATGTGTTTGTATATTCCCTATGGTTTGTTATAATGACAGAACCATGTGATTGGTATAGACGGTTGAGTGGTTATGATCCTTGGATACGAATCCGAAGGTCGCGGGTTCAAATCCCGGCATACTTTAATACGATTACTGTGTTATTTCATATTTTATTCGTTAAAAATAATATTCCAGATTAGTAAATACTTTTAGTATCGCCCTAGTGAATACCACCATTCAGAATCGATACTTTGCTTGAAATGGCTTTACCCGTGTTTGGTTACCAGATTTGAATATACAGGTACTTTCCTACCTTAATTTTCTACATCTCCTTCCCCTCACTATTACCTTTAGCCTCACAAAATACCCCAATTGGGGATGTCATAGTCTCACTGGCTCCAGACGTAGGGGATCAGTTGGGACTCTTGTGCAGTATTCACATTTAAAAAAAAATGTATGTAGTTTAATTGCGTAGTATATAAAATCTTTCTGTCTGTGGGTGGTAATATTTTAATGTTGTGGTTTGTTAAAGATCTGGTTATAATTGCTGATTGGAATTAGAGGGGAATACGGAGATTAGATTTGAAGAAATGGGATGTAGCTACAGCTACCGTCATTGATCACGCCCTTAAAGCACAGAAATTAATTACATGGATTATTCTAAAACTATCGATCACCAGAAGTTCAAACGAAATCTTTACGAGAATCTATGTTTAGGATATTAGGCAACCTTACGCCAAAAACGTACTAGCATATCTCTTTAAACAAAGAACTCTATTCAATGTCCAAACTGCTCGCGATAATAGACCTAAAGGGCATGATCTCTTACTTATCCCTTTCGCCAAGACAACATTTGGCGAAATTTTTTTAGATTCTTTGCAACAATGTACTTCCACTGGCCATTAGACTGAACACAAATTAGGATGAATATAAATTGGAGGCCAAGTTTTGGATCACTAGTCAAGCCATTGTGTGTAAATGGTATAATGTTTAATTGATGCTACAAACTTTTTACCATACCATTATTCTGTAAATTGTAAACTTTGTAAACTTTGTAAACTTTGTAAACTTTGTAAACTTTGTAAACGTTGTAAACTTTGTAAACATTCTAAACTTTGTAAACTTTGTAAACGTTGTAAACTTTGTAAACTTGGTAAACTTTGTAAGCTTTGTAAACTTTGTAAACTTTGTAAACTTTGTAAACATTCAAAACTTTGTAAACGTTATATACTTTGTAAAAGTTGTAAACTTTGTAAACGTTGTAAACTTTGTACACGTTGTAAACTTTGTAAACGTTGTAAACTTTGTAAGCTTTGTAAACTTCGTAAACTTTGCAAACATTGGGAAACTTTGTAAATTTTATAAGCTTCGTAAACTTTGTAAACTTTGTAAACTTTGTAAACTTTGTAAACTTTGTAAACTTTGTAAACTTTGTAAACTTTGTAAACTTTGTAAACTTTGTAACCTTTGTAAACTTTGTAAACTTTGTAAACTTTGTAAACTTTGTAAACTTTGTAAACTTTGTAAACTTTGTAAACTTTGTAACCTTTGTAAACTTTGTAAACTTTGTAAACTTTGTAAACTTTGTAAACTTTGGAAACTTTGTAAACTTTATAAACTTTGTGAAATTTGTAAACTTCGAAAACTATAAATTGTAAACAGAAAACATTGCCTGCTCTCAACACAGGTTCTCCTAGTGAGACCGGCACAGTACCATAACTCTTATTATACATAGAGATTGTATAGATGAATAAATAAATAAATAATATTATAAAAATAAGGGATTGCGGGTTTAGCGTGAAGTTGTCTAATTCTCATAATAATAATCATGGTATGATAGCTGTGTTTGGCGGTTAACCTTGTCGTAAATTCTATTTAACTTAAAAACACCCATTACAAACGCATAGTTTCCTAAATTTATTGTAGCTACCTATTATTTAATTTCCGTGCCGTTAAATACGCACATCCCCGCTAGGGTAGGCCTAAGTACCTTTAATCCGCCCGTCGCCTTTACTTCCTAGCAATTTATAGATTCTATTCTATTTAACGTTTCGGATTCTGTTCAAACGGGACGCTTTCTGTATTGTTTACATTAGTTTTACTGGGTGTCTTATGGAAGAACGTGACTAATGTTGATTTGAAAAGATAATATTTACGGCTTGAAACTGGATTGAAACTTTTATTCTTACGTAAAAGCTAGTTTTGTAGAAAAGTGGGAACAGCCTGTCAGCAATTGAACTCTTTTTTTCAATGCTATGGCAACAATGAATCTCTGTATATGAAAATGAATGTTTATTTGTCTGTCCTCGATTTTCTTGAAATTTACTCCACCGATTTCGATGAAAATAGCAGAGTTTGTTTTTATTAGTACCGTGAAGGTTTAGAGGGTAGTTTGAATGAAATCCAATATCTAAAAGAGTTTCTAATGTTTTAAAATTATTATAAAAAACATTGAATCCACCATGTTGTATTGATGTTAGCCCATAGATATACCACTCTGGTTATCCAGGATTCAGATTTTTAAGAATCTGGCAGAGGTTGATATGAGCGGAAAAAATGATACAGGTATTAATTTTGATTTGCGTTAAATTAAAAAAATAATAATAATAATGGAGTTCTACGAATTAAAAACAAAAACAATCAATAGCTCAATTATTGAGTATTTTTTATTGAAGCCAAAGATGCACGCTTATTTCATCCAGTTTTGGTTTTTTTTTAATTATTCATTTTACTTAAAATAGGACATATATACAAAGGTTACATATGTTTTAATATAAGATTATCTCCTTTCGGGAATTAGTACTAATTTTCGATAACTGTTTTTTTTTTTTTTAAATTAACTAGTCGGATTATTTTCTAATTTACCGTAGCTAAATACCCTATTATCAACTCTACACCACTTCCCAGCTACCATAGCAAGCTAACTGAATTAAGATGAGTTATTTTTAGGCAAAATTCGCGTTATTTTGCAGCAAAATCAAATCACAGTTACTTTTAAATGTTATACTAAATAACTAAATCGACAAATGAATGATGGTTTATGTTGATTTCGACTATAAGTTACCTGCGTTCTATTTTATCACCGCCATTTAAGCTTGTCAAAAACATGGGATTTTTTTTAAAATGCTAGATCTAACTAACTAACCATCACGCCGTTTCCGCGTAGGGGTAGGCAGAGAGGACTGACCACCAAACAACTCGATCTTGGCATACACTTCTTGCTTCATTCACTTTCATACAACGTCTCATACATTCTCTTCTGTTATTCCGACTTCTGACATGGCCCGACTCAAGTATTTGATTCACTTGATCGTGCCACGTCTTCCTTGAACGTCCCCGGCTTCTTCTTCCATTCACATTCGCGTCATATATTCTCCTTACACTCCTTTCTTTGGTATGCGCCAACCGCGTTCAGTCCTCCGTTAATGCTAGAAAAACGCGTAAAAAATACTAAAGCATCAGAAAATTGCAAAATTGACGTCATTCTCTTGAAAATGGAAAAGTTTGTTTCTTTAGGTAATTTTTTTTGTATTTTTTAGTAATCGCAAACGCGACGTTTTCAAGTTTCTAGTTATAAGGTCTTATTATGGTATTTGGAGAATATATTATACTTGACTTACTTACCCATGGAAGAAGAACCCGGAGAAACCCTAAGAAGACATAGCACGATCAAGTGAATTAAATACTTTAATCGGGCCATATCAGAAATCAGAATAACAAAATAGAAAGTTCAATTGATTTTTGTATAACTTATTGAAGTTTGTAAAAACCTCATTGTAATATTTTAATCATTGAAGAAGATAATATTGACATATCCCAAATGAACTACAAAACCGAAAAAACAACAGAAATTAAAAAGATTTCAGTCGCATCTGGGACACGAACCCAGGACCTCTACCTATCCGGGGTAACCGCTTAACCAACTAAGCTAATGATACCAGTTCAATTTACGCCATTTACACCGTTATCATACTTCAAGCTCAAGATGTGTTAATATTATCCTCCATTTTTATAAATCCCATATTATTGGCCCCTATCCTTATGATGATTGCAAAATTTCATCCCGAACTCAATTGCAATCGGAACAGAGAGTCCCAGATGCGACTGAAATCTTTTTAATTTCTGTTGTTTTTTCGGTTTCGTAGTTCATTTGGGATGTGTTAATATTATCTACTTCAATGATTAAAATAGAATGTATTAGACGATGTATGAATGTGAGTATAGGCAAAAAGTGTATGGCGTTCCTTTTTATCTGTCTACCTCTGTAGAGAAACAGTGTGATGGTTAGTTGGTTAGTGTACCTACGACATGTAAAAATTCATAAGTACATTAAACTTTATCATGTACTAACCCAGAGAGGGGAAATCATTGCGTTCAATAAAAAAGGAATAATTATTTAACGTGAAAACTGGCGTGGGGAAAATGACTTTAAAAGCGTTAATAAACCAGCGTGTTAAATATCCCAAGCGTTAATTTAGCCCCATTGTAGGAATTTTTCATAAATACCAAAGTAATTTCCCCTACAATGGCGGTCCAATTTTATAGCTTTCGCGCCAAACCTTTTCTCTGTTAAATTTTTATGTTGGGTTATCCCGAGATTAAAGAACTGCGGAAAATGTTTTCCTATTTTAAAAATTTATTTATCTCTTAAAAACAAAAAAAGACAACAACTTTCGTTTTTATGTGAATACTGCACAAGAGTTCCAACTGCTCCTAACCGTCTATAGCCAATAAGTAGAAAAATATTTTACCCAAACAAACCTTCTGCTTTTGAACATGTAATCTGTGGCTAACCAGAGTGGTATATCTATTGGCTAACCTGTATACAACGTGGCGGGTTCAATGTTTTTCATACTAATTTTAAAACGTTAGAAACAATTTTAAACATTGGGTTTCATTCAAACTACTCTCTAAACTTTCCCAACTGGTCAAGTATTTTTCGAAAAAATTGACAGACAGATAAATGGACAAACATTCATTTTTATGTATATAGATATGTATGTTGACTGCTGAAGTATTTGTTTGCTAGTTGGGAGCTGCCCACGTGCGTTGCATGGCATATCAGTACAAATCTACCCGATTTTAACGTCGTCGATACTCAAACGTGCACCTTTATAAACCCATGACGTTTTCTAACTGCTTACTTGTTAATTGAAATACTTTTAAGAGTTGCGACAAGCTCTCGTTTGTTTTTCTCATTCCTTTCGTTTATATAGGGATGGGACAAATGAGGGACACATAGCTAGAAAGAGAGAAGAGACGTAAAGAGAAAAGAGGACTGTAAAAAACCGAACAGTTTTAACGTCCGAGCTAAAGTTTGCTCTTATAATTCGATAAATGTGTGAGAAAAAGTTCCTTTGAAAGGAGAAGTCTCTTATTCTGAATACGTCTTATGTTATTTCTTTTGTCGTTACGTTTTTGCCAGTCAACGAGAACTCCGAGAAGAATTTCTGTTGTTCCGTAACAAAATTAAAGAACAGTTTGTTATTGTCAGTCCTCCTACCGTCGAGACAATAGGTTTTTTTCATGTGAAATTTTTCTACTTTAAAATTTCTTCATGATCCTTCTGTCGCCTTCTATGGTTTAGAGGAATGGCTTCGCATCCTGTGTCATACAAAACTGAATTTTCAATTTGAGTCCAAAATTCTAACCCAAATGGAATGATCTTCTTTATCACACGTCATAGTAAGTCTAGTAAAATAAAAACGCCTAATTTAAGTTGGAACACAAATTTGACGTACAAAATATCGACCCGAAAAAACGTTTTTTAAAGATGTTTTATTTTCGAATTTTATTTTATGTAATCATATTTACATAGCAAAATATAACAATTAAAAAAAAAACCTTTTACCCGTAAATAATTTCCGGAGTTACCTCTAAAATCGTGAAAAATCGATTTCTTTAATGGCCCATTTTTCATAATTTAAAACAAAAGAAAACAAATACTTCTCACCCGTATTAGAAAATTACTACAACTTTAATTATTTTTTAAATTCGTTCAGTTTGGGTGGATATTTTGGCCTCAAATCCAAAAATAATAAAAAATTTCCCGAAACATCACTTTGCACGTTTTCTAACTCTAGCAATACTACAAATGTAATTTATCTGTAAATTTTATACAGATAATTAGGAAAATGTGTAAGATTTCAAAAGACAAAGTTCACAAACTGTATTCCTTAAATTCTATGAAAGACATCACGAAGTGTCTGAAAACGGTGAAGTTTGAAAACTGGTGAAACAAATTTTGAACGTTTTTACAAAAATTCCAATACGTATTTCATACAGAATTTACAAGATTAAATTGAGGATTTTTGTCATTGAAAACCTTACACATATCGAAGTAACAATTTAATCAATCCTAATATTTCTTGAGTTATCAACCTGCAAAGTGAGCATTTTTTGAGAAATTAGAGAGAAATCGTTGACATGGGTTCACTCATACTTTTTTTAAATTTCATGATACGACTGAGTTTATGTAACTGGATGGAGTGGGAACATCTGTAAAAATCCAGTAAAAATAAATAACCTACATTTAGAACCAATTCCATATTAAAAGATTTCTAATCAGTGAAACGTTTGTTGAATTGGTTTAATCTATATTAAAGTGACTGAATATGATTTGCCAGGTAAACCCCGATCTTTTCCTTTCCCCTTTCTTCAGTCTTTCAACAATCCCCAAATTGGGATTGAATAGTGCCAATGGCTATTTGCAGTTGGAACTCGCATGCGGTATTACATTTTTAAAAATCTCACCTTTTTGGTTTACATTAGGTACTTAGATGAAATGCTTATGAATAAAAAATTGATTGTTCTTAATGAAAAATTCATAGATGGATTTTCCGATAACCTTTTCGAATTTTTTCACTGAATGGATGCAAAAGTAAATACCAAAAGAAACTTTATTAACGTTAATTGGTAGAACTCCATTTAATTTTTTTAACTAAATTTTAAAGTAAATCATATTTAATATGATCGTACCACCCCAGCCAGGAGTACTCCTGTCACGGTGCAACCGGAATACAAGGGGTCACTGATTTGTTAGTACTTCTAACACGGCTCTGAGGATGGGAAGGAGTTTGGAGTTTAATCGACCTGTATTATACATGGTAACCTAATAAGTAAATATTAATTGATAAACTAAAGTTCTTAAAAACTTAAGACAAGATTTTTGTGCATATCGTAAATGGTAACAATTATTTTTATAAACAATAATTATTAGCCTAAAACATTCATCCAAATTGAAAAAAACCTTTCCGAGCAAAGATAAATGTCGCCGACAGGACTCGAACCCGTATGTAATTACCGTAATTACCCTCAATGGTAGAGCATCTGACCGGCAATCAGAAGGGTGCGGGTTCGAGTCCTGTCGGCGACATTTATCTTTGCTCGGAAAGGTTTTTTTTCAATTTGGATGAGTGTTTTAGGCTAATAATTATTGTTTATAAAAATAATTAATAAGTAAATATTGAAATTTAGGATGGGCGGGAATAAAGAGATTGATTGAGTTTTTTTATTGTCGTGTCTTCCTTTTTCTTGCATCTTTCTGTCTGTTCTTGGCTTTTCTCTTTTCTTCTTTGCTCTTATTGATTATTCTTTAGCTTTTCTTGGCTCTTCTTGGCTCGTCTTGGCATGTTTATATTAAATTCTGCTAGTATTTAGTTTTTAACTTTTGTTACAGATATTTATTTCGGCGGTCAAAGTCATTTACAAACTGTGGTTAGGCCACATTGAGACGACTTACTCATATGATTTTATTTACTCCAACTCGTTTTTATAAATTCGTTGACTTAAATGGCATTCACCTCCATATTTATTTTATTTATTTATTTATTACAAAAAAAGTTCAAAATTAATGCATGATATACATGATTTTTTTACTTATTATTATTGTACTCTCCATAAGTTGAGCTCCAGTAGCTCGTGGTTATGGGAGGAGTATTTACAAACATAAGATAAAATGAATACATAGTTAGATTAGGTGATATGAAATTAAAATTAAAAACTTATTAAATAAATACAAACGTAAATCAACAAAACGCTTTTAGACTAATAATAATAATTAACCAAATAG
Organism: Halesus radiatus; assembly: GCA_022606495.2. NCBI lineage: Eukaryota > Metazoa > Arthropoda > Insecta > Trichoptera > Limnephilidae > Halesus > Halesus radiatus. The sequence continues at coordinate 211,054 of JAHDVE020009179.1, read as the reverse complement.
TAATTTATACGCTAGATAGTACATTATTAGGGGTACAATATATCATTTTCTAAGTTCAGGGAATTAATTTGCTTTTTAAATTTTTCATATTTCGGTGTCGGTTATACTAATTTTGTTTTTAGATAATAATATATTGAACCATCTTCTACCTAAATACAAATATTAGTGTTGAGCCGTGGTCGTTCTTAACATTGGGATCGCTATTAAACCATTGGTTTTAAATCTATTGCTTATACTGTCAGTGGAGTGAATTTTATTGATGAAAAATTCTTTGTAAATTTGAAGTAAGGCGTTTCTTTTATACAGTTCGGTAATAGATGGTACATTGAATTTCCGAAATATCTCTATAGTAGGAAAGTCGTATGGTTTTTTAATGATGATTTTAATTATTTTTTTTTTGAATCGTTATTATTGGCTGTAGTGAGGATTCATAGGCCCCTCCCCACCCAATAATGCCATAATGCAATAGGGACTGAATTAATGCATAATATACCATTTTAATTGTTTTGTTGTTTAATATGTTACGCATGTTAAAGAATGCATATATAAGTTTTCTTACTCGTTCAACGGTGAGTTTGAAATGGTCTTTCCATTTAACATTTTCATCTATTATGATTCCAAGATATTTGATATTAGATTTCTGATTTAGTTTAGCACAGTCCGTATTACATGTAATATCATTTATACAATTTTTAGAGTGAATGGTTATGATAATTGAATTTGTTGGTACTTCTTCTTGTAGAGAGAAGGGAATAAAAGATGTTTTTTTCTGTGTTGAGCGATAATAGGTTGTTATCAAACCATTCTTTGAAAATATTTATGTCGTGATTGGCAGCAATGGTAATCTCATTCCATGCCTTATAAAACAACTAAGAAAACACTATACATGGGCAAAACAGCTTTCAACTGTAAATACCTCACAGATTAAAGATTTTTTCACTATCATAATTATTTTCAAAACAAATCGGTTTTACCGGTAATAAAACATTTTATGCACGGTCCGAATTAAAATTGAGCTGGAGTAAATAAAATCATATAATTAAGTCGTATCATTGTGGCCAAACCACAGTTGGCTCTGAAAATGGCTCTGAACGCCGAAACAGCTGTAATAATAATTAAAAACAAAAATATTTGCAGAACTTGATAATAACATTATTTAATTTATATATGTATAATGCTATACATATTATAATATTTCAAATATTTCGTTTTTAACAACTTTTTTTTTCTTGAGGCATTAATTTGATTCGGGCAAAATAAGGCTTATCGAACACTGAAGGGGAAACGTTTTATTTATGAATTCGAAAGGGATGAGATTTCATCTCGAAAGTTTCGTATTGATAAGAATAGAACCCAAACTTTTTTCAAAGTCACACATGTGTCATCAAATGTTGAAGTGGGTATATTGTGACGATGAAGAAATGGGGCAGAAGAAAATGGGAAATAAAAAAAAGTTTGGAAAGAGCTGCGCATTGATTTATTTTTTCGCAGAACTTTGTAATTCGTTCAAATGAAGGTCTTGTGTATATACTTGGCTGAGGAGTATTTTTAGGGAGTTTTTACTTTGAAAAAGAGTGTGTTCAAGGGTGTCAAAATGATCTTTGAAATTATTTTACATTATGATTTTACATCACGATTTTACATCGTGACTTTATACCATAATTTTACATCATGAATTTGCATCATGACTGTAGATAATTGATTTGATAAGCTAAACGATAAGGACGTTAGAAGATTGTTTTTTTTTAATGTAAATACCGTAGGACAGTCCCAACCTCCCAGTGGGACTATGCCATCCCTAATTGCGGTATTTGTGAGGCTAAAGAGAGTGGGGAGAGTGAAAAGATGAAAAAAGAAAACTTGAAATGTACCTGATTATTCAGATCTGGTCACCAAATATGAAAAAATCCATTTTAAGTGACTTTTCGATTGTAAATAGCGGTCTTTAACCAGGACGATACTTAAAGTATCTACGACTTTAGTTAGCACAGAGGAGACAGTTATAAAAAGAATTTGTCTCCGGTGGAATTGAAATAACTTATCATTTGTGCACTTTATTTAAGTGATTCTCAAAAACGGAAACCTTTCCGAGTAATTGTAAATACCTCACAGCATTTTTCTCATGGAAAAAAATGGCAAAACAAAAGTTCTTATCAGTAGACATGGGTGAAATTGAATGAATGAATTAAATTAATAATTTCGATCGCGTTATATTCCCGATCTGATTCTCAATTTAAAGTTAAATTACTTTATCATTCCTTAGCCTAGCGATTCTACGATTATTTAACGTGAAGCACGATAATTACGGCGCGGATACTATTGGCGTCATCACGAAGTCGACGACTCCATCTAACGTATAAATTCCATGTCGCAATCCATAAAAACCCATTCGTCATTGTCGGAACTAGTTATTACTAGGAATTACCAGACCAGCCTGGAATGCTGATCTGGTCTGCAATAAGGTGAATTTCGAGTGTCTGAGAAGGTTTGTAAGTAGATGGGTGGAGAGATGGCCTGAACTTAGAGTCGCGGAATAGCTTCGTAAAATCATTTATCGTTTCAGGTGCCGGAGGTACTGTCCTCTTGTGTTGTGTTTTATGTTTTATGTTAGTATTTCTCCGCGTCTCACCATGTTCATCTACGGACGAGTAGAGCAGAGCCACCATTATTACTAGAGCCACTTTTGTCGACCGTATGTATGTACTAACCATTCTGGGCTGTGGAATTTTACTAACCTCCTTCTAAGCTAATGCTATGCAGGGACACTTGAGGGTTTAGAATCATTTATAACCTTAGCTTCGTTGAACCAAAAAATTAGAGTCCTTGAGGTGCACCCTGAAGGAGTAACCATAAGTTACTTATACCGGGGTGGGAAAGTGGTGGATAACCTCAACTGTCGGAACTAGTTCGTAGAGGCAAACTCCTCTAGGCAGCCAGTCAGTAATTCCAAGCAACTCCTATTCGCTTTCGCAGTCTGTATTCCCTAATTCAAGAAATAAAGAAATGTATTCCGTATTCAGTTGTAACATCGTAGTCACTACGCGTCTGGTATATCGATATCGAGTCTGTCCATACTAGGTCAGCAAGGAGCAAGTTAGTCAAGTCACTGCGAGACACTAGTCAGAAGTCTCTAATTCGTTCCTCAATGCCCGCGGCGATTTCGTTCGTGTTAGTCTCAGTACGGCCAAGCCGTCTTTCTTACTTGTCGGGTTGGAATTTCCGAGATAATCCGTACTCGGTATGGTGTAATCCGTACTTTGTTTGGCTCGAAATTTTGTCTTTAAAAACGAAACCATTACTCACTACATTGAGGTGTAAACAATTTTTTCTTATATTATTCAATATCCAGTTGAGCAAGACTGTTATTTGTATGTTTATTTTATTTTTAAATACCTTATTGCCAACACACGCTCAATTTGCGTTTCGAAAAAACCCATGTTTTCATTAATGTATTATACTCGTATATGTTATATTATTAGATTTTTTTATGAATTAAAGCAATGAATTAGATGAAAAAATTCACAAGACTATGTGAATTAGACTGAATAGATTCACTGCTGCGAATGAATCTGTGATGTGTACTTAACTGTGTCAGGCGATGAGATGAGACACGTATCATTTATAACTTCACAATGAATCTGAAGATTTGTGTGCTGGAGCGGCAAACACTCTCTAATGGTGAGCTATTACGTCTTAAAATTTACTCAGCTTTTTAAAATTAAATCTTTTGTTACATTGAACTATAAAAAAATCTTAAACGTGTCATATTGTTTGTTCCATCATAAAAATAATAAATAGATAATTTGTTCTCCATCGGTTTTATGAAAAATCACTTCAAGGGCGCTATACAAATATTACTTCCTATACTCTATCTATTTATTTACAAACAGATACCGAAAACATGCTTCCCTGGTAGGTCACTTCAGTTTTATTAGAAAATTTAAGCTTGGAGAAAAAAACATTTTTACAATTGCTATTTTAACTTTCTTGATATTAAATTTATTAGAAGATTAGTGGCAAAAGAAGAGTTGATATAATATTTAAAATATATTTATTTTTTATTTTAATCATTGCAGAAGATAATATTAACACATCCCAAATGAAACACGAATCCAAAAAAACAACAGAAAATAAAAAGATTTCAGTCACATCTGGGATTCGAACCCAGGACCTCTGCCTATCTGGGGCAACCGCTTAACCAACTTAGCTAATGAGACCAGTTTAATTTACGCCATCTACACCGATATCATACTTCAAGTTCAAGACTTGTTAATATTATATTCCATTTAAAATCCCATATTATTGGCTGCTATCCTTATGATGATTGCTAAGTTCTTCCCGAACACAATTGCAAGAACTTTGCAATCATCATCATGAACTTGAAGTATGATATCGGTGTAGTTATTTTTCAATAAAAAAAACGGTTTATTGATAAAAAAATGTTCTGCTTGGTAATTATTATTACACGTGACAGCTGTTTCGCCTTCCGAAGGCATTATCAAACTGTGGAGAAGCCACTTGCTGATGATCTAATTATATTATTTCTAGGTACTTATGATGAAACTCTTTTTTTTTTTTTTTTATTACCAGTGCTTTTGTAAATTTCTGAATAAATTGTCGCTTATTGTAATGGTTACTAAATTGTTAAGTTCCCTACTTAATGATTATAATTTAATATTGTTTAAATTTGACTAACGGTCATTAAGATGGTTATAATTGGCGTTTAAATTAATTTTTAATAATAATTACCTAGCAGAACTTTTTTCATAAATAAACCATTTTTTTTATATTGAATAATAACACTTGATGTAAGCGTGAGCAAGATTAAGAAAGGGACGCTTAGATGGTTTGGGCATGTAGAGCGAATGATTGAAGAAAGGAGTGTAAGGAGAATATATGACGCGAATGTGAATGGAAGAAGAAGCCGGGAACGTCCAAGGAAGACGTGGCACGATCAAGTGAATAAAATACTTGAGTCGGGCCATGTCAGAAGTCGGAATAACAGAAGAGAATGTATAAAACGTTGTATGAAAGTGAATGAAGCAAGAAGTGTATGCCAAGATCGAGTTGTTTTCTCGGTCCGTCCTCTCTGCCTACCCCTGCGGGGAAACGGCGTGATGGTTAGTTAGTTAGTTAGTTAGTTAACACTTATTATTTCCAATTTTGAAATTGTCAATTGATGGTGGGAATCCATTATTCGTGAATTTTTATTTTATTAAAAAACCTTTGTAACTTTTTTCTACCGTTTTATTTTCGGCCGAACCGGTTTCACCCTATCACGGGCACCTTCAGACTGATAATTTTAAAACTAAATCTATGTTATATACATGAGGCGCTGAGAACCAGAGAGGCTTATACGCCTTTTGAGTAATTTTGTAAAAAATGCTTTTGAAGTTTTTGAGAAATTTGTTAATCCTTTCATTTCATCAATCCATTTTGATTTCGCTAATGCCAAACTTAAGCAACAAAAAATAACTCTTCATGGTTAATGATTATTTAAATAACCAACGTTTTTACTGACGTAAATATTTCAATAATATCTCAAAGATTAACATTTTTTCAAACATTTCACCTCTGTACACATGCTAAGAAAAAACTACGTTTTTTTACAATCATTAATTTCGTTTTCATTTGAAGACAATACAAAAGTATCTTAACTTAATTAAATAATTAATTTTTCAAACGCTAAAGTTCAATTATGATGAAGATAGTATTAATTAAAACAACAAAAATTATCCTCAAATTTGAAAAAAAATAAAGAAACTAACTTGATTTTTTTGGTTTATCGTTTGATTTTGGTTGTAGGGTTTCTTCCTGAATATTGCAGAGGTCCATGATCCTACCTGCACGTGATTGTTGAGTAGTGAAACCAATGTTTTGTTAACAAAAATCCATCAAATCCTTTAAAACTTCACACAAATGTGAAATTTGAGTCAAATGGCGCTTAAGCCTGTCTGGTTCTCATCGCCTCATATATCATCTATGTTAGGAGTTTGCCTTTTAATATTGTACATTACTTGAAATATATTTTATTGCTGACAGAACATTATTTAAAACTCGGGCTAGTTTATTACCGTCTGGAAGACAAATTACGTTGTATTTGTACGAGACGTATAAGCCCCGCACAACGAAAAGAGTGTAAATATTTAGGCACCGGCATGTCTATTGTGATTTGCGAATCCTCTTGAGGCAGGTGTTTGGTACTTTCCCAATGGAGATGTCGTCGCTCCGGGCGAATAGAAGGTTGTTCTTGTTTGTAGGCGGCAGGTGGAGGTATCAAAGCGAGGACATGTTGTCCATTCTTCGGTTGAGGTGAAAAGAGAGCACGTACCTCTGTGTTTACGATTTTTATCGGGCGCCAGCAACACTATTTGCAGGTGTTGTGAAATCATTGCATTTTGTGGTGTAATTTTGACTTGTTTACGGTGAAATATAGGCTTTTCGCTCGCTTGGTATTGCATTTTGTGGTGTAATCTTGACTTGGTTATTTACACGTGTTGCGCAACAATTTATATTTGGTTATAAAGAAATGTGTTTTATCTGTTCAAATTGATTCACTCTTGACACGTTTGATACAGTATTTGTTTACAGAACCAATGTTTTTTTTTAAATATAATTTCTATCGGTTCAGCTTTTAATAAATGGTTATTTCTGGTTTTGTTTTTTCCCATGATTTTGCTAAAATAAGTTTTAAAGAAATTGTTGTCCTGTAGTGACTTGAATGAGTCGATTTGTAAAATATTTAATTATGTTATAAAAGGTACATATCAGGATAATATCCTTCTTAGAGTACGCCTTAGATGTCTGCGACAAAATTCTCAGTTACATTTTACTCTGGTATTTTATATTTATTTATTTATTCCTAAATTTTAATATAAAAACAAAAACCCACTTATCTCACTAGGACAATCCTGTGTTGAGATGAGCGGCATTACAATTTAATGATAATCGGTATATAGTAATAAGTAAATAATAATACATGAATAAAAATAAGTAAATATTAATAAGTAAACAGTGGTAAATAAATAACAAAAATTAAATAATAATAAAATAATAATAATAAGTAAATAGTAATAAGTACATAATAATAAAAATAGGTAAATAGTAATAATTAAATAAAATTATGTAAACAGTAATAAGTACGTAATAATAAATGTAAAAATAAAAATAGGTAAATAATAATATATAAGTAAAAAAAATAATATCGTAATTAAATGGTAATAATTAAGTTGTAATAAGTAAGTAATAGTAAGTAAATAATGATAATATTGATCATACATAAGGTTTCAACATTGATTAAAATATAAGGGATAACATGGATATATGTATTTCCAATTTAAACTCACCTGTGTTAGATACTATTAATGCAAATAAGTAACGTTAAACTACAACGGATAGATAATGAGAAACCGGTCCGGTGAAAATAAAATAAAAATTGAAGAAAGTTACAATGGTTTTTTAATAAAAAAAATTTACGTGATGTTAGTTATTATTAAATTTTAAATAAAAAAATAACACATTCTGAAAATACGTTGATGAACATTGATAATATATTCAACTTTAGCAAGTCTGGTTTGCAAAATACTGGGCTGGGAATACAGTTATATAATATTGCACTGTAGTAACCAATCTTGACCAAATTACATCAATTTTAATACCCCTAGGGGACACTTCTGGGAGTGTTTCAAATTAATAACTTAAGTAAATATGCGTAATTATTTATATTTGCGTCATAAATACTATATACTAATTATTGTTAGGGGTGTTATTATTTCTACCAGGGTGGTAAATACTCTCACTATTGCCCTGGTGAAAGACCACCATTGAGATTCGAATCTTTGTTGCTTTAAATGGCTATATTTACTGCCATGAAGCTTGTATAACGCGAAGTGAATGGTAGGGGAAGTCGGTGGTGCCCCGGAAAAATTAATGCTGATATCACATTATCTTCTGTTTATGTATTATATGTTTATATGTTTTATATGTTTGTAGTATATGTTTTATATGTCTGTAGTATATGTTTTATATTTTGGTTACCTATTAACTATGCTTATATTTGTTTTTAAATTCACTTGCATACTTACAAAAAAAATTGCCTATTTTATAAATTCTACAAAAAAGCAGGTACAATGTGACCTTGGGAATGGGTACCTCAGTAAAGTTACATGCTTTTCGAAAATTATAAAAAAATACGTATGAAGAAATTAATTTAAAAAATGAATATTTCGATAAAAAATAAAATCTAAGTTAGGTCACATGAATAGTCAGAATTATAGAAGATTGTGTATGAATGTGAATGAAGCGAGAAGCGTGTATCCAAATCAATATATTATGTAGCAATCCATCTTTTCTGCCTGCCCTTCTGGATAAAATACGTGATGGTTAGTTAGTTCATAGTTAGTCATGAAGCGTTGACATTTCAACTTAGTAGTAAAAAAAATTGTTCTTATTTGCCTCCTAGAAAAACAAATATTCATCTGACGCAGCAAGGTTATGCGATAATAAGCTCTAAAGTACTTTCTCTAATCCATTATCGCGTGATATTGCCGTCAGGTGGAATCTCGAAGATTTCCATTCCATTTATCTAAAAAAAAATTTAATCACCCTTTTCAAAAAAAAAATTATATTGGCATCATTCACTTTGGAAAAAAAATGTGAAAGGTTTCCATTGGAATTTTTTTAGTAACCCCAGTAAAATATCGCTTTGAAAAACATTCAAATGCCATCTTGAACATTATGACAATATCTACCGATGTCGCTTTTATACAGTTGGCACCGGATAATCGGTTGATAAAGTCAACCGCTTAATCTGATCAAATTTTGTGGAGTTGGAACTAATCACGAAAATATGTGAGCATGGTTTATAACTATATTGAATAACAATATGAATAATAATAATTATGTAAATTGCATAGTGCCTTTTTGTGAAATCTTACATCAATGGCGGTTTCGATTACTGAATTTTCTATTTTTATTATTGTGAACACCACACGAGAGTTCTAATTGCATGGAGCTAGTGAAACTATGCGTCCTCAAATTATATACATTGTGAGGATGAAGGAGTGGTATGGCGAACTACATGGGAAAGAGCAGAGGTGTGCCATCCATATAGGAAGATAAGCACTGCCTACCCTGTTTTACTCGCATAAAAATATTAATAATACTAAAATGTATTTTTTTTTTTTTTTTTACAGTAACTCCACACAGGAGACCAAGGAGGAAACAATTTCCCTCAAGGCCTATATCATCTTTGGGGATGCTGTGTGGGGGATCTTTTAGAGGATAGGAAGGAGTGAACTTGGGTCTTGAAGAGACCCATGTTATAGGATGGAGGAAACACAGAGGCCGGCCGATCATTCCACAGCCGAGCTGTTGAACACAAGAACTAATCGTAGAAGCGGCCCGTTCTCATGTGACAAATGTCAACCGTGTGCAAATGTTGGGCGCGTTTGGCGTGTTTCCCGACTATGCACCGGTGCCGAAGGGATCAATGACGCTAGTTCCTCGGAGCATCTTCCATTAAAATACCGGTAGAACAAGGACAGCATTCCCACCCGACGTCTGTGCTCCAAAGATTGCAACCCATTTCTTAAGATAGGCGAATCTATCAAACGGACCGCCCGTTTCTGCACAGAGTCAAGGTTTTTTTTCAGATAATTTGGGACTCCCGACCAGAGGTGGCTGCCAAGTTCTACAATGGGGCGCACTTGCGATTTGTACAGGGTCAGCAGTTGTGTACTATTAAAGTATCTGCGGGCTCTGTACAATACGCCCAGCTTCTGAGAGGCTAACTTTACTCGGGCTTTGATGGAGCCCCCATACCTGAGCTGGTCACTTAAGGTTAAACCGAGCATGTTAATGGAGGGCTTGTTGGGAAGGTTGCTTCCATTAAAGGAGACTAGATTGTCATTTCGATCCCTTTTAGACGTAATCAGACATGATTGGGTCTTTGAAACATTAAATTCGACGAGGTTATTCTTACCCCAAGAGGAGACCCTCTCAAGGTAACCGTCCATTCTCTGTTTCAAAGCCCTCAGACCCGTTGGAGTTGTGTGCCCTTTGGGGGCTTGTTAAACAAAAAGCAATCATGGACTGTACTGTCATCCGCGTAACAATGGATTGGTGCACATGTCAAGAGGATGATCGTCATTGATGTGCAACAAAAACAATGTCGGAGACAGAACCGATCCTTGTGGGACGCCAGCATTTATTGAATGCGAGGAAGAGATGAAACCATCGGCAACCGTCTGAATCGATCTCTCCCTCAAAAAGTCGGCAATCCACGTACACAAGGAAACGGGAAGTCCGTAAGAAGGCAGTTTGTTGACAAGTCCTCCGTGCCAAACCCGGTCCAAGACCTAAGAAATGTCCAGTGAGACCGTTTGAATCTCACCATAACGTTCCAGGCACCGTCCCCAAACATGCGTCACATACGCGAGAAGATCACCGAACGAGCGGTTCCGCCGGAATCCATACTGGCGGTCGTTAATGATTTTGTTCTTCTCGAGGTATGTAAGCAGTTTGTCGTTGATCACACGTTCCATCACCTTGGACAGAACTGATGTGATCGCTGTGGGGCGGTAGTTGGCCGGGTTGGAGCGGTCACCTTTCTTAGGTATAGGATGAATGACCGCTTTTTTCCAACCAGAGGGCACAGAGCCACATTTCAGGGACATTTTTAAGAGCTTTGTTAAAACTGGAGCGATTTCTGCAGCACACCTCTGCAATGCCAGGGCAGGTACTCCGTCAGGCCCACTAGCTTTATTAACATCGAGCCCCCGTAAGACAAGGAGTACATCCCGATGCCGTATCCTCAGCTTTTTCATATAGAAGCCGCAGTGAGGAACCGACGGCGGGATGGCACCCCGGTCGTCGAGGGCCGAGTTTTCTGCAAACATTTTCCCTAAAAGGTTGGCCTTTTCGGTAACAGTGTTTGCTAGTGAACCGTCAGGTCTGGTAAGAGGCGGCAGACTGGATTTGCAGAAATTGCGACCTATGGAGCCCGCTAGCGACCAGAACGCCCTGCTGCCATGCGGGCAGGCAGCTAGCTTTTTACTGATCTGTAGGTCGTGCTCAAATTTGACCTATTGATGATTCTCTTACTGTCCTTTGCCAATTTGTTATATGCTGATCTGTTTTCTGACGTTCGAGATGTGTTGTAGGCTCGGTAAGCCGCGTTTTTTCGTCGAATTGCTTCGGAGCATTGTCGACTGAACCACGGCTTTGAACCTACGCCAGTTTCTTTAATGGTTGATTGAATGAAGCCATCCATCGCAGATGTGATGACTTCACTAATTTCCTGGGCACATCTGGACGGATTCGAAGTCTGAAAACAGACAGCTGACCATGGGAAAGCATTAAAATGCGCCCGCAGACCGAACCAATCTGCTGACCTATAGTGCCACATTTTTCTCTTCAGCCTCTCAATTGGGGTCTGAAGTTAATAGGGATTGATGTCGTCACCAGGCAATGGTCGGACGATCCTAAAGGCGCTGCGACATCAATCCCATAACCACGTGGCTCGGTGGTTAAAAATAGGTCTAACAGATTGGAGCGGTGAGTCTGGACATCAGAAACCCTCGTAGGCTCCTGAACCAGTTGCTCCAACCCATGGCAAAAGGCAAAGAATTCCGCCTGTCGGCCAGCCGAGTTTGTTGAACATGAGAACTTCAACCACGGTTCATTATGAACATTGAAGTCCCCCAGAACAACAAACTCGGCCGAAGGGTAGCGGGGTAAGAGGTCATCAATAGTTTCGCTCAAATGTTTAAATGGCTCGGATGAGTCTGATTCGCTGAGGTTTGGTGAGCGGTACAAACACGCATAAAATCTTACCGTACTGGCAAGACTGACGCGCAACCACATTGCGTCAAATCTGGAATTTTCCAGACTCAACAGTCGCACACAGTTGACGTCAGCTCGGCTATACAAACAAACACCTCCTTTAGGTCTGAACTTGCCTACGAGGTTGAAGCCCGGGCAGTCCAGATAGGAGGCGTCTGGAGGCTCAGCTATCTGCGTTTCGGAGAGGAATAAAAGGTTTGGGCGTTGGGATTGAAGGTGATGATGGACAGAATTTAAATTTTTGTGCAGGCCTCGAATGTTGGTAAAATTTACCAACATTTTTGGCCTGCACCGGGGACGCCTACTACTCGCCGTTGTAATGATGTTATTATTGTTTTGTGATTCCATGTTTTTTTTAAAATTATTTTTGGGGGTTTTATAGGAAAGGGAAAGCAAGGGAAGGATTAGGTATAAAGGGTGGGTAGGAAGCTGGGGGTCAGGGTATCCAGGACTGACGGACGTATGAATCCATCCCACCCACTGCGGTGCAAGGCTATGGTTGGGAGAGTCTGGCTGGGAAGGGCTCCCAATGCGCCCCAAACACTACTGCTGGGTCCCCTCCGGTCACGAATCGGCACAACAGCAGCGGCGGGGTTTTTACACTCGCTGGTGGGGCAGCCCACCCTCAGTCGTGAGCCTGAGGTTCGGGCCCCAGTACTATCGAGCGGCCTGGACAACGGTAGCCAGTTGTAAAGGGTCTCCCTTAACCATTCTCTCCCGATCCGACCCACCACGCAGTAGGTAGGCCAACGCATCCGCTGCCAAGACCTGGACAAACCTTACCCCATGAACCCGGGCACCCCTGCTAAGTCACCAAACGTAGCGAACCACTTGGGATGACCTATGGCAGAGGTGTTGGTCATCCAAAAAAATGGTTCCCGGGGCGGCGGTACCCATACCCGCCTCCCAAAATGTAAAATGTATAGAATTCTTGCAGAAAAATCAATCTTCACATTAAAAACTTCGTCGCGTCGCGCACGCCACACCGACCGTACGGCTAGAACGAATCAAAGGCGGGAACTCATTATGCAAAATGACATGCACGTCACATTCAAATATCGAATCTATTCTATACATTCAAGCGTACATGTATGCGAAATGCGCGTCAAGAGAAAACTTTGTGCCACTATCTAAAAAGCAGTGCTTTCGGCGCTACCAACAAATGTAGCAATCAGTGCCATCTATTGGTACATCTATTAATTAGAACCACTTTGCTAACGAAATAATCATAATAATATATGTTGGCTTTCTTTACAATATGGTCTGTTTTTTAGCAGAAAAAAAAATTATGTATCGAGTAATTGGCTTGTAATATGCACAAATAAATTCAGGCCTATATTTATACTATTCAAACAATATTAATCAGAAAAAAAACATACAGAAAAGAAAAAAGCCTTTGTTGCTACCAAGACTCTAACTCGGAATCTTTCGTTCGCGGGATGAATGAGCTACCATACGCCACAGAATCCAATTCTCATACCGTCATATTTTATTGAAATTGCTCTTCTAACATCTCTGTCATCGAAACCATTCTTTAAGCAAATGTTGAAAACTATGAATAATATAAAATACTTCGAACTTCCACCATGTTTGTAGCTCAAAATTCGAGATTTGGCTATTTTAACATAAATTTTCCTTCCTAGTTTCAGATTTTTTAATAATAGATTCGGATAATAGAATCAAGGATTCATCTGATAAAAATAGCGTGATCTCATTAACCGGCGCCTACCGTACTTTCACGTACCTGGAATTTTCATTTCATCCCCGCATAAATATTCCCGAAGGTTGGGCAAACATTCATTCGGATTAGTATTTTAATAAGAAAAAAGTTTGCGATCAATATTTCTTAATCACGATCGCGATTTACTTCTAATCTGTTTGTCTATGACGGGGGTTGTTGATTTTACGCCAGTTCAGCAATGGAATACAGAATCTACCTAATATTGCAAGGGGCATATAATCTCATGGAAGATTAGTTTGAAAAATTGTAATTTTATCCTGACAAACGTTTTTCGTTTCATTAAAAAAAAATTAACCCTTGATTAGCCTCTACATTTTACATAATAAGCACTTATCACAAACGTTCGTCGATTCGACTACGCACAAGTTCAAAAAATTATTATACATTCTTGTAAAATCTTTAAAATTCCATAGCTTCATCACGCTTCAAACGCGACGCTTAATATTTGATCAAATCTTGTTATTTAAAATTATGAATAATAGCCTAGACTCGCCAGAGCTCATTAACTTTATAAACATTCGAATACCATCAAGACCCGATCCGACAAACCGATTTTTTTTATTTGCCCACATGCAGGACCAATCTCAGGATAAATTTTCCAATTCCCCGTATGTGTGCCCGATATAAAGCACAATTTCACAATATCGATATTCTTTACAATACCCTTTCAAAATATCGAACCGAAGTAATACGTTAAACCACAAATTGATGCACGAGTATAAAATGTATCGAGAGCTTCTCCTGTCCCGATCCTATGTTCCGCTTCCTCTCTCCCCTTGCTTCTTATTTTTTTTTTTTTTTTTAATAAAACATCTGTACTCGACTACTGTTGTCTTGTTGGCTTACCTTTTGTTAAACTTTCTTTGTACGTAAATCTGAATTAAAATAGGTTTGTTTCTTACAAATAAATGAATAAATATAACCTACAAACAACAAAAAACGGTGTGTTTAGTAAGAATTTGTTATTTAATTAAGGTATTTACATTTTTATTGAAACCCATTAGGTAAAAAACAGTAGTAATGTGAAAATAATGCACCAAAAATAAAAGCCAAATGAATCAAACATGAAATTGAAAGATAAATAGAAAATCCTATTCTTAAGATTTGTGCATTTGGTTTTTTGCCACATCGCACTCCATAAAAAAACGCAGGTTTTAAAGGTGATATAATTACAATTCTTCGTCGCTTTAACAATTTGGGTAGCGGGTATGGGTACCGCCGCCCCGGGAAACATTTATTGACTTACCAACACCTTTGTCATAAGTCACTCCAAATGGTTTACTACGTTTGGTTACTTAGCAGGGGTGCGCGAGTAATTGAGGTGAGGTTTGTCCAGGTTTTGGTGGCAGATGCGTTTACTCACCAACTGCGTGGAAGGCCGGATTGGAAGAGGTCGGTATATCTTAGAACTTTTGACCACTCCAAACGGACTCTATCGGCCAATAACATTGCACTCCACTGGAAGAAATGGATTCATACGTCCATCACTCCTGGACACACTGTTCCCCAAATTACTACCCACCGCTCATACCTTTTCCCTTTCCAAAACTTCCTTTCCTTCCTTTCCTTAAAAAAACCCTCCACAGATCATCCCCAAAGATGACATAATATTACCTAACCTGATGCATGAAAATGGTGCACCAATATTTTGCTTGATGCGGAAATAGGTTATCAAAAGTTTTAAAAGTTCTGAAAACACAAAAAAATAAATGACACTAATTGTCTTTCGACGTAGTCGATTCAACGACGGTTGGTATTATAGGGTTAATAAAAAAAATAAAACAGACAATCCCTCTCCTATTTCCGCAAACGCACTTTGGTCCTCTTTATCTTCAATCTATATGACTATAACAAAAGTTTACGTAGCTAGTCCAGTCTGTTAAATGTCGTAACCTGACTATTTAGTAACGTTATTCGCCTCAAGGTCCAATCTATGATATTCCATTTCAGCAGATATTCATATTATTTGTTCTACGGTTATTACCCTCTAAAGCTCGGAAGATTCTTTTCGTATCATGAAAACCTCGAGTTTACGCGAATTCCCAGAAAACATCGGCATTCTCGAGTATTGACATTTGAGATATCGCCCCAATTTATGTTTGTATATATCTTAAACCTACAGATTGATGGATGTATTTTGTGAGATGTGATGGTAAATTTTTATTTATTTACCCAGCAGTGGGAATTTATTTACTACGATATTATTTTATAACTAGTTTCACGGAAAAAAGGACAGTAGAGTGTTGGATTTCTTTCTTTTTATCATCAATAATATTCATTTTCGCTACACCATTACACGAATCATTTTTTTTTAATAAATACAATAAAAAAAATTAAATTAAATTAAATTTAAAAATTTAAAAAAAAATAAACAAATAAGAAAATAAATATTTAAAAAAAACTAAAAAAAAAAACACTTCAAAATAAGCTAAAAAAATCAAGCAAACCAAAACACATATTCCCCTATAAGAAGACAACGTTATGGTATGGTAAATATTCTATGCCACACTGTACGTACATACATACATTATATTATTTTTATTATAACTATTAAATCAAAACTTGTCGCTGTGCACTCTGTCTTCTCCATAATGTAAACCACCAACTACGTAACATTGTCTGGTAAACCATTTTCAAGCACAATCTTCATGAAACAATTTTTTTACGTAATCGCAATATGTACACACCGCTTCTCTACACAAGCATTTCTTAAAAGAGAAGTGTAGTATTGTAAATTGATCTAAAATATATTGAATTTCAGCATTTAAAAAAAAAATTACCCCATCTACTTTGAAAATATAATGAAGTATAAAATTAAATAATTTAAAAAATGTATTAAAATAAGCATTATGGCGGACTTTAAATTAAATTAAAAACGACCAATTCCCGTTGGAACACAAATTTGCCGTACATAATTTAAAATATCGAGCCGAAAAAAAACCCTTTTTTCAATGTTTTATTTTTATTTGCATAATCGTATTTACAAATAGAAAATATATACATTTATTTTTTTAATACAATAAATCCGCAAATAATTTTCTAAGTTGCCTCTAAATTTATTAAAAAAAATATTTTTTATTGCATATACTTCATAATTTAAAACAAAAATAAATAAAATCTCCTCATCCGTACTAGATATTTACTAAACCTGTATTTAAAAAAATATGTCATTCAAATTGGAAGGATATTTTGGCTTCAAATCCAAAATTAAGTAATGTATGAAACAGGCACCCCAGCCGTTCCTCTTAACAACTAAGAGGAAAAACGGTAAATTTATTTATTGTTTGCATAGCTACCGTGAGCACTCAGGCCATAGGCCAATTATGCTATCTCCAATTTTACTTTATTCCTTTCGCAGCAACCCGGTCCCTTTGATAAAGTTCACCAGGGTTGTCATTGGATATTCGGCTATGTCTCTTGGTTCCACAATATGTTTTCCCTGGTAGCTGAGATTTCTTCCCATCAAGGCGGGACATTGGTACCATAGATGAATCGGAGTACCTTCATCCTCTTCAAATTTCTTGCATCTATTGGTGTTTTCCACTCTCAACAGCTGCGTGTATCTCCTGAGTGTACCGTCAGTAGTTCTACCAGTTCCCTTAACTAGTTTCTGTCCATATTGAGTAGTTTTCTCGTTCGTCTGGGGTTAGATCCGTTTAGAATTTCACAGCAATACTTGCAACCCTGTTCATGACATAACTGTAAAGAAATGAGTTATGGAAATACAGTTAAATATTTAGGAATTATAATAGATAGCCAACTCAAATGGACAAATCAAGTAAATGAAGGTACGTAAGTTACATATTTAAATGTTTAAATAATACATTTGATATCAAAATAATGAGAATGGTACACCGTGCACCGGTGCAATCATCCATATTTTATATAATAATCGGATGGGGGGGAATTTATAATACTTCCATTAAACCACTTAAACATCTCAAAAATTAATACTAAAAATAATGTTACATAAAGATAGTACCTTCCCCTCAATACAATTATTCCATGAGGCTGAACTGTTAGATATAAGAAAAATTTATTGTCTGCAGTAATCCTGTCGTAAAATATATATTTTTCAGAAAAAAAAACTATTCTCAAAAAACGAAAATCGTAAATAACGTACTTGAAGTACCTTTATGTAAAACTAGGCTTGCGCAGAGACATGCCTTTTTATGGCTCCTAAAATTTATAAATCAGTATGTACAGAATGTAAGTGTCCAAACATATCGTCTTTAAACTCATACAAAAATGTTATTAAAAACTGGATTAAAACCAAAAATATCAACCTTTTCCTGCTATAATTGTATATTTTCCACATTTTCTTTCTTTTTTTATTGTCTTTTTTTTACTTAACTTATAATTTTTATTTTACTTCAACATCCATGTATCAATATAAATATGTTTTTTTTTCTCTGAACAAAAAACTTATTAAAATAAACAAGCAAAGTTTTCGTATTTTATTTTTTCTGGTTTTCTTTTACAATATTATTAGTATTAACAGTTATTATTAAGTAAAGTAAAAACTCGCTTAATTTGTAAGCTTGTAAAGATATAGGTAAGGAATATATATGCATATGAGTAAATATATATAAACAAATGTATCAAATAAGAAACTTTTTTTTTACTGCCACTAACTAATACCAAGTATACCCACGCACTGACCTTCCCAATGTGGAATTTTTTGCTATGCATACAATACACATAAATTTATATACATGTATTCAAATATATATATAATTGAAAATAAAATACATATATATATATATATATATATATACAAAACGTACTCACTAATTGTTCTATATCGCTCTCCTTCCTTAGACTCTAAATCATTTATCAAATTATTATAATAAACAAGCAAAAAAAAACAAAAGCATTATTAATTTTCATATTTAATAAAAAAAAATATACAATTTCATGACCAGAACTTTCAAATTCTAAGTTCGAATTGAAATCTTTATTTATTAAATGAAAGTAGTTAATTTTATCAAACCATTCTGTTATTTCTTAAGAACTGATCTTAAAAACTCACTTAATTTGTAAAGAATGTGGATATAGGTGGATGTGTAAATATGTAAAAAATATTAATACCATGAAAACTCATTTTCAATTGCCTCTAAGCCCAAGCACACCCACACACTGGCCTTGCCTCTGTTGGAATTTTTGTTATATATGCATTACGCATAAATGTATATACTTTTTCGTCTTTTTTTTATTCTAAATGAAAGACATATATTCCCTGGTTACAAATAATATGACAATATTTGAAAATCTCCTACTACCATCACATCACAGTAAGCGGAGATGTTGTTTGTGTCGCTTTGTTTTTTGTCAACTACATTTATTTAGTTTATAATTTTCATTCTCTCTGTATTGTGTATTGTTATGTAACGAAAGGATGGCCCTGAGATGAGTTCTAGCCATTCGTCTTAACAAATAAGCTAGGCAAGCAATCGCATCATTTCCCTCCATAGTTAACCAATCAGGCGATTCTAGCGCCCAAATTAAACCAATCAACCTTCCGCTTCCCCCTACCTGACATTCTCATTTTCGTAATACTGGCTTTCCAACTTAGGGGCTTTCTTCCAACTTAACCTTCCTCTTCCTCCCCTCTCTCACCTCATTTTCGTAATAGTGTTTTGTTTTCTTAATCGAGGCTAGCAGTCCACAATCAAGTGTTGATACTAACCCTGATTTATGGCAGTGAGACATGGAACTGGCAGAGAAATTATGAAAGTAGATTAAATGCTATAGAAGATCTCAGAGGCGAATGTGTAGTAAAACCATGTGTGATCGTGTGAAAAATATTGAGATTGATAAAGACTGCAAGGCAGATATAAGCGTAATTATTAAGATAAGGAAAGGGACGCTAAAATAGCTTGGCAATATAGAGCGAATGAACGAAGAACGGAGTGAAAGGAGAATATATGACGCGAATGTCAATAGAAGAATAAGCTGGGGTTGCCCTAAGAAGACATGGCATGATAAAATTAATCAAACACTTGAGTCGGGACATGTCAGAAGTCTGAATAACAGAAAATAATGTATGAATGCAAATTAATATAAATGCAGCAAGAAGCGTGTGTCAAGATCGAGT
The DNA here is from genome assembly GCA_022606495.2 of Halesus radiatus. NCBI lineage: Eukaryota > Metazoa > Arthropoda > Insecta > Trichoptera > Limnephilidae > Halesus > Halesus radiatus. Next base: position 191,372 of record JAHDVE020009179.1, on the reverse strand, counting down.
TGTTTGGCGGTTCGTCCTCTCTGACCACCCCTGCGGAGAAACGCCGTGATGGTTTGTTAAATAGTTAATAAAAAAAACTTGTTTTTATAACCTTCGTTGTTTAAATATTAAATGCATGTGACAAAAAAATTATTAATAAAAAATAACAAAAATCGTTGGAAATAAATTCGCCCAATCTTATTTTTGAATGCGGGTAGACTTGTGTCGACAATAATGTACGCTCAAAATCAGCAAGGTGGGAAATACGAACGAAATAAGTAGGTATATGCAATTAAATTCATTATTGATTTGCCAACAATTCGTTTCAGACCGTCACACCAATGTACTCGACTGCATAATGATGTTTATTTTTGTACAGGTTGAGGCAAAGGATATCGTTTCTTTTTCAGTTTTCACAGCAACGTCTTTTAATCTGAGTATCGAACAAGAATCCCGAATGGCTAAGTAAATACAAAGATGAGGAGAATCACTAAAAATATGAAAACAACATAATTAGGAACTCCAGGCCAATTATTTTTTTTAATCATTTTTTTTTCTAAAGTTAGTTTTCATATTTAAAATAATTTTCAATGTTTCAATTATTCAAAGCGCACCAAAACTCTCCAAATCTATGACCAGTCCAATGTCAAAAGAAGTAATAATGTTTTTTTATATTGAACAACAATTATAAAGCTTAAAGTCACCCAAATTAAGTTAAAATTTCGCTAAAATAAAAATAAAAAATACGTATTAAAAATACAAAACAAGATCGAAAAAAATATTTTTTTCATATTAATCCAAAAGCAGAATGCTCACGTGACGTCAGATGTTCCAAATTAAATGGTACCAACATTAAAATGGTGTATTTATGTTATGATTTTTTATTCACTTTTAAATAACGATTTATAATTATATATAATAAAAGTAATATCTTCAAAATCGGCGTTGCCTGATCTACGAGTATATGAATAAATATTTTTATAGCCATTGTATTTTTCACTGGAGTTCCTTATTAATAATAATCGTATGATTTTTATAGCGCCGTTTTTGTGAAAAATCACCTCAAAGGCGCTGTACAAATATTACTTCCTGTTCTTATATTATTCTTATATTACATCTTTTCTACGAATTTTATTTTTATTTTTATTTTTTCACATTTATTTTCTCTTTTTGGACAGGCTATCATTACACATTATTTATAGACCATATAAAGAGATGCAGTTACAATTATCAAAACTAAATACGGCTTGGTCTAAGTTTTCATACATGTCAAATTGAAAAAAAAAGAAGCTAACTGTATTTATTCCTTCCGATATATTCCAAGACGCTAATACAGATGACACAGTGATTGTTTCCATTATATTGAAGAATGTATTTAAGCTAAGACAATGAATTATTATGCATACATTTTTAGGATAAATAACACAGAATACTCTCAAAAGGGGGAAGCGGCAGGGGAGGATGGTGGCCGGGGGACTGATCCATAGGCCCCTAAAACCTTATTTTTCTTGGTGACGCCCCTGGGCGGCGTGACGGGACGGTTGGTCTTGGTCTGCACGTACGCCAGGTGGCGCTTGTCGGCCGGCTTCAGGCTCTGGAAAGAGCACTTTAGCGTGTCGTCCACTGACATCATTGCACCTGCATTATCTAATTCCCCGCAGTAGTTGGGCGCCGAGAAGTGGGTGACCAGTTGCCTCTTGGCAAAGAACTCATACCCCGATGCACCCAGCAGATCAGGTCAAAGTCGTGCTTGTTGAGGAACTTGGCCACTATCTCAATGACGAAGGTGAAGGTGAAGCTCGTTCTCGCCCCAGCCGGCGGTGTCCTTGTTGAGGTAGCAGCCCCTGGTCGGGCACTTCCCGGTTGTATACAATATTTTTTACACCCACCGTAGCCCGAATAGCCATTGTAAATCACTTTTGGCACTTCACTAGTACATGTTGCGAGGACCTTCGACAGATGTAACCGATGCTCGATGCGTTAATTCAGAAGAACGAAACAGATTTCAACTTAAAATATTTGAAATATTTGGGTTTTTATTATAAACTTGATTTAAGCTCAAGACACTAAAATTATGTTATTTTTATAAATGTAACCTAAAAATTATTGCGGTTATTTTATGCTATTTTTACATCGGGAAAATTGAGAACTTCCCAATATTTCCAAGATAAACTAAGAGCGATTATAAAAAGCTATATTATCAATAACACCAACAGAATAACCCACAGTCCGCCTCGAAACAGGAATCCTTACTGTGAATGTAAGAAACCATTCTAATATGCTTATTCTTAGCAATGTAACCTGATAAATATTTATGCAACTTAAATAGTATTTAATACACATAATAAAACTGTCTGGAGCCGGTGAGTCTATCAAAAAGACTTCCCATACAGCATCCCCAAAGATGTAATAGGCCCCGAGAAAAATAATTTCCCTCGAGGCCCCCTGTGAGGAGTTAGGTTAGGTTATCTTGTGAGCAATGGTTCGCAGTCCACAAAAGCTCAAAAGCCGTGCCTACCTTAAGAAAATTAACATTTAAAGAAAATAAAAGACTTGTTGATTATACGTATTTTTTCCATAAATCGGGGATTTTTTTATGACGTTATCGTTATACATGGATGAAATATTTCTATTTTTCATAATTACGCATTTCTGTAAGATAATAAAATAATCTTTTTCAAATATTCAATTCGCAATAATTCATACTCGAAGTTCGAAAATTACACACAGCCTACCTTTGGTCATACAGCAATGCACGCCACTGCTTGTGGTTCGGGAAGGAAACGGAAAAGGGGAGGTGATGGAGAATTGGGATGTTTGAGAAGTGCCAGAATATATACAGATTTGGTCACAAAACACAGCTTTAAAAAAAAACCGTTTCAAGCGATGTTTCGGTGGTTCTAAATGGTGGTCTTTTAACAGGGTGATTCTGAGAGTATCTGCCACGCAATATACTCAGATATATTTACAAATGGATCTTATTAATTAGAACATGTTGAGACAGAACTCTTTGAATCTTTGGAAAATATCGAAATGTAACGAAAACGTAAGGTGTCAAAATTTTGATATTTTAGGAGAATCGCCTGAAGTCACGGTATATAAAATGACTACCACGGTAGTATACGATACCTCCAATCGAATTGTGAAATGTAATGAATTGTGTCTCATGACGTCACAGGAATCCATTTTACCAAAGTTCTCTTTGAAAGCTCATAACTTCATCATATCATTGGAAACAACGAAAAAATAATTTTGCTGTCGTTATTAACTCTTTATGTAATATATGTGTATTCATAAAATAATTAGGACACAATTTCATTATCTAATAGATAATAATATGCACATAAAAGCATGGTAACCAAAAACCCTCCTACTGAGACACTCATACCGGGATTTATTTTAAAGACGATGAAAGATTTAAAATTAATGAAATCCTTTAAATTACTATTTAAAGATTTTCGTTAATTTGAAATCATTTAAATAGTAATTTAAAAGATTTGAATTTAATCAACACCTTTAAATTACTATTTACTGGGTTGGTGAGAAGTAATTTAGAGTATAATTCGACAAACTGGGCTCCATTTTCTAAGATTCGTCACGAAAAAATTGAGAGGGTGCAGCATAAATTTCTTAGATTTATTAATTACAACTTATGTATTCCAATGAAAAGTAATAATTATATATTTTTATGGACCTACTAAACCTAACGTATTTATCACCATGGCGCACAGTGAGCGATTTAGTATGTCTCTTCAAAATGGCGAATGGCAGATTGGACGCCCTGGAATTAACGAACCTTATTACATTGCGTAATACGAGACAGACGGCACTGTATAATATTCAACCATTTGCAAATAATTATTCCAAAAACTCTCCTATTCAAAGATTGAACAGACTTGGTAATGAGTATAGTTTAATTGATGTTTACCGTTTATAAGCGCCCTTGAGGTGATTTTCTCACGAAAACGGCGCTATAGAAATAATCCATTTATTAGTTATTTATTATAAAGGTTTGCTGTATTATAAACACGCTTTACGACTATTCATATTTTACAACGTCGTTATAATTATAAACCTACTATCCACCCATCGCGCTGTAATTAACTACTTCCACACTACTTACCTACTTACTTCTGTTATACTTATGGTATTATATTATCTACTAAACACTTGTTATACTCTTTTGTACAACCTGCAGTTATAATGTAACTACAGGTAAAACTGTTATTTATTTCGCTGTAACTAGATACTTATATTGTACCTAATTACTTCTTTAATACTTCAATTATTATTTTATGTATTATATAATTATTCTCCTTTGTATAAGTAAGTATGGTATAAATGTATCAACATGTGAAAGCCTTCTAGGCGTCAGTAGAAAAATAAAAATATATACATTATGGCACGCATTGTGGCGTTACTAAATGCGGTAACTTTTTGCCACATCCTGTATTAAACTGGTTAGATCCAAAGCAATACAAGAACAGTTTTGCACTTGTTTTTATTTGTCGATTTGTTCGTTCAAATCTGTGGTGACGTTTAAAATGGCGAAGTGTGTGGTTTTTTGGGCAGTGATTCTATTTTTGATAGCGGCTTCCATTGGTGAGATATTTTCGCTGTTTCTTAGTCAAATATTTACGCGGACAGGTATATATTAATATGTGTTTTTGGTACCGTGGCCAGAGTTGACTTAAACGCAGTACTCGCAGATATGCGTGCAAAATGTTTTAAAATAGTTGTTTTTTTTTTTACTTCCAAGACAGATCCAGTGAAACTCAATATAAAATAAAATTTATACCTATGATACAAAAAAATGCACTGTAAGACTTTTAGAATTAATGCAAAAACTTTTAGAAAATTCAAATTCTAACAACGGGAATATTTAATTTGTTGTCTCTTTTTAGTTCAAAACAATAAATAGTCCTAAGCAAGATAAAGGACTATTTCTCAGTGACGCGTCGTAATTGTATACACAAATGCACCAATACACAAAATCCTAAGTGTACTTGTTGACGTGAAGATCGTCAGACATAAATAATATATAATCTTTGAAGAAGATAATATTAACACATCCCAAATGAACCACGAAACCGAAAAAACAACAGAAATTAAAAAGATTTCAGTCGCATCTGGGACTCGAACCCGGGATCTCTACCTATCCGGGGTAACCGCTTAACCAAGTTAGCTAATGAGACCATTTCAATTTACGCCATTTACACCGATATCATACTTCAATCTCAAGCCTTGTTAATATTATCCTCCATTTTTATAAATCCCATATTATTGGCTGCTATCCTTATGATGATTGCAAAGTTTCATCCCGAACTCAATTGCAATCGTAATAGAGTCTCGGATATACCTACCCGATTTTTATTTATATTAGACATCTATTTACTTATTTTACAAGTCTGTTTCGTGGTTCATTTGGGATGTGTTAATATTATCTTCTTCAATGATTGAATATTACAATGAGGTTTACAAACTTCAATAAGTTAAAAAATAAAAAAAAATGAATAAATAATATATTTCTTGAACAAACAAAAAGTGTCCAGACTCTAGACTACGCAGGTCACATAAATCTACAACATGTTTTCAATGCATAAAATAATAATAAATATTAGTGACGTAATTTTTATAACAATCATAAGTATGGTACGTTATAAATTTGAATCCGATTTATTAACAGCTGCTCAAATAATTATGACTACGTATAAAACAGATCAATTCTTTATTTGCCTAATGTCTAAGCAGCAGTGTCATTCGAAGTATGAGCTCTAGCAGCTCACTATCTGCACAGAAATTTTAAATAAGTAATAACTCTAGTTTCAAGATAAGATGCAAAAGAATAATATTGTTTAGGCGCATTACAAAACAAAAGAAAATCACTGAATAAAGCGAATTTTTCTTATGATCCAAATCCATAAATCTTTTCAGTATTATTCCCGCGAACCCCAAAACTACCCCTCCCTCTTTGTTTGTCAGTAGGTTTATATTATATGTATGTAATTATTGTCTTGAAGTTGGAAGGTTATTTTCGGTACCGGTCGAAAATTATTATAAACTAAAGTGGCTTAAAACAAACACTAATTAAAGTGTTATAAATGTGATAATACGTATATACTAACTGAATTACCCGACATTGCTCGGGGTTATGAATGTTTTGAAGGAAAGTTTTGAGGTTGAGATGTGTTACCCCTTACCTTTACTCCTACCCTTAATCCCACCCCTACCGTACCTTTACCCCTACGCAATTGTTTTCCTCTTATTTTGAACGTCAAGTGTGCAAAATTTCATCAATAAGTACCAAAATGGGAAAGGGGATAGTTTTTAGAAATCACATGTGTACAGTGGCCTTTCTCTTGTTTCGTAGATCAAGTGTGCGAAATTTCGTCAAATTCAAAATAAAACTGTAGATTTGTATACAAAACAAACACACACCCGTCCCGCCTAGGACATTCTTCCTTTTATAATAGAAGAAGAAGGAGATGATTAATTATAAATAAACGCGTATTTCATTTTCAGCGGAGCCCATGACATCTGATGACTGCCTACAAGTGCTTCAAGAGCTAATTAAAAACAACTCTGCAGAATGGGTATTACCAGAGGAATGCGAGTCATTTTTACCATCAATGACACTCCAAAACCCACACCATACGCATAAAATCGAAATTCTATCATCGTCTGAAACAGCCGAAGGATTGAACGAAATGGATGAGAAAAACATTGATTCAGCCATAAAAAATGCAAATGTTGACGAAGACATTATTACGTTGTCTGGAAATATTGACAAAAGTGATAACTGATTGGTCACCGAATACTTCAAAATCAAAAAAATATATATTTCTGGTTCGAAAATTTGATCGCCTGTTTCTGAATTCTTAAATAAAGTATTATAATTGGTACATTCAAATATTATTTTTTTTCTTTTAGCTGTTGTGGAATATAAGTGGAATATTCTCACTCTCAAACCCAGTATAATAAATAAATAAGAACTTAGTATTTTTTTTAAGTACTGTGAGTTAAACACATCTTATGTTCCTTTAAAAAGAAACTGAAAATGTCGCTTTGTTTGGTTGATCTGTGTACAAAATAGAGTCATCACAGTTTTATCGAATAAAAGAGTATACAACATAATGCAATTACATACTTCCCGCAAATTTTGCACTCATATTGACCAAAGACCACAAATATCTAATTAAACGTGACCCAAGTCAAAATTTCTGTGAAGTCTTATCTGCGAATTTCGAAAGTTCTAGAAATTGTGGCCTTCTATCTTACGACAGACATCTTCAGATGGTGAAAAGTAGTTGTTAGTTACTGTATCGCGTAGTTTCAAACAAACCATGTTGAAAATGAGTTACTTTTGTATCACAATCTCGTGGTTTCACATGATACTTTGTAACATATCCCAGCGGAATTATTAGTTAATGTTTGTTAGTCGGTATCTGGACTGCCACACCAAGTGTCGGTGGTCACGCTCAAACTTTACGGACAAGACTTGCTTCTATCAATTCATACTTACGCAACAATCCGATGCGGCTATTTGATTTACGACTTCGCAGTATCTGTGGGATAGTTGAATTTTCTCACTGTCAATTGGAGCATCTAATGATTAAAGTAGAAAAAGTTTAACTTTATTAACTATCTAACCATTATGGCGTTTCTCCAAGTGGGTAGGCCGGGAGGATAGATCACAACCTTTCACAACCCTTCCCTACAACATTCTTCCGGTTAACATAAAAAAATCTGATTCAAAATATTCAAACACAACGTAAAAAAATGGATTAAAAGTAATGATAGGGCATTTACCGGTGCGCTCACCCAAATCCGAAATTATTGATTCAAAGATTTACGAAACATATCTGAATATAAGTGTATATTCATAGGTATTTTAAAATTATGAAATAATTTTCAAAATTACTGCCTCAACACAGACTAGCCTAGTGAGGCGGGTTATGTGAAGCTTCAAATATAACTGTTATTATACCATTTTCTATTTTACTTTATAAACAACTGTACACTTATAATATTAAATTATACATGTATTTTAATAATAATTAAATTTAATTACAATAAATATATTATTACTATTATTATTATTATTATTAAACTCAAAATTATTCCTTGCTTGCACCATCCACATTCACGATTTGTCTCATTCGTGTTCACTTTGTGTACATAGGGATTTAAATAAGTTCATAGAACTGCCATAAAGGCGTTTTTCTACAAAGATAAAAATAATTATATTTTGTAATACCAAACATAATTAGCGTCAAAATTTTAATGCGTTTCAACAGAAGTTTGAATGGGATGTGTTGGGCATTTTTTATGAAACGTAGAAAATCCAAAAATGTACAAATATTGCTTTGTACTTTTGTTTGGCAAGAACTCTATTTAGTTTTTGAAAATATGCTCGTTTTGTACGATAACTGTACCAGACGTAATCTGGCACACAAGCGAACTGTAGAGGCCGACTGATCCCAATCTACGGAGCGAGGCTGGGGGGGGAGGTAGCACTCCTACCGTTCCTTTTGCAAGGAGGAACGGTACTGACGATAACGACTTTTGTTAACCTTGTCCGAGGCAGTTGCTTATTGGGTCCAGTCCGAGGCAGTAGTCCGATGGGGGTAAGCAGTGGTCAGAGTGAAACAAGGCGGGTGGTTCAGAAGTCAGAGCGGACGGTGGGCAGAGAGGTACTTGTCAGGCTGGCGGTCGAATGCTAACTGCCGCAAACTGGCGTTTGCAGGCTATTTATGGCGGTCTACCAAGCGCAGACTGCCGGTGACGTGTAGGTGCCTGACAAGTCTGTCTCCCTCCCCCCAGCCGTACCGCTTTAACGATTTATTTCAGTCATTTAAATATGAGCGATCGGTGGAGAACAAGCTCGCCACAGACCGCCGGTTACATATAATAACAAACAAGAAATGTGCGTCATAACATTCCGGGAGAGGCGGGACGTCCGATACAATAACTTTCTGCCTTTTGCTGTATTTAGAAAAGGTGAAATATCCATCAAAGATGACATCCGCAGTGGCAGGCCTTTGGGGTCAGTTATTACAGAAAATGTTTCATAGGTGATATGCTTTTTAGTTACCGGCTAATTAATGTGCATAAAATTGCAAGGATTTAAGACATGTTGTACCGGACACGCGTTTATTTATTTGTTTATTTACGCCCAAATTGGGCCTCACACAATTGGCACTTTTTATCAGTACGGTTCGCACATGCTATTTAATAATGCGGAAATTTAAATATTAATTCTAATAAAAAAATAACAAGGACAGGAAAATTTTTAAAAAAATGTTTATGTGTATAATATAAACAACGGCATGGAGAAAGTATAAATAATCAGAAGTATAATAATATTATTACATTTGATTTTCATTAATTGGAGTTCTACGAATTAAACACAAAAACAATTAATAAGAAGTAAGGAAAAAGTTATTACATTAAATTCATAAAACAATTTTTAACAATACCTTCGTTGCCAGTAAGTTAGGATAAAATAAATAATAACAAATTAATTAGCTCTTAGCAGAGATAGGAAATTTATTCAATTACACAAGTTAATAGTCGGGAAACACGCCAAACGCGTGCCCAAAATTTGCACACTGTCGCCATTTGTCACATGAGAACGGGTCGCTTTTACGACTCGTTTCTGTGTTCAACAGCTCGGCTGTGGAATGATCTGCCGGCCTCTGTGTTTCCTCCATCCTACAACATGGGTCTCTTCAAGACCCAAGTTTACTCATTCCTATCCTCTGGAAGACCCTCCACACAGCATCCCCAAAGATGATATAGGCCTTGAGGGAAAATATTTCCTTCAGGGTCTCCTGTGGGGAGTTTTTTTTTATTTATTTTTTTATATGAATACCGCACAAGAGTCCCAAACTGCTCCCAACCGCCTGGAGCCAGTGAGACTATGGCATTCCCAATTGGAGAATGTTGTGACGGTGAAGGTATTGGGGAGGGGAAGGAGAAGGGGGAGTGGAAGGTGGGGAAAATGGGAAATACCTGGCTATTCAGATCTGGTCACCAAACACGGCTAAAAGCCATTTCAAGCAACGTTTCAATTCTGAATGGTGGTCTTACACCAGGGCGATACTGAGAGTATCTTCCACTCTGGAACGTGCACAAATATACTATATTTTATTTTTAAATGAATTAATTGTGAAACAACACAAATTAATTAAATAAAAATTACTTGCGCACGCCGGGATTTGAACCCGCGACCTTCGGATTCGTAGTCGAGAGCCTTACCCCTCGACTATGGAGGCCGTCAGACAAAAGTTCTACTTGCCGCCATGAATTTAAATAAGATATGTATATATTTTTATTGATCTTTGTAATTATTACCTGAATTCTGCATACAGCGAACGGGACTTTACAATTACGATACAGTATTGGAGTTGTCACAATTATAAGGTAAATAATGCTTCTATGTTGATTTACGTGGTACATGGGAAAAATTATATTTAAGTCAGGGCTCTCAATAATTGAATTTATAATTTTGTATAAACGAATTAAGTCAGTAATTATTCTACGTTAAGATCATTTTAATAAATTTAGGTGGCTTGTAATTCCCATTCTGAAATTAATAAATCTTAAGAATTTATTTAGAATTCCTTCTGTTCTGGGGGAATGAGTAATACAACTTGGTGCCTACCCATTTTGTTATGGTATGAATTTTATTAAATCGGCTACATTTTCTCAATATAAAATCCAAAAATTTTCAAAGTTTTATTTGAGGTAATATCAACACGGTTTATAATATTTAGTTTTTGATCAAAGTGATCCACAAACAAACCCAAAACATTTACCTTGGTTACCGTTGTGTGCATAACATCGTAATAGAATAATCATAGGTGATTGGATTTTTTATTCTATAAAATCTCGTAATGTAATATAAATTAAACTGATAATTCGGGGGCGTAAAAAACTTTATCGGGATGGGCGTCGAGAATTTTGACTTTGGAAAAATAATTGTTTAGCCATGATGGATTTTTAAAATGTTTTTTATTCGAATTGCGACCTATACTGACATGAATACATTATTACCAAACGAAATTTCAAGTCAACATAAATAGTGTGCAAAGGAAGGAGATAAATAAGCTAAATCCTGGTCCATCGACCTACAAAGACATGGCTTTAGTTGTTTTGGTATACTTTTCATGTTTATTTGAAAGGGTGAAAAACAATAAACATAAAAATATTACTTTGACAATTTGAACCATTTACGCCATCCCATTGGGGAAAACAACCAGAGCGCAATATAAAAAAATCTCTTCCATCGCGACTATGTACCGGCTCAATTGCAGCCAAAATCCGTTCTATTAATATCAAATTGGCTTCCCATGGCCCAAATTCAACAGACCAGACATTATAGAAAATATTGCTTGATGGGATGAGATTTTAGTTAAATGAGGAGTTTATGTGCGAAAAGGATAAATTTTAAGATCTCTAAGACACTCAAACATCGTTTAATGAAAATATATTAAAGATTTCTTTATAAACTATATTGCCATATAAAAAAAAATATATTATAATAGGTCATATAACATCAATTAGGCTTTTTTATGCGGTTATGACGGATTTAATATTAGACCGGACACCTCTCCATCCAATAATCGCATACTATGAGTAGTGGTGAACATAGTGCATTTCTGACTAATTTTATTTTTATTTTATTTTGTACTTTACCAAATTTGGATTATGAATAAAAGAATACGTCCCAGAATCCAAACTGCTGAAATGAGATTTTGAGATAGTATCAGGAGGTACAATTTTTTTTTTTTACATGAATACCCCACAAGAGTCACAACTGCTCCCAACTGTCTGGAGCCAGTGAAACTATGACATCCCCAATTGGGGAATGTTATGAGGCTGAAGGTATTGGGGAGGGGAAGGAGAAGGGGAAGAGGAAGGTGGGGAAATACCTGGCTATTCAGATCTGGTCACCAAACACAGCTAAAACCCATTTCAAGCAACGTTTCAATTCTGAACTGAGAGTATCTTCCACTCTGGAACATGCGCAAATGTACTATATATTATTTTTAAATTAATTAATTGTGAAACAACACAAATTAATTAAATGAAATTTACTTGCGCACGCCGGGATTTGAACCTGCGACCTTCGAATTCGTAGTCGAGAGCCTGGAGGCTATGAGAAATGAGATCGAATAAGAAGTTCGACGATCGGAGATGAGCTAAACATCAAACCCCTGCTGCTCTTCATGTAAAAGCCGCAATTGAGGTGGTTTGGTCATCTATTAAGAATGTCAAAAGATAAGAGTGCTATTCCCGAGAGAAGACGACCAGTGGGCCGCCCCAGACACAGTTGGAAGAAACATCTCCAGAGATGGCATGCCATGGACGAAGGCCGCTGAAGTAGTGCAGGACAGGGACGCCTGGAAACGCTTTATAAATGCGACAAGTCCCCAACCCGATTAGGACAAGAGGAAGAAATTTATCAGATTGGCTTCTGAAAAATCAAAACACATTTAATTTATATTGTTTATGGTCACGGTGGGTTTATCTGAGCATCGCTAACTTCTTAACCGCCTTCACAAATTAGAGTTTCAAGTAAAGCATATTGTTTTCCAGTTCGCAGAATGAATAATAATTTAACATGCTTATTATTCGATCGAACTTCGAAAATATACGGTTGTATACGGTAGATCAAAAACATTTGAGAATGCAGTACAAGGATTCAAGTTTATCACCAAAACCGCCAACAAAAATAATTAGAATAATGCAGAATTACGAAAATAATTATTTTTACCTCATATCTATTTATTTTTTATATTATGTACTAATGTTAAAAAAAAATTTAAATGCAATACAGAAAATTCTCAAAAGCACGTATCAAAATACCCATTTGATGAATGTTATATTAAACAAAATCTTATTCTCAAATTCGGCTGAGTTGGCATCGTATCTGGGTCCCACCCAGGCGTCGTGTATTCATTTCCTCGGCTGCCTTAGTCCTCCATCACGACATAAGCAATATCTTCAATTTTCGTGATGGTTGTAGAAGATTTTCAAATATTGTTAGGTTATACGTAATCCGAAATGTTATCCTCTCTCCAAAAATTTTTTTTTTTTAAATTTTAAATTACTATATTTAAAAACGATAATGTTGTTTCGGGTGTTTCCTAAAAAGAATTGTCAAATACTAATATAATTTTTTTTTTAATGTCTAGTACTAATTTGAAAGACAAATTTAAAAGAAAGACGAATTGAGCTTGGTGATGCCATGAAAATGAAGAATTTAGTTTTGCTCTATTAAGAGGAACGGCTGCGCTGCCTGTTTCATAAATAAGTTAATTTTGGATTTGAGGCCAAAACACCCATCCGAACTGAATGATATATTTTTTTCAATTAAAAGTTTAGTAAATATCTAGGACGTATGGGAAGTTTTTTTTTAAATTATGTATGAGTATTTTGACCTCGTATCCAAAATTAAGTTTTGTATGAAACGGGCCACGCAGCCGTTGCTCTTAAGTGTCTACATTTTATTGCCAAGCTATAACCAACCATCACACTGTTTACCGGTAGGGGCTGGGAGAGAAAGGAGACTGCCTCACAACTCTGTCTCGGCACACACTCCTCGCTCGATTCGCATTCATATATCATCTCATTAATACTCCTTTGTTATTCTGACATTGAAATAACCCGACTAAAGTATCTGATTCACTTGATCGTGACATGTCTTCTTCGGGCGTCCCCAAAGTTAACTTCCGTGTCATATATTCTTCTTACACTCCTTTATTTGCTCATCCACTCTACGTGCCGTAACCCTGTAACCGTACCGTTTTAATCTTAACTATTTCGCTTTCATCAGCCATACATTCTTTTCGGATCTCTTTATTTTTAACAGGGTCATATTAAGTTTTACCACTCATTTCTACAGTATTCGGTCTGCTTTCATCCTTTCTCTGCCAGTTCCATGCCTCTCTGCCATACATCAGGGTTGGTATCAGCACTCCATTGCGGACTCCTAACTTTAACGTGCAAACTTTTTAAATACCTGTATGGAAATTCATGTCGCTGAACAAGTAATTACAAGAAATGTAATTTACAATTGAATGAAAACCGATATCGTCAATTTACATAAGATCTTTTGACTTCAAGACCACAGACGAGCGAATATACTTAATCAACTCTTCAAAGAATAATATCTACTGAAAATATTTTCACCAGAAGCACGGTAAATCGAAGTTTACTTCGGGTGCACGAACACGCCCCCAGTACACTTCTTTCTGTAGATATCTTCAGTGGTACCAAATATTTTTTTTTTTTTTTAAGTATGCCAATTTAAGTGGAATAAGCATCCCCGTAACATTATTATGTAATACCTACGGTGCGTGTAAAATAAGGTTTTATAAAAATGACAAAATTGCTACATTCGTAAAACTTTGGTAGTAGAAATGAAGATATCCAGAGTCCGCCCAAATGAAAGTGTTTGGAATGCACCTCTATGAAGAGGTAGAGAGGGGGAATTTTTAAAAAAAATTCCTATTTCACATCTAGGTCGAGTGTGGTTTCATTAATGCTGAATCAAATGACACAACTCCGAAGTCGATAAAATTAAAACTTGGTGAGATAAGACATGTTTTTTTAAAGAAAAAACATGAAAATAACATTATTCAGGCAATCGAATTTATTACATTGACTTGATACGGTCTGGTGATTTTAAATATCCTGCCTTGCATCAAATTGAATATTTGTAATTTTTTCCATATTTTGCCTTATGCTAAATCCAATTATTTACCTCATTTGACCTCCGGACCTTTGTAAAAAAAACAGTAAAATTTTTAACCTTCCTTAATTATTTGTCAATTTCGACCCCGAAAAACTATGGTTATTACGTATTTTTTAAGGGAAACTAAATTTTCTACAATTTGAAACCTAAATAGTCTCAGTAGTTTTAATAGTGTCCAAAATACAGCTATTTAAATTCAGAAAGTTTTTTCTTATTTTGTGATTTTTGCTATTTTTTAAAGATTTTTTTTTAAATTTTTACTCCGAAGGACTGATTTTTCTAGAAAGCCATCGAATCGTTTTTTAAAGTAGACTTAATTTGCTACAATTAAAAATGAAAATGGTCTGGACTTCTGTTTCTAAGCTTCCTACAAAATGCAAATGAAACTTTCCATACCACTAACTATGTAGAAATTAAAACCGGCTTATTATTCCAGCATTCAGCTCGAAAGTTCAACTATTAGTGACGTACTTCTATTGGGCTCTTTCATCCCTTCTCCGCCATCTTTTCCTCCCTCCCCTCGCGCTGCGGAGTTCAAGAAAGCAATAGTAGCTAATTAACGTTTCTTATTGTTAGGGCATCCTATCGACATCGAGCCTTTAAGATTATTAGACTGGGGAGGTAGATAAATCACAGAAAACATATTGCAAAACAGAGGGAATTTTCTCTGATAATTCTTATCAGGGATTTCTAAAGATTGGATACTTTTATCAAATATTTTGTTAATTTATCGATTGATATAAAGCTTCGTGTAGTATTTTTCAAAGAAACTGTTTATTAAAAAAAACATGATAATCGAACAAATCAATAATATACACCGTATATTGCAGTCATTCTGAAATTTCAGTGGTAAATTATAATAACGAGTATCTAAAAGTGATAAAATTTTATAACACCTATCTCTCGTTTGTGAACAACATTATTACAAGTAAATCGTTATGTTAATGTAAGATATAAGGTGAAAATCCTTTTTTGATTGTGCCTTAACTTATTTGAAGTAATTACTATTAAGAGCAATTACTAAAGTAATAAATAGGCCTATCTATAAAGCAGAAAATCCGTTTAAACTTGAAGCAGTAACTCTAGATAAATGATACTTGAAATGAAAAATGTAGTTAATCTCATGTCTTGAAATTTGCACAGCTTTTCTGTCAAGAGTTTTTGGGTAAATACAACTTTTCTCAGTAGGCAAACTAATTCCATCAAAAGCCGTGTAGTTTCGAAATATCCATTTAAATTATTAAAAGTTAAGTAAAACGCACATGTTTATTCCATATTTATCAATTGTACAAAAATAAAAAAGAGTTTTGAACTTCGGAAGATGTCGGGTAATAACGAGTTATATTATAAATATTTTGGAAATAAACGTAGTTTAGTGAAGTATAGTGAAGTGTGAAGAAGTGTGTTGAAATGTGACGGAGTGTGACGAAGTGTGACGAAGAGTGAGGAAGGGTGACGAAATGTGACGAAGTGTGACGCAGTGTGACGAAGTGTGGCGAAGTGTAACTTAGTATGACGAAGTGTGTTGAAATGTGATGAAGTGTGACGAAGTGTGATGCAGTGTGATGCAGTGTGATGAAGTGTGATGAAGTGTGACGAAGAGTGACGAAGTGTGACGAAATGTGACGAAGTGTGACGAAGTGTGATGAAGTGTGACGAAGTGTGATGAAATGTGACGAAGTGTGACGAAATGTGACGAAGTGTGGCGAAGTGTAACTAAGTGTGACGAACTGTGACGAAGTGTGGTGAAGTGTGACGAAGTGTGACGAATTATGACGAAGTGTGACGAAGTGTATCCAAATATGGATAGGTACTTACATTATTGAAAATTTTTCTCAAGTATATGGACGAGTGCCGTTTTTTTTTTAAATAAACTAAATGTTAGCAAAGTTATTGCCTTGACAGGTAACTGTGAAAACACAGCCGGGAAATGGTGGTAGTAAAGAATTATTTGACATTGGTTGCAGAAGAATGTCTAATGAAAAAGGTGTAATAATATGGTAATAAGCAGACAAAGAAGAGAATAAATTTCTTTATTGTTTTTATCATTAGAACATTTTAAAATAATAACCTGACAATATTTGAATTTCACCTACTGCCATCGTTATAAATCAAAAAAAAACTTTTACAGCAATAGAGGATTTAGCTGGCAGAAGATTGAACCCCTGTTTCTGAGGTGGGTAACTACTTTTGAACCGCTCGGCCAAATAACCCTAATTGGGTGTATGGACCATAGCATCCGTTCAATTTAAGACTATTTTGTGCATCTGATGATAGTGGGGAGGGGAAGGAGATGTTGTAGATGTGGGTGGGGCAGTGCTGAGTATTCAATATTATTTATTGTTTCTTTTAAAAAAAATGTATTGTTTCTCTTCAATAAAAGTAAAATTAATTTCTTACATAATTATTATTAAAATTAATGATAATTACTTTGTGTACACCACTACTTAATATATAAATTCCAACATGTTTCAGAAGCGAAGCTCCGTCATCAAGATACATATATATTATATGATATTTATATAAAATATTAAACAGTGGTGTACTTTTTTATGTGATACTGCACAAGAGTCCCAATTGATCCCAACCGTCTGCAGCCAGTTAGACTACGGCTTCCCCAATTAGGGTATTGTACCTGAATGTATTGAGGAGGGGAAGGCGATGGGGAAGAAAGAAAATGGGGAAGTACCTGGCTATTCAGATCTCGCTACCAAACACGGCTAAAGCTATTTTTTACTGTACCTCCACACAAGAGACTCTGAGGGAAATAATTTCCCTCAAGGCCTATATCATATTTGGGGATGCTGTGTGGAGGGTCTTATAGAGGATAGGAAGGAGTGAACTTGGATCTTGAAGAGACCTATATTGTAGGATGGAGGAAACACAGAAACATCTTTATTTCAAGCAACGTTTCGATTCTGAACGGTGGTCTTTCATCGGGGCGATACTGACAGTATATATCACTCTGGAATGTGCCGCAAATATACTAAACAATTTAATCAAAAAACGGTTTTATAGCCAAGGATCGTAACCACTGAACCACTGAGACCGTCGTACACCAAGTATTTCTTATTAATATATTTTTTTAAACCACTGTAAGATAATATTGGCGGGTGGGGGTAATTAGGATTTTTTGTGGTAATCAAATAAAAAATATATGAATAAAATATTATTAAAAGGGACCTCCGTGAGAACATACCTCAAGTTACCTATTCATAAAACATTATTTAGGTACTTACCTACCTACTCCCGTTTAGGCTGTAATAATTTATAGGGCTCGGTTATGTTCAATTTAAGGCTGTTTCGCAGATAGACTTTGCACTTTGACCTCACCCCTTCGGTGAATGGGGTTCTTTGGTGTACTTGACTGGTCTTCGGATGTGGATGTTATTTTAAGAGACGGATTTATTATTTAGGTACGCGCTTTCTAATACTTCAGAGGAAAAACTCTTAAGAGCGTCAATGTTATACGAGTATTATGCTTATATAAATGAATTAATAAAAATTTTGTGATTTAAAAAAATACTTTTACTAAAGGTCAGGTTGATTAAAAATATTTGTATGAACGTAATTTTAGGAATGTAACTTGTATCTTACCCCAACCCCTTGGGTATTATACAAGCGCGTGTTAATAATATTGACACGCGTAACCTCAGTAGGTAAAACATGTAGCGACGCTCGTACTACATTTTCTAATTATTTTTTCATAATAATCAATTCATTTATCATATTACTTGTGCAGATACAAAATTTGTATTTCATATTTCTTACTAGCTGGTATATAGTATGAAGTTATGAATTCTTGCTTGTCATTTGGG
Organism: Halesus radiatus; assembly: GCA_022606495.2. Classification (NCBI taxonomy): domain Eukaryota; kingdom Metazoa; phylum Arthropoda; class Insecta; order Trichoptera; family Limnephilidae; genus Halesus; species Halesus radiatus. The sequence continues at coordinate 172,811 of JAHDVE020009179.1, read as the reverse complement.
TACCATAATTGATTTGAAAGCGAAAATAATGCCTTATGACGACTATTAATATCCCTAAACAATGAAACATTCATTTTAAATTTTTATTTTTTCCAAATATGTCTAAATGATGAAGTTCTTAAGTGGGTACCTACCTGTGTTTTCAATTTTGAGAATATTCTACCGAAACAAACTTTCGTCTTTTGAATATGTAATCTGTGGCTAACCAGAGTGGTATATCTATGAGCTAACCCCGATACAACATGGCGGGTTCAATGCTTTTCATACTAATTTTAAAACGTCGTAGCAACAGTTTTAGATATTGGATTTAATTCAAACTACTCTCCAAACCTTTCTGTCACTAATAAAAATGTACTGTGCTATTTTCAGCAAAATCGGTCGAGTAATTTTCGAAAAAATCGTGGATAGACAGACAGTAAACATTCATTTTTATATACAAACATATGTCAAACCACGAAGTAATTGTTTTCTACGAAAACACACTCTTATATGTACATATAAATACCGGTTGTTCTTTATTCTTCAAAATCTCAATTAAACGGTTATTATCAAAATATATGACTGTCCAAAAACGGGATTTGTTCCTAGTTGGACAGTCAAAGCCTTCTTAAATATTTTTGTAAAATAACATGTGTTCCAAATAAATTGTTATAATTATAATTAATAAATTGTTATAATTATAATTGTTATTATTATATACATAAAATACTAATAGCATCCCATTTTCGACATCAGATTGTTCTATAATGTTACACCGTGGATGCTAATATCTTAAAACCTTGAAAAACTTTAAGAACCTCATTTTTCATTACTATCAACCCAAAGTTCACATATATGGCAAGAAAATATCTTAAAAGCCTACAAAAAAATTCTTAAATATACACAGCTATAGATTGTACGTAATATTATAAGATTTTTATAAAGCGTTAATTTTCCTCAGAGCATGTGTCATCTTTGGAGATGCATGTGGATGGTCATTACCAAGAAACGGAGGGAGAAGAAGTTCTGGAAAAGAAAGAGGTGTGAAGGGTGGGTAGAAATCGGGGGTCAGTGTGTTCTGGAGTGACAAACGTATTAATTTATCCCTTTTAGTACAGTGCAAGGCGATAGATCGAGAGAGTCCGACTGGAGAGGTCAGGGGGTCGCATTGAACCGGCCTCTCCCGATTCGGCTAACCACGCAGTTAGTGGGCAGACGCATCCGGACCTAAACAAACCTCACCCCATGAATCAGGGCACCCCTACTATGTCACCTGCCGTAGCAAACCACTCGGGGTGACCTATGGAAGAAGTGTTGGTTATCCAATGAACAGTTCCCGGGCATTTTTTTTTGTTTTTTATGTATTCCTTTATTTTTTCCAAAGGTTACATAATTACATTAAAGTCCTGTTAAATTGATTGATATCATTAATTGATAAACTAAAGTTCTTAAAAACTTAAGACAAGATTTGTGTGCATATCGCAAATGGTAACAATTATTATTTTTATAAACAATAATTATTAGCCAGAAACACTCATCCAAATTGAAAAAAACCTTTCCGAGCAAAGATAAATGTCGCCGACGGGACTCGAACCCGCATCCTTCTGATTGCCGGTCAGATGCTCTACCATTGAGCTACGTCGGCTTATCGCAAACCCGCCAAGTTAGTTAAGTGTTTCATTCAATAATTACTGTTTTTTATTTTTTTATTATTTTTTTGGGTTTGCGATAAGCCGACGTAGCTCAATGGTAGAGCATCTGACCGGCAATCAGAAGGATGCGGGTTCGAGTCCCGTCGGCGACATTTATCTTTGCTCGGAAAGGTTTTTTTCAATTTGGATGAGGGTTTCTGGCTAATAATTATTGTTTATAAAAATAATGATTGATATCAGTTTGTCAACGGGTTCTTAAAAAACTCCTCATTTTAAATTTAAGAAAGGTGCATATATATCATATTATTAAAATTATAAAAATATTTATAAAAATTAAAAAAAACACACACACACAAAAATAAAAAGAAAATCAAAACCAAGAAGGGTATAAAAATACAAAGAATATCAGATAAAAAAGAGAAAAGAAAAATTTATCAAAAAAAATTTCAGCGTATCTACGCTGGGGATCTCGCCTTCTGAAAATTAATTCACAATTTAATTATTGAATTTGGTAACATGTTCTAGATTATTGGTACATACTTTTGTCAGGTTATTTGATGGGATTTATTTAGGTATTTGGGAAGTCCATATTTAGAAGTCCATTGTTTGCAGTTAGTCTTGTGTTATGACCATTTACCACAATTTTGTTATGTCCAAATTGAGGTTTATCCTGATTCACAATTTTAAACCACAATATAGCACTAACATGTATAATAACGTTTAAACATACGAGTATAATGCTCATAGAATATCTCCAGAATGAAAATCTTAAGACTTAATTGATAAATTTGACTCTTTTTCTATTGTTATGTAATAAGGAACTCATTACACCTACACCTTTAAAACAAACAAGAGAGAATACACAAATGAAGAATTATTTATTGGAATACACCAACAAATTGAATTCTTAATATCTTTAATCATTGAAGAAAATAATATTAAGCTAAATGAAAGATGAAACCGGACAAAAGGACAGAAACTAAAAATATTTCAGTCGCATCTGGGACTCGCACCCAGGTCCTCTGCCTGTCCGGAGCAACGCTCAACTGACTTAGCTAATGAGACAAGTTCAATTTATGTCATCTTCATCGATATCATATCTCAAATTCAAGATTTGTGAATATTATGTTCTATTTTTAGTCTCATATTATTGGCAGCTATTTTTATGATGTTTACAAAGTTCTACCCGAACTCAATTGCAAACTTAAGCAGTGTTTCGGATTTACATCCGACTTTTTTTATTTATATTAGACATCTATTGACTTTTTTATAAAGGTCTAAAGAATTCAAATTTTAATTATTAATTATATTTATTGAGATTTAAGAACCTCATCGTAATATTTAAACATTGAAGAAAATAATATTAACATAACCTAAATGAAAGATGAAACCGGACAAAAGGACCGAAACTAAAAATATTTCAGTCGCATCTGGGACTCGAACTCAGGTCCTCTGCCTATCCGGGGCAACGCTCAACTGACTTAGCTAATGAAACAAGTTCAATTTGTGTCATCTTCATCGATATCATATCTCAAATTCAAGATTTGTGTATATTATCTTGTATTTTTAATCTCATATTATTGGCAGCTATTAATCTCATATTTTGACTTTTATAAAAAAGTCAATAGATGTCTCATATAAATAAAAAGTCGGATGTAAATTCGATACACTGTTTATGTTTGCAATTGAGTTCGGGTAGAACTTTGTAAGCATCATAAAAATAGCTGTTAATATTATTTTCTTCAATGATTAAATATTACGAGAAGGTTCTTAAATCTCAATAAAAATAATTAATAATTAAAAACTTAATATCTTAGTAGCATTTCAAAATCTGTTGTATGTGTCACAATAAGGAAATCAAGTTCATTTTTTTATCAATAATGACGTTCAAACTTAAACACTTAGTTTTTTTCTAAAGTTAGTTTTTATAGGTAAAATAATTTTCAATTTTTCCAAGCCCGCCAAAACGCTCCAAATCTATGGCTGGTCGGTTTTGAGGTTGTAATATCAAATTTCAATCATGAATACTCTAATTTCTCTTATTAATAATAGTTTTATTTTTTATTTTGAACAACAATTATAGAGCTTAAAGTCAAGAAAATTAAGTTAAAATTTCACCGAAGCAAAATCGAAAAATAAAAATCTCCATTCTAATCCAAAAACAGAATACACACTTGACGTCAAGGTCAATAAAAAGTTGTTTTGATGAGATGATTATTTATTCACTTTTAAATGACGATTTATAAATTCTACGTATAATTTATGAATAATAAAAGTTATATATTCAGAATCGGCGTTTGTTGATCCATACGAATATATATTTTTAAAGTCACAATATTTTTCACTGGAGCTCCTGATTATAATTTTGTTATTTTTTTCATACTTATTTTTACCATTTTTTTAAATCCATCCAATACCTACAATGGTTTTTATTTAAATTAAAAATAATATTGTTTTTCCGGGTATGAGATTACTCGCGTTCATCGGCAGCATAATATTATATTACGATTTTCTTCTGTAATGTAATAAATCTTGCAAAATAAAAAAATAAAGAACATAAAGAAGACCTTACTTAGCATAATCGAATAAACATACCGCATTATAAGTATTATAGACGGCGAAAGCTAAGTACCTGCCTTAAGGGCTTAGATTATTAATGTTTTTTTTAAATAAAACACATTTTGCTTTCAGGTGTATTCTAGAAACATGTCTAGAAAATACCTAAATGTGAAATTAATAACATAAGTAAGTACCTGCATTACCCACCCACATTATTTACGTTTTAGTTTTACTACCTGTCTTTATCCGAGATTTTATATGAAAAATGTGGAACGCACAATTTGGCTTTTTGTTTTGTTTTTCAAAGATTTTAAAGAGCGTTTGCTCTTATCAGTTCTTATTTGTAATTATTGATAATTCGTGGTGGATTTCCATCTTAATCGTAAATTCATATTAAGATCATCTTTTCCAGTCGTATAGAGTTCTGAATACCCGTTTTATTTTTTTTTAATATATTGATTGAACTTAATTACAATAAGATACAGCTATTTCAGTTGCGGGAGACACCAAATAGTGCATTTTAAATTACTATTTCGCAAAAATGTATACAAATAAAGGTTGAAAGAACCACAACACGCCATGTGAAAGGTTATTTTATGTGACGTTTTCCGATAGGCTCTGCCAACATGAAAAAGAAAATATACTATTTTAGTTGGGGGAGATACCAAATAATGTCTTTATTTTTTTTAAACGCAAACCATGAATCAATGAAATAGCTCATGGGTTCCTAGTTGATCCAAGAACCTTGTTAATGCGAGTTTATCAAAACCTACCTTCAATAATATGTGCGAGTGCGGGTATCTCCTGTTTTCCCTTCCCCACTTGTTTTTGACCTTACTCCGATTCATTCCAAATCCGAACGCCACCGTGAGAACTGCTGGGAAGTAACGCGCTGTTGATCCGGACCTACGCCTCACGACGATCTCCAGCTGCCCGGCAAGATGCAATCCGCCATAAAGAGAGGAAAGTGATTTAGTGAAAATCGGTGAGTCCTTTTTACCAATCCATACTGTTCCATTCCCGTTATCGCATTCGCAATCCCATCCAGATAATTGCTATCTGGATTGGAACAAGCCGCACGCATACTCGCCCAACGCACGCACCAAACATATAGGCAAACGTCATATCAAATAACTTTGAACGTGACGTCATGTGGTTCTTGTGATTTTTACGTGTATATTAATATTTTTGAAATCTTACTTTAAGTGCATTATTTGTTGTCTCCCCCAAATGAATTACTTGATTTTTATTGTAATTAAGTTCAATAAATATATATTTTTTTGAATAAAATGCGTATTAAGAATGCTATGCGATTCTAAAACTTTACTCATATTAATTTGCCCTTTCCCGAGAAATTGAACATTGTGTGGCAAATTCATGGTACCAGAGCTGACAGATTTGATTTTTCAAATATCGGTTTTCTGTTTTATAGTTATAATTATTTTAAAACATAATTATCAGAACAACAAAAATAAAATCGCGTTTTTCGTGTAATTAACTTCCTAGTAAAGCGTTAAATAATTAAAAATAAGAGTAAACATAAAATTGTCTTTAAAATATGACGTAGAATCATCTCCTTTTGGAAAGCACCACTAATTTCGATGCAACATATGATTAAAATTTAAAAAATGTGCACTTTGACCACTGTGCTTTTTCTTTCTGTGAGCCATCTTGGTGTTGCAATTTAAAACCTCTTAAACGATGGCAGCACCCTCTTGTTTGTCTACTATAAAATGTCAGACTGTGAAAAACGCCACTGGCTGGTAAGACAGGTGTCACCGGGAACCCATCACGGTTAGCGGCGAGACGTCAACAACGACATATTCACGACAAAAACAACCGCAAAAATGGCATATTTAAATCGTTTGAAATATATTAGTCAACATAAAAAAATATATATATATTATTGTAATTTTTTTCTAAATTTATACGAATAATAAAATTTAAAAAAAAAACACTATTCACTCTATTTCTGGAGAAGTAAAGAAAAACTGAGCTTACTTCGAGCATACGGACACACTCACAACGCACTTCTACAGGTATATCCATCTGTAGGTCTTTTGGAGAGTACACAATTATCAGCGTAAAGGTCACTCCTCGAGACACTTAAAGTGGGTACTACGGGCAATGTATAAAATATGGGTGATTAATGTAATGCTTTGTTTGTAGGTAGAGAGTTGGCAAAATATTCTAGACATTTAATCAATTTAAATAAAAATCCTTCCACTATGGCAACACGAAAGAAGTCACTATGTCTTTGAATTTTTTCTTTATATATAATTTTTTTCACATTCGAGTTTGAAAGTTCGTTTTAAAAAGAAACAAAGCACAACAACATAATTCGGTTATACAAGGTGCCGGGGGTAAAGTGAAGCAACTTGGGGAGGTGATTATATATGATAGTACAAGTAAAAAGAGGAATGACTTGATTTTCAAAAAATGTTTTATGTAGAATCCATCTTCCGAAGTTACTGCACTTTACCCCTGGACACCCTGTAAATACATTTTTCAAATTTGTGATTTTAATCTTTGAATTAGATTTTTTTATTTAACATCAAATAAAATTAGTTATTTTGATGTATACATTTTAGAAAAAAATTATCTTCCTTGCGTTAAATAATAAAAACGTTAAATTGTATTTAGAATGCGACATGGAATCGGCGCCTTTCAGAAAGTACTACTAATTTCGGAATACCATTTGGTCCTGGATGTTGGAGCCCTGGAAATCATAAAAACCCTAAATATTAATTCTAGTCTACTGAATATCCAAGTAGATTTATCGTATAGTTCCCTTTTAAAAAAAATTTCCAGTGAATCGCTTTGTCCCTCCAGAAAACCCCCTAATTACCCTTTCGCCTTTGGTCGGCTCGCACTCCAACACCTAAATATTCATGTACGTATATCATCCTCAAGGTTCCATATTAGGTCCAATTTTAAATATTATTTATGTAACATTTACTGAATACATTTTTAGACATGTGTGTATGCGGATGATACTGCTTTGGAAATTTCTAGCAGTGATTTGCAAACACGCATGGACCTTTTACAAAAAGATTAGATTTAACTTTTAAAATGGTCTCATGACTTTGTATTAATTATAAATGAAAAAAAAAACTAAATTGATGCACATAAGATCCCCAAATGCAAAAGTATATATTACACCTGAAATAAGAACACATACTTGGAAATATTGGGAACTTATTAATTTTCCCGGTGTAAAAATAGCATAAAATAACGGCAATAATTTTTAGGTTACATTTATAAAAATTACATAATTTTAGTGCTGTCGTTTCGAGCTTAAATCAAGTTTATAACAAAAACCCAAATATTTTGAGTTGAAATCTGCTTCGTTCTTCCGAATTAACGCATCGGTCATCGGTCACATCTGGCGATCGGTCGTCACCACATGTACTAGTGAAGTGCCAAAAGTTAATAGAAATAGCGATTCGGGCTATTCGGGCTACGGTGGTTGTAAAAAATATTGTATACAACCGGGAAGTGGGCTGCTGGGACCCCAATAAGGACACCGCCAGCTGGGGCGAGAACGAGCCTTTACCTTCGTCATTGAGATAGTGGCCAAGTTCCTCAACAAGCACGACTTTGACCTGATCTGACGGGTGCATCAGGTGGTAGAGGACAGGTATGAGTTATTTGCCAAGAAGCAACTGGTACTGCGGTGAATTCGATAATGCAGGAGAAATGATGTCAGTGGACGACACGCTGAAGTGCTCCTTCCGGATCCTGAAGCAGGCTGACAAGCGCATGGCGTACGTGCAGACCATCACCAAACGTCCCGTCACGCCGCCCGGGGCGTCACCAAGACAAAGAAGATTTTGAGGGCCGTATGGATCACCCCCAATAAATTTTACATAAACAAATATTTTTTTAATGTGCTAATATTACCTACATATTAATAAAAAAAAATTTAAGTACTGGTAAGTTTATTTAATTTTAAGATCTAAATAAATAATAACTCACCGCAAGAGAATGGTTTTTAAAATCCGTGTCTTCTGTCTCATCTAATGAAGATATTCGTTTTTGATTGAAATTTTGTGGCGGTGCATTATTTTCTTTGTTACATTCGATCTGCAATTAAAACATGTTTCATTACTTTTGCACTTATTTGTTGTTACGTGTTGTTTTTGTTAAAATGTATTATTATAAATGCACGTTCATCAAAAAATAAACGCTAAATCCATAAAAAGTAATTTACATTCAATTTTTATAAATTATATATTCTTGAATAAAATAATTCAAGATTCAATAATTAAAATAACAAGATAATATAATAATTGACGATTTCATAATTTTTTTATCGTGACCACTGTGCGGCGGTTTGGAATGCGCGCGAAGTGGAATGATTTTAAACTAAAATTGATACCCGCCGTCAAATAACAAAGACGATGTTTTGGGAAATTGCGTTATTCCAAACGTATTGACAAAGATACTTCATGGTTGTTTCAATATTGAAATGAGTATTATAATATAATACAATTTTAAAAGCGGGTAGGTAATATGTTCCAGCTTACCTGTACATTTTCATTGACAGTTAAAAGTTCTCCGGGAACTATCAGCGACTTCTTTACGAGTTGTTTTTTTACGGGTTGATATAGTTACCTGTAAAAAAAATACATTGATGAAATAAAAATGTATTCAAATTTTCTGTGAATATTTAAATGAACTATTTCTAGCAACGGTAATTATGTGTAAATCCCAATTTGGGCTTAAATAATAAATAAAGATGATTGGAACTTACCCAAACATTCCAGCGTTGACTTTTCTCTTCCTTAGTCCGCTGAGTGGACCCACTTTTTTATTTCCTTTGTTGCCCATTATACTATATCACTCGGGAATCTCAAAATCGATTGCGCGTAAACTATATTGATCTTAAAAAAGTAGCACGGAACGAAGCGACGCGAACTATAAAGACGTCTATTCGCCACCGAAGTTGGGCGTGAACTAACTCGGTATAGAAGTGGAACATTGAAATACGTCCTAACGTTCAGTAACTATAGAGTTGAAAATTGTATGAACCTCCGGGTACCTGTTCGATGTTACGTAAGAAATATTTTATTAAAAACACGTATTTTATGTTATGCTGTTATATTTAGGGCTAAAATTCAAAATGTTTCACGGTCATCTAATGGGTAATAATTTTTTCTGCATTACGCAATAAAACAAAACTAGATAAATTGTTGTTAAGTGGGAGATCCTGGATATCAAACCATTTTTACAGCCCTCACTCTTAATTTTTTTCTAGGCTTATAAAGAAACAAATATTAAAAAATGTTCGGTTAAATTTGGGGCAAGGATGTGTTCCATTCACAGTAATTTACTGAAGAACCTAGAATAATTATAGGTAATCAAACTTTCAAAGCAAAAAAACACCATTTTCATGATTTTGACGATTGCGAAACAAGCGATCGCCTTAAGTACGAGGTTTGTTCAAAAGAAAAGGTGAATTTTGAATTTTTGCGGGCTGTGTACATTCGATTATCGATTTTTTTTTGTTATGTTGGTACACATATGTTTATCATATGTTAGCATTATCAGCCATTTTGGATTAGTGGTTTGTTTTTGACAACTGGAAAGGTTAGTCACGTTTTTGTGTGTTCTTCGATTTTTTACTTTTGAAAAAAATGGATCAAAGAATATGTATTAAATTTTGCGTTAAAAATGAAATAAAGTGTTCCAACGCACTTAAAATGTTGACTGTGGCATTCGGCGAGTCTACTTTGTCTCAAAAAAGTGTTTATAAGTGGTACAAGCGCTTTACAGAAGGCCGAGAAGATGTTAATGACGATGAGCGTCCTGGAGTTTCAACCACGTCAACAAACGAAGAAAACATCGAAACAGTGAAGAAAATGGTTTTGGAAAATCGTCAAATCACTATTAGGGAAGTTTCAGAAGATGTTGGCATATCAATCGGCTCATGCCATGCAATTTTCTCGGATTTTTTAGGCATGACACGTGTGGCAGCGAAGTTTGTTCCGAAATTGCTAAATTTTGAGCAAAAGCAACGTCACATTAATATCGCTCAGGAGTTGTTGAATGACGTTAACGACGATCCAGATTTGCTCAAAAGGGTCATAACTGGTGATGAAACGTGGGTACGGGTATATGGTTATGACGTTGAAACCAAGGCCCAATCATCCCAATGGAAGCGGCCAGAAGAGCCAAGACCGAAAAAAGCACGCCAAGTTCGATCAAATGTGCAGGTTTTGCTCACTGTTTTCTTCGATTACAATGGCGTGGTGCATCATGAGTTCTTGCCAACAGGTTTTACGGTTAATAAGGAATACTACAAGGAAGTTATACAACGTTTTCGTTGAAGCAATACAGCTCAAACGATCGGTATTGTGGAAAAACAAATCATGGATTTTGAATCACGATAATGCACCAGCTCACACATCAATGCTTGTTCGTGATTATTTGGCCAAAAACAACACCTTAATCATGCCTCAACCACCGTATTCACCAGATTTGGCTCCCTGCAACTTTTTCCTATTCCAGAAACTGAAGAGACCAATGAAAGGAAAGCGTTTTGCCACAATTGATGAGATAAAGTCAGAATCGAAGAACGAGCTGATAGCCATACCGAAAAGCGCATTCCAGAAGTGCTTCGAGGATTGGAAGAAGCGCTGGCGTAAGTGCATTATATCTGAGGAGGATTACTCTGATGGGAAGAAAATGGATATTTATGAATAAATAAATACTTTTCGAAAAAATTCGAAATTCACTTTTTCTTTTGAACAAACCTCGTAGGTACCTAATAGTGTTTTCCATTTTTTCCATTAGTTGAGATAGAGTAATATTGAGATATAATTCGATTTACATTACTTAGTTGCAAAAAGGGGGAATGAAAGATGATGATAACATTCAATCACTTTTGTGTTTAAAACCTTTTAAACGATGGCAGTGCCCTCAATTTTTGTCCACTATTGAATTTCAGACTTGTTCTAACTGCCAATATTGGTAGTGCTACGTAGAGCTAACATATTTTTTTATTAATTTTTATTTTAGGGTACCTTGTCTCTTTCTCTTTTAATCCTAAAATTGCACTTATAACATCATTTCCACCCCACATATTTCTCACCTCGAACAACCCTCAAACCCTTCTATCTTAACCGATGTTTCGCGGAACGCTAGTGTTCCGTGAACTAGTTACAAGTATTCCTAGGTTCCGCGACGCCACGAAAGCAGCGCTCTGCCAAAGGAACCACGCGTGAACGAACTTTAGAGCAAATTCTCTGTGCCATTTGCAACGTAGAGAGGATGCAACTTGCATTTTAAGGAAAATTATAGTGGCCGATTCAAGTGATCGCAAAGTGCCTTTGTGTATATGTCAACCGATAATGTTATATTACATATAATATACATGTAGAGTCACACAACAGTCCCAACTTCCTGAAACCAGTACCTACTCATAATCTTGTTTGAAAGTGAAAGAAATAGAGAGGGAAAAATAATGAAGAAAAAAATATTATATATATTAAATATTAAAATCTAAAAGTATTACTCATTTAAAAAACAATTTTTTTTTACTTTTTTCCACATTTTGTTTTTTACCCAAACCGGTTTCAGCCTACCACGGCCATTTTCAGACTGGTTTCATTTTCCATCATTTTTTACACATTCGTTACATATGTACAATTTTCGGTGTATCAGGTGTCACTGTTCACTTATCACTGATCACTGATCACAGATCACAGATCACAGATCACAGATCACAGATCACAGATCACAGATCACAGATCACAGATCACAGATCACAGATCACAGATCACAGATCACAGATCACAGATCACAGATCACAGATCACAGATCACAGATCACAGATCACAGATCACAGAACCTCGTTCCGTAACGTAAGCACATTTGTATTGGCAATCTTAGTAAAGTTCACCAATAGATCTAATATATAAAATATCCCCGGGCCAGCTCTTCTCAGGGTAGAGGGATGTATACGAGAAGTAATACACCCGTCTTTTAGTCGTGTTGTCAGTTCGTTGATGGGCGATTCTCGAAATTACCGCTTAGTTATCATTAATAAAAACAAATACATATAAATAGATAGATAGATATATAAATAGATACATATAAACAGGAATAGGGAATTCAAAATAAAAACAACTCTCTTTTGCTATGTAAAATACCTGGTAGGCAGGCGTATATATTTATAGCGGAATTTAAAGGCTCTAGGAAAAGCTTTAACCTTTCTGTGAACGACTGCAGGTTATTAAAAGATAGACAGAATTTGAATGAGTTTAAATGATTTCAGTTTTATCTACAAGCAAAAGGCAAATGAATAACTAAGTAAATTGGAACGGAACCCTTGTTGTTGGAAGCAGTGCGAAGGCGGCGGACAGGTCGGCTCTCCAGGCAAGACTGAAGCCTCCACTGTCCCTGTGGTCGCTTCCCCCCTCCCTCCCTTTACCAAAGGGAGCGTAGAAATACTTATCATAGACAACTAATGTTTATTTATGGTTAATTCCTGGTCCGCGGTTTATCAATTTTAGTTTGTTAGGGACTCGCTTCATAACACTTCCCCGTCAACGCAAATAAAAACCCTCCCCTCGTAATGTAGGTTTTTTGGATAATAACCCCCTTAAAGTGAAACCCCTATAAAGTGAATTAACTATAGGCAAAAGAAAAGTCGTCCACATAGAGATTCAGCATTAAAAACCTAGGCCGCAAAGGTACATGTTTTACATAGTGAAATACAGTGTTCATTATTCCAAAATAGGTCGGAGTGATCGGGCATCCTTGGCGCCTCGAACGTCTATGTCTGCATCTCTCCATGCAAAGATTGAAGCCGTTTTTCCCATCCTGGAGATTGGAGCTAGGATCACAAACCTCAGCCAGGATGAAAAGACTCAAGATGAAGCAACAACATGAAAGCAAAATAATATAAATATTAGAAATATACAATTAATGGGCATTCGTGGGATTGAGAAGCGAAACGATACTAAGATGAATTAACTTTACCTACTTATGCAGGCCAATGAAAAAGAATAATAAATTTTATATAGAGAGAGGTGGTTTCACAGAGGGCGAGCGAAATTATTTGAAGTATCACTATTTGCAAAAGAGAATTAGTTTTATAGAATATATATATATATATGTTATAGGGATGGAATTGAAAGGCACTCAAGGGTAATTATCTCGTCGTGATTCTGTAATTGACCACGACACCCTGGCGTCTTTAGATATGCATATGATATATATATATATATATGTTTATGTTATAAGATTGTAATGTACGAATATCTTATGAAAGACACGCAAGGGTAATTATCTCGTCGTGATTCTGTAACTGACCACAACACCCTGGCGTCTTTAGATATGCATATGTTATAAGATTGCAATGCGCGAATATCTTATGAAAGACACGCAAGGGTAATTATCTCGTCGTGATTCTGTAACTGACCACAACACCCTGGCGTCTTTAGATATGCATATGATATATATATTTATGTTATAAGATTGCAATGCGCGAATATCCTTTGAAAGACACTCAAGGGTAATATTTTTAATTCTATCGTAATTCTGTTCGATAAAAATAAACCCCCGGCCCGCGGTGGGCACTGACTTTAGATATCGGTTGCATGAATACATATTATATGGTCAACTGCCTAGTGTCAGAATATGTACTTAACCATCGAGCCGGATATCAATTATCAAGACATACTTCCGACCCTACGTCAGAATCCCTTAGTTATAATAATAAGTTAATAAGAATGCAACGATATAGTTGCTGACGAATATTCGTGGAAAGACATCAAGGAAAATGGATTCATCGTGAACCTGTCCGGTCCTAGAGATATCCTGGATCATCGAGCCGACATAAATTCCAGCTTTTTACCTCTTCCACCAGCCCAGAATCCCGATAGAATCCTTCCCTGGCCGTTGGCACTGTCTTTAGCTATATTAGAGAGGAAATATTCATTTTTTTTATTTTATTTTATCATTATTATTAAGGTAATATATGCGTATTTATTTATCCCACGTTGGGTTATCGTAAAGTAAAAAAAATAATTAACGGTTAATTATTCGTCATAACCGATCATTATCACTCCTTCAGAATGATGTTATTGGGCGCCATCTTGTATTTTATATTCCGGTCTACAAGAAAACCTTATTAGTTGTTGTAGCTATAAATTCATTTAAAGAGAAATCGGAGATTGAAAAAATGGTAATCAATCCAAGCTCTGAAATGTATTATTTTTAAGCCACCCGGTTAATTACTCCGAATGGCTATTATGTAAGAATGTACACATCACTATTTTTCCAGGCGTCCCCTTGAAATGGTGAAGGTACTTTACGGTTTTTTACACATGTGGGAAGGAGGAAAAAGGAAAGCGCTATGAGTGGGAAAAGGAACAAGAGATCAGAGGATGGAAGAAGAAGCTTCCCTTATTTGTTGCTAGTCACTTTTCGTTCAAAGGTATTTTAAAAACAATATTCTTTATAAAAAGATTAAGTATTAATATTTTATCCATCCGATCAGTCAGTAATAACTGTTTAAAAAAAACCGTATACTCCCGTACACACCGTATTCTTCTGTACACGGAACAGCGTGTTTTATAAAGGGCAAAAACTTTATAATAACCTACAAAATTCCCTAAAGGAAGTCTCAAGTCTTGGCACTTTCCGTAAAACATGTGCTATATACATAAAGAAAAATTTATGACTTGGATTTCTATTTGTATTAACTGTATTTCTTAAACCCTATTTTATGAATCTATTTATTTTATTATGTAGCATATATGTTTTTTATTACTAGATGTATGAAAATTTGCTTACATCTAAATAAAGCTACAAAAACAAATAAACAAAACAAACGATACCGGTCTGCTGGTTTTAGGTGAAATTTTTTATTTTTTTTTTTTTAGACCGCCATAAACAGACGTCAGCATATCATTGATAACTCCCCAATAAATATTTCAGGAAGTGACATTACTCCGCAGACGTGTGTTAAATTACTTGGTGTCCATCTGGATGCAGACTTTTCCTTTAAAGGTCGTGTAAACAGAACTGTACGTACAGGGTTCTTTCAATTGAGGCGAATAGAGACAGTACGGATAAACCTGCCAACAGAAGCAACTAAACTACTCATCAATTCGTATGTTGTTTCACGTCTAGATTACTGCAACGGAATATATGCGAGTCTGCCCAAATAGCAAATTAACAAATTGAAATCAGTATTCGACATTGCAGCAAGATTTATCTAATCACCGGCGTATCTAAATATTCTCATATGTCAGAGAATCTCAAAAATCTCCACTGCCTCAAATGTCCTGAAAGAGTCCAGTTCAAGCTCTGCTGGATGGTATTTAAGTCACTTAACGGAATGGCTCCGGTTTACTTTTTAGAACTGTGTATTTCTGAAAATACCAACTAACGGCAGTCCACCCTTAGGTCAGCAGCGTTATCAGCTATCGGCAGGCTGAAGGACTCAAAGTGCGCACCTAAAAATACTAAGTTCGGTGATCGTGCTTTTGCAGTGTCAGGACCTAAAGTCCGGAATGAACCGCTCTTGACTTAGAAATTATCCAAGACTCAGAAAAGAACAGAATTCAGAACTAAACCTAAATCGCATCTTTTCAGACAATCGTATCCCTAAATTGAAGAAATTCACCTGTAAATTGCTTAGCTAAGCTAGCCGGTTAATACTTACTTAAAATCATTAACTAAGTAAAAATAAAAATTCACGCATCTGTGCGCAAACACGTCCACTATAAATAACCAAAGTGTACAAAATGCTAATATTTATTAAAAGCTTTTTACGATTTTTAAGGTAGTTTTATAGATATTTTCGAGTCCTAAAATTCATTTTATGAATTCTTTCCGGTCCTAAAAATTATAAGTATTTTCATAAATACCAACTCCTTTTGCGCCTCCAATCTTCTGATAAATGTAACATCAACAGAATGGGAGCAACAAATAATCGCGTAAAACTACCATTTCTTAAAATAAAATTTCTAATAAAACTGTCTTCATCTGAAGCGACCTGCCAGGTAAGTATGTTCTTCTGTATCTGTTTGTACATAATTAATTTTAAAATATTTGTACCGCGCGCTCGAGGTGATTTTTCACAAAAACGGCGCTATAAAAATCTTCCAATTATTATTATTATTATAAACTTTTAATCCAGTTTAATTCGATTCCGATAACGAATGATTACTGATATGATGATTTATATTGTTGTAAAATCATATTAATTTGACAATAATATTGTAGAATTTTTTCGTTCGTTGAACTCGGTCACTCAGTCCTGACTTTAACTACCTATGCAAGTCACCCGTACATTGGAATCTTGTTTTCGAAGCTAAAACACTAAGTTCTATTTTCGGTAGTATTTTTACCACTAAATAAATGCAGGTACAAGGAAGGAGCCTACGCCTCTGAAACGGAAGTTACTTCGCTGGGATTTGAACCCGCGGTCGTTTCTCCAATAATTAAATTTCATTTGAACTAACATCTTCTCAGCATTCCGGGTTCGAAAATATTATGCCGTTATTTAAAATATTTAAGACCCTATTTGGAAATAATTTCCGAACCGAACCAAGCTATATTAAATATAAGCAACCAATGAAACTATACTCTGAGATTCGAACTCATTCAAGTCAAAAGTCACAAAATTGCTAGACATCTCTAGGTTTCCCCAAAAAAAACCCAAAGTGCATTTGGTAACGGATGACCGTTCGACGGATTAGAAGTAGGTCATAAAATACCCTTTTGCATTGTAGAATTCTATTGTTAAATTTCCTTTGTTGTCTTCTGGCATTCCGTTCAAAGTAATTAAGTAACTTTCACATTTTTATTATTTAAAAGCTTTTTCAGGATTATATTATTACTATGAAAACCCATAAAACTAGCTTAACTGAACGTGTTGTCCGTGATTTTTCAGAATAACCCAAATGGTTGAAAGATATTTTTATCTGCCCGATTGTTATCGTTTATTTTTGCAACCCTCTACCTACATTAAAATGACAGCTTAAAACATTATTTTACCAAGTCTTACTAAAAGGGCTCGCCTCGTTTATATAAAAATAGATCATATATATAATTTTTGTTATACATGAAACATTTACTGGTTTTCTGCGGATGTACCTAATTTGACCATGTCCTTGATATGGTATTTACCCAAGAGCTTTCCCGCCTCATCTGCCAGCACATATACGACATCCGAAACCTTTTTAACTACCTTTGTTTTTATAAAACGCGGGGCAAGTTTGGCTGAGAAGTAAGCCGCCGAATTGGACTGCGCAAAGTTTTTCCTTTCTTTAAAAATACGATAACCGTTTACGGGTTATGAATAACCTGATGATTAAAAAATCCTTTACTACCAAGCATAGAATGCGGCTTGTGTCGTGATGGAGAAATTAACTGAAAGGGAATTCAAGTCATGATGGCTGTATAGAGACCCCGGCCGTTATCAATTGTCTGGCTTACTGTTTAAAATTTTAAACTCTTGTGGTTAATTAAAAAAGTCGAATTACTTGTACTCCAAATTAAACACGCTCTCTTGCGAATGTATTCTTCGCAAAAATAATAAATTACCATTTGCTTGTGGAAATTGGATGGATAAATTCGTCAATCATTTCTGTATATCTCTCTTTATAAACGTACTTACGGTAGTTAAACGGTCTAATTTTCTAACGTCCCGAATTCGTAAAATTCGAGTCTATGTTAATAATAATGCCTATTAAAAAATGGAATTTGGCGTCTATCTTGACGTTTTGATTTAAGTCGATCCACCAGCTAAAATTCAAACGAAACCACGTGCTCCTCGAACAATAATAACAATACGAAAATATCCGAAAAAACGGTTCGTAAGTAGAAGACTTCGTACTTTAAACATATATATTAATATAGATGCTTTATTTTTCTAGGCTTATAAAAGGACACACCAGTAAAAATACCCGGTTAAATGCAAGGCCAAGGTATGATCTACCTTGAGTTTCCATTGAATCGTCTATGACATTTTTTGGCCATATTCTAAACACATGATTCTGCATTATTTGCATCGCCTCAAATTTAACTATTTGAAAAATATTAATTACGGTTTGTCTAGAATTGCTTTATGGAGACACGAAATCGCGTTAGAGCAGGTATAGAACCTTTCCTATGGTCGACGAACGGAGATTATCTTGTCGTTTCTGAGAAGTTTAAACTGAAAACGTGGTTTTTCGATGTATTGTAAATAATCTGGTAACTTGCATTATTTAAAACATCTCCGAACGTATATTTATTGTCGTTTAATATTTAATGAATCCGCTCACTATTTGACGTTGGTAGATTAAAGCGAATGTACTTTCACACGTGTTTTCCGAGAACAAATTTTAGAACAAGCGTCAAAATTCAAAATGGCGGCGCTCGAATATTATTTGCTTGATATTCGATATAGATATATCTGCTTGTAAATATTATTATTATTTTATTTTTATTTTTTATAAAAGCGAATTTATCTGTAGTTCTAACGCTTTTACTTGCGATCTTCGATTACACTCTTATATTAATGTTCGGAGGTAAGTACACTTTTCGAAAATGGAAATCCACAACGGTTAAATCTTTAAAATTAAGATTTTAATTTCGACTTAAAGGAATTCGTTTATTAATACCTGATATGAAAGAGATATCTGATAACCGTCAATTCATTAACGACGCTGGTAGCTTGATTTTACACGTGTTTTATTTTACACAACCCCCGACGGAATTTAGATATTTAAAAATGGCCGCCGTTGCAAGAAGCGTTGCAGAAAGCACACAGTTTTTTTTTTTTTTTTATAAAAGCGAATTTACACGTGTTTTTGAAAAAACTTTCCAGAACGGAATTTCAATATTCAAAAATGGCTACGTTTGCAAGAAACGTTGCTAAAAATGGTTGAACGATTGTGTAGATTTATATCGATGCGATTTTTGACACGTACCGTCGAAAACTTTTTCAATATTCAAAAATGGCTACGTTTGCAAGAAACGTTGCTAAAAATGGTTGAACGATCGTGTAGATTTATATCGATGCGATTTTTGACACGTACCGTCGAAAACTTTTTCAATATTCAAAAATGGCTACGTTTGCAAGAAACGTTGCTAAAAATGGTTGAACGATTGTGTAGATTTATATCGATGCGATTTTTGACACGTACCGTCGAAAACTTTTTCAATATTCAAAAATGGCTACGTTTGCAAGAAACGTTGCTAAAAATGGTTGAACGATTGTGTAGATTTATATCGATGCGATTTTTGACACGTGTCGTCGAACGGAATTTCAATATTCAAAAATGGCGGCGTTTGAGAGAGGAAAAGAAATCACTTTCTAAAAACACGCGGTTATTTCCAGAGTTACCTAGACACTTCACTGGGAGAAAATCACACAAAAAATATATATACAGGGTAATTTGAATATTTATGTTATAAATAAGCGGTCATTTAAAGAATCTAGCCCCACGTTATGGAAGCCACTGTCACAGTACACATATCACTGATCACAGATCACTGATCACAGATCACTGATCACAGATCACAGATCACAGATCACAGATCACAGATCACAGATCACAGATCACAGATCACAGATCACAGATCACAGATCACAGATCACAGATCACAGATCACAGATCACAGAACCTCGTTCCGTAACGTAAGCACATTTGTATTGGCAATCTTAGTAAAGTTCACCAATAGATCTAATATATAAAATATCCCCGGGCCAGCTCTTCTCAGGGTAGAGGGATGTATACGAGAAGTAATACACCCGTCTTTTAGTCGTGTTGTCAGTTCGTTGATGGGCGATTCTCGAAATTACCGCTTAGTTATCATTAATAAAAACAAATACATATAAATAGATAGATAGATAGATAAATAGATACATATAAACAGAAATAGGGAATTCAAAATAAAAACAACTCTCTTTTGCTATATACCAAAATACCTGGCAGTCAGGCCTATATTTGATAGCTGAATTTAAAGGCTCTAGGAAAAGCTTTAACCTTTCTGTGGACGCCTTCAGGTTATTAAAGGATAGAATTAATTTGAATGAGTTTAAATGATTTCAGTTTTATCTAAAAGCAAAAGGCAAATGAATAACTAAGTAAATTGGAACGGAACCCTTGTTGTTGGAAGCAGTGCGAAGGCGGCGGACAGGTCGGCTCTCCAGGCAAGACTGAAGCCTCCACTGTCCCTGTGGTCGCTTCCCCCCTCCCTCCCTTTACCAAAGGGAGCGTAGAAATACTTATCATAGACAACTAATGTTTATTTATGGTTAATTCCTGGTCCGCGGTTTATCAATTTTAGTTTGTTAGGGACTCGCTTCATAACACAGGTTTAGGAAAACATGATTTAATATAAATTTTATTAATCAGTATGTAAAATTAGGATATAGTAATACTAAAATTGGAATTTTTTTTAAATCTGATTAAATAAATTATTATCACGGATTTCCGCTACGAATTGTCAGTCTCAAAAATAGACATATTAGAGAAAATGTTAATTATATTATAGGTTCGTGTGTACTTTATCGGTTGCCTAGGCGTTTAAAGGTTTTTTTTTAATTTTTCACGGCAGTGAAAAATGTAATGGCTTTAAAAATATGTATTCATATCAGCAAACCTCGATTCTGAAGATATAAACGTAGAATTTATAAATCGTTATTTAAAAGTGTATAAAAAAACATCTGAAATAAAAGTAATCATGAGCAAACCAATTATCTATACGTATATTATGATAATATTGACGATCAATACTATTATTATTCTTTGAGCTAAAGATTCTAAAAAGGAACATAATTTTATTACTTATGTTTAGTTATGTTTCACCATGAATAGAACATAAAAGTATGTACGGTAAAACTCATCCTCGTTTTGGCATTTCATATTCTAAAAAAAATATAGTCTAAAAAAGACAAAAAAAAACAGGCTATTCACGTATCAATAAAGCAAAGTAAACATTAATAATGGTTAATTTTTGTTACCGTATGTATTGTAATCATTTTAATGACGTGTGCGAAAATTCACATATTTCGGTAGTTCGGGAAGTGGATGAAAATAGAACTGAAAGATTCCATTACAACCAGATCTATATTAAATTGGATGATACGAAATATTTTATTTTTCGATTTGAATTAAAAAAATTTAAAACGTCACCTGAAATGTCTCATGTATAAATACAGGTGAAGTTAATTTAAAAGCCTGTTAATGAAAAATAGCAAAAAAATATGTTTGTAGTAATTAAGCTATTATATTGTTCTCATTGAAACATTCTTCTTTAACCTCAGAAATCTGATAGGAGTCATACCCTATCTTACGACTATATAATATTACAGTGTAATTGAACATTTAAATAAAATTGTAGCAATAGCTGTTTCAGATTCGCGACAGGCAGGCAGGTGGGCGGCAGGCAAAATGAGGTTGACAAAGTAGTTTGAATTAAATGCAATATGTAATGAAATTAGTATGAAAAACATTGAACCATTAGCCCATAGATATACCACTCTGGTTAGCCAAATATTACATATTCAAAATGGTGTGTATGGGTAGAATGTTTTCAAAATGGAAAACACAAGTAGGTACCTACTTAAGGACTTTATTATTTAGATACGTTTTGAAAAAATAAATGTTTGGAATTAAATAAAAATTTCAATTTAAATTTTCTTTGTTTCTTTGTTCAGAGGTAGTTACTTTCGCTATCAAACCAATTATGTTACCCAAACGACAAGCAAGAATTCACAACTTCATAACTTTATTCCAAAAACAAAATCCCTAGCAAGGCCGGGTACACATCAGCTAGTATATAAAAAAAAAAGAAAAATCGTTTGAACTGAGAGTTACCAAATGACAATTTCGAAATGAAATTCGAAAGTGTCCTTTCGCGCCAACAACATTTCAATGCAACCAATAAACTTAACCCCTATGAATTGATATTTTATAAAACTTGTACATTACCCCGAACAGAAAAGTCGAACGAAGCCAATATATGCATTGGCTTTGTTCGACTTCCGCAGTTTTCACATCGGCATATCATCCACGAAGAATAATGGTGAAAGTCAGACCTCACAGTCGTGTGCCAAAAGGCAAGTGCCAACTTCGAAGAGATATACCTTTATACCTCTAAACTCTACGATAAATGAAAACAGGGCTGATGAATATATAAAAAAACATTACTATATTATTTATAAGTCAAATAATATATTTATAGAATACTAGCTGATGTGTACCCGGCCTTGCTCGGGATTATATATTTTTTGGATTAAAGTTATGAAGTTGTGAATTCTTGCTTGTCTTTTGGGTGCCATAATTGATTTGAAAGTGAAAGTAATGCCTTGTGACGACTATTACCATCTCTTAACAAAGAAACAAATTTTTCTTTCATTCCTAAATTTACTTTTTCAAAATATATCTAAATAATAAAGTTTTTAAGTAGTACCTACTTATGTTTTCGATTTTTTAAATATTCTACCCAGACATACCTTCGTATTTTGAATATGTAATCTGTGGCTAACCTGGGTGGTATATCTATGGGCTAACCTCAATATATACTTGGTTTTACCGGTATAATATGAACGCCCGAAGTTTAAAACGTGTCTCCACTATGAAATATCTTGGTATCGTGTTTGATAGTAGGCTGACATTTCATGCTCATATTGAAATCACCTGTAGTACTTCATTAAAAATGTTGGGTTTCGTCCTACGTACTTCAAGGAATTTTAAGGACACTCGGGTTCTCATAATTTTATATAACTCATTAGTAAGGAGTAGGCTTGAGAGTGGGTCGGTGGTTTGGAGCCCACATCAGGTGAAGTATTCCCTCATGTTGGAGAGAGTTCAGAAGAAATTTTTGAGATTTCTTTATCTGAGGGAGTATGGCTACTACCCGTGGCTCTATCCTACCGACTTTCTATTAGGTATGCTCGGAATGAACCATCTGCGGGTCAGAAGGGATGTACACATTGTAACACATTTCTTCAGACTGATTCGCGGATGGTACGAAAATTCGGCTATCATGGAGAGCATTCATTTCTATGTTCCCGGTGGTTATCTATGTCACCGACAGCATAGACTGTTTTATCTCCCGGCCTGTAGGACCAACTTGCCAATGGTCATGCCGGTGGGGAGGGCAATCGTGCTGTTAAATAGAATCACTTCGGATATCGACATATTTAGCATTTAAACATAAAGCTTTGTTGCTACTTGTATAATACCAGTATGCCTTGTAAACAATTTACTGAGATTATGTATGTCTTGTCATTTTGGATGTTGTACATCTTGTATCATCTTTAAAAATACCTTAAAATGTAAATATTGTAATTTTTTAAAAAGAATAAAGAATTGAATAACATGGTGGTTCAATGTTTTTTCATACTAATTTTAAAACGTTATAGCAACAGTTCTATATATTGGATTTCATTCAAACTACTCTCTAAACTTTCCCGGCCCTGAAAAGAACAAACTGTGATATTTTTTATCTAAATACGTTAATAATTTTCTATAAAATCGAGGACGCATAGACAAAATTTTTATTTTGATACATACAGATTACTGATATTGACCTACCATTTGACTAAGGACGATCTCTGAAATATGAAACAGATAAAAAAATAAAAAGGATATCCAGATCCTCTCATCTTACTGCGACCAATCAAAGTTGTATCTAATAAATTGAATATTTTCGACATGTGAACAAGTCATTTTTTCCATACAAATCAAAATCGAATAGGTATATCCGAGACACCATCTAGACTGCAAATATTTTCTAGTAAAAACTTTGCAATTATTCCAAAGATTGAAGCCAATAAAAACATGGAGAAAAAATCATTGAAATATGTTTGTATTTCTTAAATTGAAATACGAATTGTTAAAAATAACTGAATAAGGTCTGAATAGCTCATTTGGTAGAGTTTGGGTCCCGAGATTCATTAATAATATCTTGTTCATTAAATATAATATACGGGTATATGGAATAGCCCAGCTTTATATCTACCGTAATTAAGTTTCTTTCTTTCCTTCAGAAAATTTAAAAAAAAATCATTTTTACTTTACAGTATCTTTTCCGCCAGATTTAGAATGAAAAATACTTTAAAAATAATTTGGGGTCTTTCCTTAAAAATTCTTTATTCATCTAATGTCTTCGGGAAGTTTATTAAAAAATATATATTCCTTGAAGTGTGTAATGGTGTTGTGCAAAAGAAGTATTGATTTTACACGGTGAGAATACGATTTAAATATTTTTAAACGATTTTCTGTGATGAATGGGTGTTTACGTTCGCTATTGAGTTAATCTCTAATACCAGAGGTTCAGAACCTCGCTAAACCTGTCAGCAGAGTTATGTTTTAAAAACAGATTCCTAGTAGGTAAAGCAGAGTACTGTTTTGGCCATTATTATAACAAATTTTGCCTGTCATAATTGTTGTCTACTTTTTTGCAGGCGATAGTATATTTGTTTATAAATACGTCTCATATGTATTTTAATATCCTCTTCTAAATAGTAAAAACAGATAAAGCGGTACCTCTAACCTACTAGCTTGTGGGGACCGAGCCGTCCCTTGCTAGGGTAGAATAAATAAGTTCAGAATAAATTATCCAAATGAACGCTGTGAAATATAATCCAGTTCACTTCTAAAAGCAAAGTGTTTTACCGAATGGACCCACTTGAAATCTTGACAATTGTTTTTTTTTTTCTTTCAGTATTTGAAGTATTGATTTTTTTTTAAATTTGTTACTAAAAATTGGTACTTTAAATTAATCAAGTAATTATTAATTGCTTTTGTGTTTAATTCGTAGAACTCCATTTGCGTAGTTTTTTTTTTTAATTTAATATAAATCAAATTTAATATTGTTATTAGGTTCTGCAAGGAATTTACTTTTTATTATTTTTATTTTTATTACCTGTTTCGGCGTTCAAGGCCATTTTCAAGCTGTGGTAATTCCACATTTCGCGGTTGAAAATGCCTTGAACGCCGAAACAGCTGTCACAATAATAAAAACAAATTTTTTTGCAGGACTTAATAAGAGTATTATTAAATTTGATTTACATTAAACTAAAAAAAAAATTTAAATAGTAATTTTTTTTTTATAAATGATTTAATAACTTAATATAGGGTTTCCACATTTATTCCCCAAACTTCTGTAAACTAGGACTTGCTAGAAATAATATTCCATCAAAAAACATCAAACATGAGAAGAGTTGCATAGCATGTAAATAAATATTCGGGTTCCTGGAAATATGGAGGAGATCATTGGTTCGGTCTACTCTCCCTGCTCTTATCTCAACCCTTAAATCAGCCCTCACCTCCCGCCCCTCTGCGCGGTTCCTCCCAACCATTTAGTTATAGGTACTTTACTCAATGCTTGTATATTATATTACACAAAGCAGTAGACTTGGCTTCGAGGAAAAAAGCTATAATTTATAAATGGTTCCTTTCAAAGGATTTTTTTTGCTCTCAGTGCTATTTAATATATAAATTAATTGGTGTTTTAATTAAAGGACCTGACGACTTAATCTTTATCTGAACTTTGAGATAGTGTTTCTCAACCTTTTTTGATCCATGACACACTTCAACGCTTCAAAAATTCTTGGTTCAGAGTTAAAAAAATATCTCTAAAGCGATAGTTGCATGTTTGCAAGGGGAAGTTCGCCGTACGTTTCGTTAATCTCCACTCTCTGTTGTACTGTACACTCTCTATATTGGACAGCATAGATTTATTACCCGAAATATCGTATTTGAAATAATTAAGAATTTATATTTATATATAACTCTCATATTTATATATACACATTTAATGAAATTCTTCGTTTGCATTTGTTTAAATGTAATCACCCTACATGTGTAAATATCTTTCAAGATTGAATTACTCCCACAAGTAAATATTTTTCGGCCCTATGACGCATTTGAAAAAATTTTCCTTTAATATCCCATGCATTCCTATAGAGATAGATGCTGATAATAGCAAGTGTAGAATCTGTACAATCCTAGCGCAATAAATCTGAAAGCAACTGGTCAAATCAGCCAGTTGTCTGATGACTTGCGTGAAATCACTGTTTTATTTGCAAATCCTTACGCAAGATCCCGGAAGAGGAAGCCTCAAATTGCTCTCCGGTGGGATGTGCGCCCCATGATGACAAATACTGCTTTAGGGTAGTTAGATAGCGGTGTTGTAAACTAAGTATTTTTTTACAAAAATTTCCTAAAATAAATCAGAAAAACTGCTTGTCCGAACTAGCGATAATTCACTAACGGTAAGCTCTTGTGTCATTTGATTATTATTCACGACAGGCTGTTAGGTTTCATGATAAATCCATGCATTTATGAATCGGCACACCTTTTAATAGTGATATAAAGTCATTAAAGGTACGAAATAAAAACAGAAATAAAATCAACAAATCAAATTTAATAATAACATTATTAAATTTGTTTTGCGTTAAATTTTTACAAAAAAAAAATTAAATGGAGTTCTGCGAATTAAACACAAAAACAATTATATTAAATTTGATTTACATAAAATTAAAAAATATATATATTATAATATACCAAAGGAAAAAAAAAAGAAAATAAAATTAGGCTGAAAAATTAATCTCACCTAACCTAAGCAATAATTAATCTCACCTAACCTAAGCAATAATTAATCTCACCTAACCTAAGCAATAATTAATCTCACCTAACCTAAGCAATAATCAATCTCACTTAACCCAAGCAATAATTAATCTCACCTAACCTAAGCAATAATTAATCTCACCTAACCTAAGCAATAATTAATCTCACCTAACCTAAGCAATAATTAGTCTCACCTAACCTAAGCAATAATTAATCTCACCTAACCTAAGCAATAATTAATCTCACCTAACCTAATCAATAATTAATCTCACCTAACCTAAGCAATAATTATTTCTGGTTTTTAATTATTTATTTATTTATAAATTGAAAAAGAATAATTAGGTTATGTGAGATAAGGTTTTCGGCCTAGTTTTAATTTTATTTTTTCGTTGATAATGATCACATATAACTTTAAAAAAATGTGCCGTTTCACAAGTGTGTTGATTTATCATAGAACCCAATCAAATATATCTAGAAATTATTTTCGAACCTCTCCCCAACTGTGAACTTCCTCTTCCATTTTATTTCACGGCTACTAAATTTCACATAAAAGTTTGTTCGATTTTGAGCTAAGTCTCCTGTTCATTTTGAGTAAACCGCAACCCCCAAAAAGTTTCCCCTCGACAATGATCTGTTGAAATGTTTTTCACCAAATCAGGCCGCGCGGGGTGAAAAGTAACGAATTCTCGCTGCGATCCGTTGCTTCCTTGTTTCGTTACATCCGTTATTCCGTTATTTACAATACGAATTTGCATAACAATCAAATGGGCGGCAGTAATACAAATGATAGCCATTCATTTTGTACGCCTTCATTAATTTTTATTAAAAACGTGAACAGAAAGCAAAACTTTTAATATCGACTAAACAAGATAAGGGGCTACAAATGACTTTGTGTTTGTCTGAAATCTGAAGACAAGCCTTTTGAAATTTTATTAAATTATTTTACAACACCAAAATGGCTCATGGAAAAATTAAAGTAAGTTTAAAAAGCACAATGATCCAAATGCATATTTTTTTAACTTTAAACAAACGCTCTTCAGAAATTAGTGGTACTTTCCGAATAGAGATGATTCTTCATATCCTAAGACAATTTTGTATTTACACTTTTTCTTATTTAACGCTTTATATGGAAAGGGGATTTTTTGTATTTCTGAAATGTATGCATCAAATACCCATTTATTAGATGCTAAATCAAAATAAAACAAAATCTAATTCACAGATCGAAATTATGAATTTCAAAAATACCTATTTATGTTATTAATTTTTATTTTTATTCGAGATATGTTGTTTTGGATTATTTCCAAAGCGAACTGTCAAAATTCGAATGTGGAAAATTTTCAGTTTCAAGACAAATTGAGTAACTCGGTGGTGCTACAATAACTAAAAAAAAACTTCTTTATTAAATGTCCACATTTTATTACCAAGCTATATTCAGAGCGCTGTAACTTAAAAACCTTTGTTTATGATTTGTTTAAAATTCTATACGAATATTATGGGTAATATTATTTTTCAAAAATCTAAAAATCCAAGTTTTCAGATGAAAAATATGCGTATGATGCTTTTTCATAGATTTAAATAGATATAGTGATAAATAAGGTTATCCCGAATGTAATATCCCATTAATAACTATGATTTAAATAAATAAAAAAACTTTAAAAAAAAAACTGTTTTCCTTTTTTTAATATACCGTTCTCTGTATATATCTAGCTATGCTTTCGGCCTGTCTGACCATTTTTCATCGATATTGCACTCCCATGAGTTATCAATTCATCTCATCATGTACTGTTAATTAATCCAACATAATATTAGGTTTAACAGAGTTTTCAAGGCAAATATGAGAACGAAAATATATAAACAATAGAAAATTAACATAAATAAATGTACATGCTCGAAACATACAGATACAATAGAAATACAGAACAATGTTTCAAAGGACGGCTAACAGAACAGAGATAATACGTATAATAAATAGTTTTCAAAATAGCATTTAAAAAAATAAGATTTCTTAACATAATTTCTAAATCTGTCTGAAACGCACACTTGTCTCAATTCCTCATAAGCAACTTGTTATAGATGGTGTAGTCAATGTATTCCAATGATTTCACTCGTATTTTGTAGAGCGTATATTTGATATGTGTAGTTTGTAGTGTTGTCCTGTATTATGTTGGTGAACGTCGTGAAAGTTTGTAATTTATTAAAAAATTTTGTTAAAGAATATTATTTGCCAAGTTTCGACAACTTTCGCACTTATTCCTACTCTAAAGGACTGGACTCCAAAAGAATGCCTTCACGAAAGATTGACTCTACGAATTTCGGTAAAACCTAAATAACAACCCATCAAGTATGAACCAAACTACCAGAGTTAGTACGGAACCACATTCTTGGGAAAGTCAATATAAACTTGTACTTTTGATCGATTCGCCAATCACCATCCATTCAACTACAGGAAGAAGTTAGATGCTTTCCCGTAACTATCAGCGCATCTGAGCGAAAGAATTCTATGAAATTCTTATCGTTAACTTAAATTCATCCAGTGCCGGACCTACCATAGGTGAAGAAGGAACGTTGAACCAGGACTGAAATAGTAAAAGGATAGGTGGGTTTTTTTATTAAAATAAACTCAGAATTATTGAAATCTAATCTGCCAACACAAAGAAATAAATCAGTTTCTGTTTCAGTGCCGATAAATTGACATTTATTAAATTACAGTAATAATGGTCTCGTGTAATCCGGCACGTTTAAATATCTATAAGTACAATATGCTACTTCTTTTATTTATTTTTTTTAATGTAAATCAAATTTAATACTGTTATTATGAAGTTCTCCAAGTATTTTTAGTTGTTATTATTGTGACAGCTGTTTTGGCGTTCAATGCTATTTTCAAACTGCGATTAATCCACATTGTGACGACGTCTTTATATGATTTTATTTACTCCCACCCAGTTCTAATTTGGGCGGGTTTTTAAAAATAATGATTTATTATCGATTAAACCGATTTAGTTAGAAAATAATTAAAATTCTCTATTCTGAGAGGTTTTTATATTTATAACGTGTTTTTCTCATGTTTAAATGACAATTTTTTCTTAGTTGATTTATTTAAATGCGTTATATTGTTTTGATAATGTGAACACACTGAGAAGTGGTGAATAAATAATTTCCCTTAATTAATGTTATGCTAGGATCATTCGTTCGTTTATTAAATTCTAATTGTTCAAGTAAATTTAATCTAAGATCCTTTCTATATGTTAGGATTTAGGCTCGTCGTTGTCAAGCGGGACGTGATTATTCAATAAGAGATGTTCTGCGAATTTTGAAAAAGTGCTTTTATTTTTATAACATCGTATGTGTTCTTTTAATCTAGTTGAGTTTGAAAATGGCCTTGAACGCCGAAACAGCTGTCACAATAATGAAAACTAAAAATGCTTGAAGAACTTATTAATAACATTATGTAACGTAAATACTGACCCCGCTTATAAAGGCATCACTTCTATTGTCTAGGACTAGATTTGAGGAAATGTCTATGGGAGACATCCGACGGAAGGAAGGGAGAGTGAAGACAAGATGGCGCCAGACGTGACTTGACACGGCGGACAGAGCCGGTAGTTTTTTTGAAAGGGAGTCAAATGTTTAAATTGTGCTGTGATATACATCTGCGCCCACAAGCGTTTCAACACCATGTACCCGAAGTGGGTAGGATGGTAATATAATTATGGATGGTGACTTGGAGTGACAAAAATCCATCTGCGCGTGCAGGAGCGCTGGATTTCAAATAAAACCATGCCAATGATGACCGGGCAATAACGACGTTTTTACGGAGCGCAAGGTACCATCTTCTCGTATTGTTTATTGGATTCCACGGATGAAGTTTGCTGTGGCGGATGGCGCTGCCGTGAGACGTCCCAGATCTCGCGGATGGTGTATGGAGGAATCGACAATCATCGGGACAAGCGTGGCCCTCCCTGGTGCAGAAGACGAGATGCCGTACACAAGAGCCATCCTAATTATTTTATTATATTTCGTTGTAGTACTAATCCCCCTCTCTACTTTTTTACGGTAACGACAATGTTACAATTAGTTTACCAATAAACCTCATGTTTTATCAATACCAGGGTTTTAATTCTGTATCGGCAAATACATTCCTCTTCCCGTGCTTCATACATCAATTCCACCCACGAATACTGAGATAGAGTCGAGCATCTAAACAAAGCAGGGGTATGTTTCATTTTTAGCAACGTGTTTTAGCACGTTTCAATTATTTAATTTGATTTACATAAAATTATTTTTTTTATTTTTTTTAAATGGAGTTGTACGAATTAAACACAAAAACAATTGATAATATGATACATAATTAAATTATTGAATCGTTTACATTGCATACCTCACTAGACGAAACCAGTTCTGAGTTAGGCATTGTTAAATTAAAATATTTAAAAACATAATATATAAAAACAAACAGTAATGCTAGAGCATTCAAACAATACTTGAAATCTAACTTCGAATACATTATTATAAAAGCAGTGATAAAATTAAATAAGGAAAACAGTGTGTAAAATAAGTAAACCGCATTTAAAATATACAACTTCGGATTAAAAAAAAAAGATTATGGAGTTACAACAATTATTCTTTATTTTTTAAACAAAAACAAATAATACATATATTTGTCAGATGTGCCATCGGGAAACTGTTGAATGGGACATTTTCCTACGATGTCTTCTGTTTAAATTTGTCAACATTCACAAAGTTCGAAATTATTTAGACCCAATTTATGCATCATATACCCACAACAGCTGTGACTGCACCAGATGTGGTTTAATGAGGTCCACGTATTCCGAGGGAGAGAGAACTCTGACAATTTAATAGTAGGGTCTACAATAATGTGGTTGTTTTTTTACATTAGAGATCTGCCACTGAGTTCGCCCGACTCTTCAAGGGAGTATCGTGATAGAAGCAGTCTTTCGCCTTCAGTCAAAAAAGGTATTCTGGACGTCAGGCGGCTGGGCCAGAAGTTTGCAAAGTCGTCTTGAAGTGGAATGTTACTATTCTCTGAGGGTTGGTTTCTCTCGTCTTACGTGGGCGGTGCGATATTCGAGAGGACAGGGAGCCATTGTAGTGGAGTGGGGGGAAGTGTTCCACTCACCGTGCGCATAAGTAGTATTTAGTTGCACGACGCTCTTTTGTGTGTGTGCGCTTCTAGCTCACACTGCACTTCTAGCCAAATATTCCGCTATCGAGTAGACCAGGGGATCGTAACTGTTCGTAGGGTGTTTGCGTCGCAACCCCAGGTAGTTCCAGCTAGTTTTCTTATAATATTTATGCGAGTCTTGGTCTTTGTAAAGACAGTATTTGCAAATCACAGATTGAAATCGTTAACATTGTGAAATCGTTAATCTTTACCGTACTATTTGTAAATACACAGAATTTTTTTTTTCTCTATCTAGAGCGAATAAAAATTGGCGGTTTTCGTTTTCCAACTGCTGGCATTACTAGCTTTTGTTTCATTTGAATTTTTAATACTATTTATTGTTCAGATGGTAGCCGTGTTTACATTTTAAAAGGTAAATTTTATATTTAATCTCGAATTCCGCACCCTTTAATTTTTTACAAATAAAATCGGGATGCATCGGAATTATCAGTTTTAAAAATAGTAATATTTAATATACCGATTTTGTTTTATTTAAAAAAAAACACTGAACCAATATATTTTTTAATTATTCTACTTGGTGTTATCAAGAGTCAAATATGTTGTATCGCTGCCATTTTTTATTCAAGT
Organism: Halesus radiatus; assembly: GCA_022606495.2. NCBI lineage: Eukaryota > Metazoa > Arthropoda > Insecta > Trichoptera > Limnephilidae > Halesus > Halesus radiatus. The sequence continues at coordinate 140,259 of JAHDVE020009179.1, read as the reverse complement.
CTGAAAGGGATGAAATTTGAATTATTAAAGTTTTTTATTACTCAATCAAACTTATTGCCTAACGTGACTAGTTCAACGTAAATGGTAAATGATGTATTATGTATATAATAAATCTTATTATTTTATGGGAAAAACACAACTATGAAATATGTACATAGTATAGTCGTGTTTTTTAGTAAAAAAATAATATAGGTTATTAATCTGATTGTATACATGTAATTGAATGTCTTCATTTGGCTTTCCAGTGTTTTGATTTTTCTTATTGTCACTGTTGTTATTTAACCTTAAAAACATATTAATTCTACAAAATAATTTTTTAAGGGAAATGTTATATTTTATTTTCCTCGTTAATACTGTTTTAGCTCTGACCCTAGTGTTCACAGTACACCAATTCAAGTAATTGAATTTTAAATGCACCCAGTATAACCATTGTTTTCACTGGTCATCCCTGGCATACTAGGTTTAGTACGTACTGCCCATGGAATTACTGGCACCACGCTGAAATATTTAGTTCTCGAAGCATTATTACTGTATTAGGTATGCTAAGCGTGCGAGGATAATAATTGTGCTTTCATTCGTGGAAAGCTACATGTCCGCAATACAAAAATATGTGGTAATTCTTATAACAGAAATCTCCTTCTTTTTCATATGTTGAAGTTCATGGTGGGATGCTGGGGTTATTCAGTCAGTCGACGACATCGATAGTCAATTGATTCAGCACAGATGTACCACAAGAAAACTAATGAGGGGGACATTATCCTACGATGTCTTCTATTGTTTGAATATGTCCACATTCACAAAGTTCGGAATCCTTTAGGCCCCATTTATGCATCATATACGCACAACGGCTGTGATTGCACCGGATGCGATTTAAATGAGGTAGAGGCCTTTCGAGGGAGAGAAAACCCAGGCAAATTAATAGTTACGTCTACGATGATGTGCTTGTTTTTCACGTTCGAGGTCTGCCCCTGAGTTCGCCACGACTCTTCAAAGAAGTATCGCGATAGAAGCAGTCTTTCGGTTTCAGTCCAAAAAGGTTTCTTGGAGTCAGGCGGCTGGCCGGCAGGTTTGGAAAGTCATCTTGAAGTGGAATATTACTATTCACGCCTTTTGTGTATTCTACCTGTGGGTGTGTGTCCCTTGTCTTACAGTGGGCGGTTTGATTTTCGAGGGGACGGTGAGAATATTTAGCGAAGATCCGAAGTGGGTGAAGGAAAAAGTTGCTTATGCCCCAGAAAGATATGACATTGGATTCGGATCATTTTAAAATTCAGAATGATTATGTGTAAGAGACGATTTATGAATGTGAACATAAATTCTATGAAAAAAGACTAAACACACCCAATACTAGAAATACTAACAACGATTTACTCCAAATTCCTGTTACTCATCCTAATTTTGGTTAGCGGTATTTTAGGTACTTTGCGACAAGAACTTACAACATTCTTCCAGATAGAATCAAAAAATCTGATTCGAAAAAAATTCAAAAACGACGTAAATAATTCGAATCTATGTGTTTTTTTTAAGTATATAAAGTCGTATATAATTATTTTTAAAACCCGCTCTATATTACTATTTAAAAATAATATTTTTCTCCAATGTTTACTAACATCGATTATTTTCGGATAAACCTAAGATTTAATAAACTTTATCTTAAACTTTTGTTAAATACATTATTTATTAATTTAGTACTATGACCATTTTTTATCGGAATCTGTTTAATTCTATTGAATTCTTCGTTATAATTTTTTTTAGAGGAAAATTATATAATTTATCAAGCATGGGATGAAAAGCTGATATTTTTTTTAGCAAAGGGATGATTAGAAGCTTTATATATAACGATATCTGTATATGATAAATTGAAAATTATTATTAAAAATCGAAATATTTAAGTCTAAGAAAAGGGTTCATTTAGGAAATTAAGGAAAATTTTGAGTTGTCTTTTAGTACCAGTCCATATAAAAAAAAGATCATTAAATTAATTTATTGTGCTCAAGTTCCATTAAAAGTTTTTAATTTTAATTATATCTTAAATGTTCGTTATTTTAAATGAAAGCATTACTTCGTTGGATACATTATTTTATTGACAGTCACTGGTAGACATTTGTAGAGATTCGATTTGACAAGTACTTTGAGAATTATTATTTGTTTTACTTTGACAATATCGATCGGAGCTTCTCGGGTTTAAATCGAATGTAACAATACGAAAATCTGAATTATTGTCTACGGACGATAACATTCTGACATTCTTTTTATCAATTTTATTATGGCACGTTATTTTTTTTGTGCATGTTAATATTAAAAACTTTGTCTGTGTCTATATCCGTTTGTTGTAAAAGATTTTCTTTTATTTTAAAATGCTTTTTGTGCATGTTCATAATAAATACATATTTTTATATTTCATCTTTTAAATTCTCAAATTCATATGATCCATTTTTTTGAAGCGATGTGAGGAATTCATGTAAAGAATCATATTAATTTTGTTCTATTGTAAATAATTTGTATCTTTCCGTTATTTTGTTTTTCTTTGGCATGAACACAAACAATTTTTTTAAATAGGTGAAGAAGCGTGAAAGTAATTAATAAAAGAAAAAAAATTAATAATTAAAAAATAAACTATAATATACTAAAAAATAAAAAAATTGCTATGGAAATTTTAAAAATTTTATTATTTTTATAAAGAAAATAGCAAGGCATAGAAAATAAATTGATAATAGTGTTTATTATTAATAATATTTTAAATGTAGTTATTAATGCGAAAATTTAAGAGACGCCTATTTTTATTGTTAATAATGTTTAATTGACTATATATATTGAAGGCCTCCGTGGTCAAGGGGTAAGGCTCTCGACTGCGAACCCGAAGGTCGCGGGTTCAAATCCCGGCAAATAATTAATATGTGTTGTTTCACAATTACATCATTTAAAAATAATATATAGTATATTTACGCACGTTCCAGAGCGGAAGATACTCTCAATATCGCCCTGGTGAAAGACCATCATTCAGAATTGAAACGTTGCTTGAAATGGTTTTTAGCCGTGTTTGGTGACCAGATCTGTATAGCTAGGTATTTCGCCACCTTCCTCTTCCCCTTCTCCTTCCCCTCCCCATTACCTTCAGCCTCACAACATTCCCTAATAAGGGATGCCATAATTTCACTGGTTCCAGACGGTTGGGACCAGTTGGGACTCTTGTGTGGTATTCATATACCAAATTTAAAATAATTGAGCATGTAGCTATCATTTTTGAAAATGTGAAGGTGCAAAAGGAAATCAATCAATCACCCTAAAAATACTACTGACCAAAAATCATTTTTCCAAAGCGGGTATTTTCCGGGAAAGGTGCTTTATGTGATGTTTTTAAAACCATGGGAAAATGATTTTTTTAAATAATTTTGTATCTAACGTAATCGTAGTATTTCAGTTCAACCATGTTTGCGAAGTAAGATTTTGATATTATATGTGAATGCCAGTATACTGTATCAGTTTGTTTAAAATAAAATAAAATTATATATGTAATTAATTAATGATTAATACCATTCAAAATACGATCGGTTCACCCAATGTGTATCCATGATTATTCTTGAGGCGTTAAACATTATTTGATCTGTTTTAAGTGGGTGATATTCTGTTCCTGAATAATATACGTTATTTACCACAAGCATACATACTGAGATATTCAATTATCTAAGTCATAAAATACTACCTTAATATTTAAACAACCTTCTGTAAATGAAATAATATATTAAAGATCAACGTACGAGAGATTTAAAACCTCATTGTAATATTTAATCGTTGAAGAAGATAATATTAACATAAAAGTTTTCAGTCGCATCTGGGACTCGAACCCAGGACCTCTGCCTATCCGAGGCAACCGCTTAACCAACTTAGCTAATGAGACCAGTTCAATTTATGTCATCTTCATCGATATCGTATCTCAAATTCAAGATTTGTCAGTATTATTCTCCATTTTTTATCCCAAATTTTTATCATTAACAAAGTTGGTTAAGCGGTTGCCCCGGATAGGCAGAGGTACTGGGTTCATTAGAACATAAAAAGCCATCAAGAAAATTATACTTAAAGTCCCTGTACGAACTTTATAATATAAAAAAAGAAATAACAACAAACACACGTGCTATAAACAGTAGATCACGGAGTCAAAAACACATAAAACAAGGAACCACAAACACAACATTTGGACAAAAAAAACTTCTTATACTATGGTACTAAACTTTACAACAAAATCCCACTCTCCTTTAAAAATCGAAACAAAAATAATAAATTTATAAATCAAATAAAACACTAGATACATTACATAGAAAATATATTAATATCAAATGCAGACTAACACATAAACCACTCAACTTCACTTAAAACATCTCGCGTTACAATTATTTATGTTTTCACCAATCACATTAATCTAATATAATTTAATTTCATATTTTGTAAATGAAATCCTCAACACTGGAAATCCCAGTGAGGCGCACAAAAGTCCCAAACTGCTCCCAACCGTCTGGAGCCAGTGAGACTATGGCATTCCCAATTGGGGAACGTTGTGAGGCTGAAGGTATTGGGGAGGGGAAGGAGAAGGGGGAGAGGAAAGTGGGGAAAAGGGAAAGTGCCTGGCTTTTCAGATCTGGTCACCAAACACGACTAAAAGCCATTTCAAGCAAAATTTCAATTCTGAATGGTGGCCTTTTACCAGGGGGATACTGAGAGTAGCTTCCACTCTGGAACGTGCGCAAATATACCATATATTATTTTAAAATTAATTAATTGTGAAACAGCACAAATTAATTAAATTAAATTTACTTGCGCACGCCGGGATTTGAACCCGCGACCTTCGGATTCGTAGTCGAGAGCCTTACCTCTCGACCATGGAGGCCGTCAAATGAGAATTGGAGATTGGGTTCAATGGAGAAGTCTTATGTTCTTTGAGGTTCTAGTTGAATCAGTCGGTGTACGCAATAACCTAGAGCCAATATAGAAGTTTAGAACAGACAGAAACAAGGAATGGATTATAAGTTGGGTGAACATTCTCTCTTCTAAAGCACTGACGTCAGAAATAATAGACTTCCCCTAAATACGCTTTCGACGGGTGGAGACAAAAGTCACGGTACATCCATTTTAGCACAAGCTTAATAAACTGCCGTCTGCGTTTGTTTCACGTGATTTTGGCTGCGGTAAGCAAATTACGAAACATTCATAAAAAATTCAATCTAAATACTGTAATAAAATATTCGGTTTTTTGTAAATTGAAGTACGATGTCGATAAAAATGACGGAAAACAATGGGGTGGCATGGGGTGGATGAAAGCGCTGGTCCGGATAGACCGATAGATCCTGGATTCGAGTCCCAGATGCGACCAACACCTTTTTTTTCATTTTTCTGTGTCTTTTCTGTTTCACATTTCATTTGAGAATTGTTAATATTATCTTCAAGGCTTCAAAAAAAACTCTAATGTTTTTTTTTCCTTTCTATGGGACGTACGCCATTGTCAGGTATACTATCTACCTATCTGCAGTATTATTATATATATCCCAAACCCTTTAGAAAATATTCAAAGCTTCCGGCTTCCATTAAAAAGCCGTAAAAGGGATGAGTAATTGAATAAATTAAATGGACCACTTCGTTAGCTACGAATTTTCATTTTTAAAAAGAAATTATTCATTCATGGTCGTAATTAAAAACCGTTTTCCCATTTTATGTACAACATCCTTATTAAATCTACATACTCATAGTACGTTAGAGCTATGATAACGAATGCAATGGAGTTCCCCTCTTGTTGAGGGAGATTCCTCGGTCTCTCCAGCCGGACTCTCTCGACCCATCCCCTTGCACCACAGCGGGACGGGTGGATTAATAGATCCGTCACTCCTGAACTCAGGAGTCAAAATATAGGATCGAATAAAAAGCTTGATGATCCATAAAGAGATGAACCACTATTACTCTTCATAGAAAAATCGCAACTGAGGTGGCTTGCGCACGTGTTAAGAATGCCAGAAGGTCAAATTCCGCTGAAAATTCTGAGTGCTATTCCAAAAGGAAGACATCCAATGCCCACCCCCCCTAACCCTTCCCCCAACCCAGCGACACACAGATGGAGGAAGCAACTCCAGAGGCTGTGCGAGGAGAGGCTGAACCTACTATAGACGGATGCAGTAAACCTTCTCTCCCCTATGATGGGTATCTTCTACAGGTTGCTTCTAATAACCATCAATATCTCTAAAAATATAAGAATAAATAAAGGTTTTAAAAAATAATATTAATAATAATCAGAATTTATCGGGTACATCGAAGGTATTTTGTGAACATCGGAAACAAATTCGAGTATTTCTCTCTGGTAGTCGATGGTTTAAACCACTCGACCAAGAGGTTGTCATCCTGGATTATTACAGTGCGTCTTCAAGTTTTTAAAAAACGTAGAGCCCGGACTCTGTAGTGAAGAGGTCACCTTGTATTTCTATATCAGTGTTCACCAATCAATTATTCACAACAAAACTTGTAGGGTACTAGGTACCGTATGGGAATTTTTAACCCTCAAGCGCTGGGCGATTATTACTGTAGACGGGCCATACTAACTGTCAAACCCTTTTTTTATTTAGCAATATCCATCACGACTCCCTTGAACCCAATTAACCGGGGATTAAATGCTAACAACCCACTTTCAAAACTCTCTTACTGGAAATCCTCTCGCACACACTGTTTGTTTGTTAAAAAAATAAGTACCTTAATTCGGTTGTAAATTTGGTGTTAGTTTTTGTAAAGGTCATATAAGTCATTGAAGTTGTCTATAAATAAAATAAACTTGTTCAATTCGGATAATGTGTGTTGTTTATATTTATATTTCAGAATATCAGACCACATTGATAGTTGACTGGTGTTTCTTTTCTGTTTTTTAGCAGTTACTCCACACGTGTTTGTCATTTTTGGGGGTGCTGTGTGGAGGGTCTTTGGAGGACAGAAAGGAGTGAACCGGGGCCTTGGTTGTAGGAGGGAGGAAACACAGATGGCGGCAGATCATTCCACAAACAAACTCTTGAACACAAGAACGAATCATAGAAGCGACCCGTTTTCATATGACAAATGCCAACCCTGTAGAAATATTGGCGTGTTTTCCGACAGTGAACCGTCGCCGAAGGGGTAAATGACGGCAGTTCCCCTGAGGTTCTTCCATTGAAATACCGATAGAACAAGGACAGCATTTGCACCTCATTGCAATCCGTTTGTTAAGACAGGCGAATCTATGAAACGGACCCCCCCGTTTCTGCCCGACGAAGATTTCTTCCGTTAAAGGAGACTAGATTGTCATTTCAATCCTTTTTAGACATAATCAAACATGTTTGGGTATTTTAAACATTAAGTTCGACGAGGTTATTCTTATCCCAAGAGGAAACCCTCTCAAGGTATTCTGTGCTTCAAAGCCTTCCAAGCTGTTGGAATTTGTGTGCCGTTTGGGGGGAGCTTGTCAAACAAAAACCTACCGTGGACTGTACTCTCATCAGCGTAACAATGAATTGGTAGATATGTCAACAAAACAAAGTCGGCGACAGAAACGATCCCTGTGGGACGCCAGCATTTATTGAATGGGAGGAAGATATGAAACTGTCTGCAACCGTCTGAATCGATCTCTCCCTCAAAAAGTCGGCAATCCACGTACACAGAGATGCAAGAAGTCCGTCAGACAGCAGTTTGATGACAAGTCCTCATATCTAAACGTACCTTGTAACCATCGATTTGGTTGATGCTTGCGACCCCTCCCAGGTGATTTACTCATTCAATTAATAATCCCTGTCGTTAATGAGGTTGTTTCGTACTTTATTTATTTTTTTGGTGAATGTGTGTCATGTTCAAAGAGTTAATAACGGCAATAAAATAAGGAACTCATGTGAAAAACATGATGGCTTAAAATAAAAAAAAATTATCTTAATACGGATCAACAAATACTGATTCTGAATATGTAGGTTTTGTTATATATGTAATCATATTTCGAATTTATAAATTGTTTAAAAGTGAATAAAAACCAATTTCATCAAAACGCCCTGTTTCGTTGGAACATCTGGAACGACGTTGTGCGTTGTTTTTGGACCCAAAATTATTTCTGTGTAAATTCACCTTTCTAACCGCGTGACGTCACACGGTCTTTGCTCGGATTCCTGCCGTTTAGGTTGGCTTTAAAAAATCTAACTTTGCGCATTAATTGAACTATGAAAACGAAGTTTTAAAAAATTACAGCTAAATATACAAATATAACCAATAGATACCAACCCTGATGTATGGCAGTGAGACATGGAACTGGCAGAGGAGGAATTAATATATATATTCATATGAAGCGGTAACTTGGTGATGTGACATTATAATTTATAAAATAAAACAAAAACTTTGTTTTACATCACTTTTATTTATACTTTAGCCGACCGGGTTTCGCTACTACCGTAGCTTCTTCAGGGCAGTATACAGGGCAATATAGACTGAATGCTGCGGAAATGAGATCTCTGAGGCGGTTTGCTAAAACCACGTATGATCGCGTGAAAATGTTGAGATTCGCAAAGAATGCAAGGCTGATGTAAGCATAATGAGTTAGATTAAGAAAGGGACGCTCAGATGGTTTAATTATGTAGAGCGAATGAAGGAAGAAAGGAGTGCAGAGAGAATAAATTACGTAAATGTCACTTTAATGATATTTTGGTATTGATTTACATATTTTTTAAATTGTCAAACACATATTGTATTAATTATTGTTGATGGGGAAAACGGAATGCCAATGAACATTTTTGAGTTATATTATTTTATTTTAGTTTAACCGAGCGTTATCAAATCCAACCATTTATTTCCTTTACGAGAAGAAAACCGTCCGACTGCTGACATTATAAAAGTGGCTTTTCAAAAAGGATATATGAGATGTTATTCCACATTCACCCAATACTTGCTCTCATGCGTAGATTACGCATAGCCGACAGTGATTCATCGATATCATATCTCAAATTCAAGATTTGTCAATATTATTCTCCATTTTTAATCCCATATTATTTGCAGCTATCTTTATAATATTGACAAATCTTGAATTTGAGATATGATATCGATGAAGATGATACAAATTGAGCTGGTCTCATCTCAAGTTGGTTAAGCGGTTGCCCCGGAAAGACAGAGGTCCTGGGTTCGAGTCCCAGATGCGACTGATATCTTTTTATTCTCTGTTGTTTTTCTTCGGTTTCATGTTTCATTTAGGTTATGTTAATATTATCTTCAACGATTAAATATTACAATGAGGTTTTAAAACTTCAACAAAATAATTTAAAATTGATATATAATTTCTCTATTCGACTAATTTTGGGTAGCAGCTCCATCCAAAACTGTATTATTTACTCGTATTATTATATAATTCCCCTAAATACGAGTTCATAATATTTATGCGGAAAAGTTTACGACTTTATAACGAATTGGTTTTCCTCGATCATTTGTCAGAGAAGTAAATAAATCGAATTATTTTTCGAGGACACCATAATGCGAACACATTGATCATTTTTGTCAGGTGGTCCCAGGTATTCATATTTTTCGGACCGCAAATAATTAATGTTTTTGTGTGACAAACAAACTAAGTAGGTACTCTTCACATACCCACGATTTTACTTTCATTGGATAGACAGCGTAGGAAATTTTAATAAATTTTTAACACATTACAATTAAATAATTTTTGTAGGTATGTGAATAAAAGGCGATAATGCGTTAATCAGAACTCGCCCTCGGTCAAATTGTGCATCATTATCAGTAATATCTATATGTAAAAATGAATGTTTGTCTGTCTGTCCTCGATTTTCTCGAAAATTACTTGACCGGTTTCGCTGAAAATAGTACGGTTTGTTCTTATTAGTGCGGAAAAGGGTAATTTTAATGAAAAAACTGTTGCTAAAAACATTGAACCCGCCATGTTGTATTGAGGTTAGCCCATAGATATACCACTCTGGTTAGACATAGATTTCATATTCAAAAGAAGGTTTGTTTGGATAGAATATTTTCAAAATGGAAAACACAAGTAGGTACCTACCTAAAGTCTCTTTGTTTCTTTCTTGCTTTGTTTCTTCGTTTCTTCGTTTCTTCGTTTTTTGTTTCTTTGTTTCTTTGTTTCTTTGTTTCTTTGTTTCTTTGTTTCTTTGTTTCTTTGTTTCTTTGTTTCTTTTTTTCTTTGTTTCTTTGTTTCTTTGTTTCTTTGTTTCTTTGTTTCTTTGTTTCTTTGTTTCTTTGTTTCTTTGTTTCTTTGTTTCTTTGTTTCTTTGTTTCTTTGTTTCTTTGTTTCTTTGTTTCTGTTTTTTCTTTGTTTCTTCATTTCTTTGTTTAGAGATAGTAATAGTGTTCAAAATGTATTACTTTCACTGTCAAGAATTCACAACTTCATAACTTTATTCCAAAAAAATATATAATCCCGAGCAAAGCCCGGGTACACATCAGCTGATTAGAAATAAAAAATAAGAATTTGAAAAGATTAATAAAAAATAATAAAAAATTATGTCGATACTTGAATAATATTTATCTTTCTTATCTTATCTTTTTTCGTATTTACTTTGTTTATTTCTGTTTCTTCAATTTATTATTTAGCATCTCCACCAAAAGTAATAACTAAACATTAAGTTGCGCATGCAGTGAACATTTAACTGGAGTGTACCTGTATACCAGTATACCAGTGGCGTGCAATCCATACAAACTGAAAAGCTGTGCCTACCTTAAGAAAATGAAGCGTAAAAATAAATAAAGAATAAAAATTTCTGGATAAAGTGTGTTTTTTCCACAAATTTCAGGAGTTTTTTGTGTGACTATCATTCTACCCCAATGAAAAGTTTCTAATAAATAAATATATACTTTTTGTCGCAACTTGCCCTGGTTTTTGCATAATCTTCCTCGAGATAGTGTTTTTAGATATATCAAATGGCTATAGCTATATCGGCCTGTGTGTATCATATAATTTTCAAGGCCACGAAAAACTACAGCTTACCTCGGTCATAAAGCAATATAAATGTACGGCCTCTGTGGATGAGTGATTATGATCCTCGGCTACGAATCCGGAGGTCACGATTTCATATGCCAGCGTATGCAAGTAAATTTGTATTATTTCACAATTTATTAATTAAAAATAACGTGTAATATATCTGTGGCACGTACCAAAGTGGTAGATACATTTAGTATCGCCCTGGTGAAATACCACCGTTCAGAATCAAAACGTTGCTTAAAATGGCTTTAACCGTGTTTGGTGACCAGATTTGAATAGCCAGGTACTTCCCCACCTTCCACAACTTACCCCAATTGGGGATGCCATAGACTCGTGCGTGAATCACCATCAGGGTTGCCACAAACGAACAAAATTATGTAGATTGTTTTAAGTAATTGAACATTGCTAATATAAACCAGAATTAAGTGTTACTTTTTAATAGAATTTATGTTTGAAAAATGAATAGAAAAGTTAATTCGGGGTCTTGAATGGGGATCGAACCCGCTTTCAAAGTGAGAATTTTTTTCTATTTCATTGGGGGGTTTTTTATTTAGGATTAAAGAGATAAAAATTGTTACGTTTGAAATAATAATAAAAATTCCACTGGCTCCAGGAGGTTGGGAGCAGCTGGGACTCTTGCTCGCCACTGATCTATACACCCCATTGCTAAGTTTTTAATTATGTAATAAATATTAACGCTCTGGAAATAATAAACGAATTGACTGCACTTGCTAACACGGCCACAAATTGACAATCACGCTTGACAGTTTACACCGACTAAAATATGGTAAGTTTCGTAAGTTTATCGAGCCCGTTCACTCCCTAGATAACGTTGTCTACAAGTGGATACAGAAAACTGCCAAGAAATCAATATTTACGCCATAAAGCCCTGTCGCCGTAATTGGCAATTGAAACAAACCCATAGGCCCATAGAACAAATAATGCATAGAGACGCCCTAAAACGCAAGGGGAAGAAACCAAAATAAGATGGGGGCGAGCTAGGCGTGCCGCCAATTTAAGTAAAACAGATACTAAATAAAAAGGTTCGGCTTGTGTACAAAATTCTGGTTTGACCCTTTTTAAAAGTGTTTTATAATTTGCTTACCAGTGATCAAAATCCGCGAAACAGACCTGGACGGCAGTGAACTAAAACTGGGGCCGAAATGGATGTCACCTGACCTTTGCCTCCAGCCGTAGACATCTTATTAGGGCAAGTCTATCAAATATGACGATGGTGCATAGGCCACATCTCATAAGGGAAAATATTAGCTAATAGAAGTGCGTTGTGAGCGTGTCCGTGTGCCCCGAAGTAAGCTCAATTGTTCCTAACTTCTAGTGAAATTTCTCAAACATTTTAGATTTTTTTTTCGAGCTCATAATCAACATCACTGGCCTGTCTCGGGCGAGGTGTTAAAAGGTCTCATGGTGACTTTAATTTTCTATCCAATCGGAATAGATCACACTTCCAGGGATAATCTGTTCAGTGGTTTGTAGCTACTGGCGTCAGAATGAATAGATTTGACTTAACGTACCATTTCGACGACTCGAGTCAAAGGTCCCGTGACACACATTTTGACAACAGCCTAATTCACTGTCGTCCACGTTCGTTTCACGTATTTTTGACTGCGGTGGACAAATTATGAAACAGTTATAAAAGAGTTAAACTAAACAAATTCTCTCACAAAAATATTCGATCTTTGTAAACAGGGCGAACCGTTTTACTTATTTGCTGTTTTACTTGAATTAGCAGCACGCCTGGCTCGCCCCTAACCGCCCTTATATTGGTTTCTTCCCCTTGCGTGTTAAGTCATCTCTATGTAACAATTGCTCTGTTGCTGTAGCAGTGAAGATAAATTGGCCACTGCAGTAATTTTCTGTTCGCTTGAGGGGCGCTGAGGTACTCCCTAGTGCCGCCGCCTGTTCTCTCTTGAAATCCAAAGCCTGGCCGTATGCGTATCTATTTACTTTGCAAAAACTTTTTAATACACCAATACATCGCAAAAGGTATAAAAAATCAAAAAATATATAGTTAACATGATTATATAAGATACAGATAAATACGGCTATAAAAGGAGTTTTTAAAGAAGGGTCACAAATAGGTACATAATATACTTGTAGTTATGACATAATAACTAGTTCATGCTTAAACTTGTTATGGGTCGTGTGGAAAACATCTACATTTTCTGCGAGGTTGTTAATTATCCTAGTAAGTCTTCCCAGGGGCAACACCATTTGTAAGTTAGTTCTATACATAGGAAAAAACAGAAGTCTGTGTTGGCGGCCTCGCGTGAGATTATCAAAACATTTAACTTTGAGTCAGGGGGTTGTGGATTCGAGACACATTTAGATTACTTCTTTAAATTTGATGAATGTGCAGTGTGCGCTATAGAATATTAGTGAATAAAGATGGGTAAACAAACGTGGCGCCTCAGCCACGCGCCGTTTGGAATGACCTGAATAAGAATGAACCTGCTTTCAGTCACCAAAAACTTTTCAGAAATACGAAAAGTTCGAAAACCCAGCGATTTCTGAGAAAATCAAACATATTTAACGAATTTTCAGAGCATATTTATCATGGTGTTGATTACAGTACTTTCAAATCAATATCTGCCAGTCTCGATGACTTGGCCCATTACTTTAGCATCTGGAAGATTGATTTAAAATTTTGTAGCTTGTTTGCACACTTCATTTTCATCATTTTGATTTTATAAATATTTTTCAGTGAAATCCAAAGAAAAGCGTGTCGTGTTAAACAATGTTACGTCATAAATGAATTAAATAATGTACTTTGTATTCACCACTTAGGAGTAATACTAAAAATAATAATGTCAAGCATAGATAAATGTTAAAAATTAGAAAATAAGGGACAAATTGTAAACATAAACAAAAATTGATTAAAGCAGGTATGTTAAGTAATCAAAAATGTTAATAAATTTTTGTTTATAAAAAATTATTAAAAAACATCGAATAACAAATTTAAATTAGAAATTAAAAAAGAAATTTGTTACTAATATTAATTAATACGAAAATAAATCCAAGAGATAGCTATTTTTTAAAAATATTTCATAATTTATTAAATTTAATTCACTCTTAACGCTTTTTCTAATTCTAAAATTGCAAAAACTGATTGTAAACGGGTTATATTTGCTTGGAAAATTTTTAAGCCTTTATTTATATCAAATGAATGATTGATTTCTAAAATATGATTTGCAAATTCAGGATAGTTGTTATTATTTAAACACCTTACGTGTTCCTTAACTCTAATACTGAAATTTCTCGAAGTCTTTCCTATGTAAAAATAGTTGCAATCGTTACAAATTAATTTACATACCCCCGATTTATTTTTGGTTAATTACTTACCTGCTTTAATCAATTTTTGTTTATGGTATGTTTATAATTTGTCTATTGTATTCCAATTACTATTATTTTTCTATACGTGGCATTATTATTTTTAGTATTACTCCTGATGAAGAAAGCGTCGCTTTCGAAATATGTAGATATCTTTATATTAATAAAGTGGTGAATACAAAGTACATTATTTAATTCATTTATTAATAATTACGCCACAAAGTGAAAACCAATCGTTTGAAGAAGTTGTAATACTACATTACATTACACCCCCGATTGATATGAATTTGTGTTATTTGAGTAATACCAGTACAGGAATTATGAAAATGATTGCACATTTAAATTGATTCATTTAAATATTAACTAATTAATTTAGAAATAAAATCACAAGTCTCGTATAGAGATAGCTAGAAGCGCATTTACGTTTAAAAAAAAACATCAGATTGCTTCACTATCAAATTTTCTCGGTTTTCTGTTTGACATGGAAAACCAGGAGGTCTTTTCTGGTTATTTCTAAGGAAAATTCCTCATCCTTTGCTTAAAGACTTATTTCCTGTTCTCTCGGATAACAGCTGTCAGCTGTCATTCAGCGAATGATATTCATTAAAAAAAATCAGTATTTGCGTAGATGAACAAGAAAAAAACACTTAATATTAAGTTAGTTACCAATGTAACAAACAATGAAAAATATAAGTTAACAATGTTAATTTTAAGTTAGCAATGTTATTTATAAGTAAACAATGTTAATTATAACTTAACAATGTTAATTATAAGTTAACAATATACCAAACAATTTTAATTATAAGTTAACAATGTAACAAGTAAAAACAATGCACAACGGCAGGCGGCGGCATAGATATACCACCATAGAGATATACCACGGCGGCAATGTAACTTTTAGAAATAGTGACAAAATAAAAACGTCATTGCTATCTAGTAAAATAGGTACCTTTTTACAAAACATAATTCTTCGTAAAAGGGCGTATTTACGCTATTTAAAAATGAAATTAAACATAATTAAAATGCATTACGACATAATATAATTGCTTCTGTCATCCGAGAGAACCGGAACCGCAGTTAAGCAAGAAGGCTTTAACCCTAAGGAAAAAGTTAAGGAATCTTCCTTAAAATGAACAGGAATCGCGCTCCTGGATACTACACCAAATATTGATACAGAAAAACTAAGAATCGGTTGGCACATCCTCAAAATACTCCGAATGTAAAGGTTCAAGATTGAATGGCCAGTAGGGATACAAAATAAGAAAACTTGAATATCTCAGCACAGTAACACAAGCTCCGTTTTTAGAGGCCGGTTTTCTTCGGCCGGTGCTAATTTGTTTGCGTATGGTGGCACACTTCCGAACTGGCACCGCTCCGGGACCGTCCAGAGAATATGCCAACGGGGAGTATGGAAGACGTGTCGCGTTGTTTTATTTTATTTAGAAAACAAACACTTTTCAATACTTATGAAGTATGGTAAATATATATTTAAAAAAAAACGAAATAGATAATAAGTTTTTATTTGTGTCTCTTAATTATTCAATTACAAAAAAGTTACAAGTTTAGCATTTGGGGATGGTTTGATGGGAGGGAGGGGAAGGGAATGGATCTAGTCTGTGTAGAGTAACATGTATTGTGTAAATGTTATTTATTGATTTTAGTTTTGAAGTTGTAAGGGACTAAATTAAATAAGTCGAACTCACTATATGAAGTGTTATAAATGTGTGAAGCGCGGTGAATAAACGTGTTTGAGTTGCAAAAATCAACTGTCCAAAACAAATACATAAAAATATAGATTCTTAATGATAAGGTGGCATTAATTTCATCAAAGATTGTCTTAACAAATTATGAAAATATGACAGATAACAAAAAAAAGTTATATTCCGTTAAAGGATGAACAATTAATATTATCAATGCAGAGATAAATTAATGCGATCTCCTTTGAAGCTCAAATTAATTTATTTGTAGTAGTTGCTCATCGGGAAGGGTCGATATTCTCATGTACATAGTTTTTTTTGTTATTCTGTCAAAAATAACATTCAATATTCCACCGTAAGTAATCATATTTGGACGCAACCGACTCGAACAGTAGCCAGACAATACTGCGGAAACCTGCCGGCAGCCGGCGCATGTGTCGCCTCGTTGAAACAACCGCCCGGTTGCCACCTAGCAGAACCAGCATTTCTGTCACCGAGCCATATCTAATGCCGCTGTCAGGCTACCGCCAGTTACCGGACGGTTTTCTTCGGTCGGTGCTGATTCGTATGGCAACATACGCATCAGCACCGGCCTGGAAAACCGGCCGGTAACAGGCGGTAGTTTGCCATCACCGTTACGGATCAAGTGATTGCATGGGAAGGATAATGAAAGACTTCAGAAAGGCAAAGAAGACATCGCACCTCGTGGCTTAAAAATTTGCGAGACTGGTGAAGATTGTCCCGATAAAAGGCAACCTTCGATAAGCGAGGCCGCCAGGAAGCAATTTATTTATTTGATTGTACGCCCATCTGGGCTATTACATGAATTTTTAAAACAGAATATAATGAGCTATCAAAAATTACAAAAGTAAAAACAGTTTTTAAACCATAAAGTAACTTTAAACAATATTTTTAAAACGTTTAACAATAACATAAAATAGAAAAATAAAACAATATTATAACACAAATCATTAGCTACATTATACAGACTAGAATAATTAATTGTAGAATTCATCAAAGTGCTGGCTTAGATAACGTTTTATTTTATAAATGAAATCAGTAAGCATACGAGTATCAAATATACCCCCAAACTTGTCCAGATCATGTAATATATTGGTTAGTGAGTGTGACTGATTTGCTTGTGTACGTGTTGCTAAAAAATGTGTCATTTTATCTTGCGTTCCTCGTCAGTACATGTAATTTAATAGTGGCGACGACGGCAGGGCTGTCAATTAGATTGTTTAATGACTCAAGTAGGTCTGAAATATTTCTCCTGTCAGACAGTGTAATTAGATACAATCGATTCACCAAACCTATATAATAAATATTTTCAAATAGAATTATGAGCTTAAAATGTATATACGTAAGCAATGACTAATATGAACGGTTTTATACCTTACTCTAGGTTAAAAAGCACCACAAAAAGTGGACAGCTTAAAATGAAAAAGTCAAATTACCAAGCTTTCAAAAATAATGACTCGTTTGATATTTCTACAATTTTACTGATATCGCGGATAATTTACATGCTGAATTTCCAAGTCGTTATATTCCCGAAAATAATATATGTACTAGCCATTCAAGCGATATAATTTCGGCTAATTTTAATATGAAAGAAGCCATTAAAATTACAATACGAAAGCTGCGATTGACACACGCCACCAATATTTAAATATTGACTTCAGTATTTTCGCTAGTATGGTGGGTTCACGCGAATGAATTTCCTATCGTATTTTATTCGAATATTTAAATGTAATATTTGCATGACTAACACATACTGCCAACAATGAAGTTATTGACATGTTAATATAAATATACTTACAGCCCCGGCCCTGAGACAAATTGCTCCGAATAGCTTTATTTACTGAAATAAAGATATTTAAACACAAAAAAACTATTTGCATATCACACTGGCAGGAGCCTGTGGAACTATAGCATTCTCAATTTGAGTCGCAGGAAGTGGAGTGTAGAAGAAGATAGGCAGTGGAAGGATGTGAAGAATCTGGTTATTTAAAACTGGTCACTTCACATTGCCAAAGCCATTTCAAGCAACTTTTCCATTTGGATTGGCGGTGCTTCCGTATCCACCACTCTTATAAAAATGTGAAATAACACATATTACCTTAATAAATAAAAACAACATATTTTATTTACGTAATTTTCCCGACTATTTTCTACGAAAAAATTAAACTCTTTCGGCAACGACCGCGGAGCCTGTTTCGTACGAAATATTGATTTTTAATTTAAGGGCATTCGAAACGTGATTGGAACGCTAAGCACTCACATTTTTTAAATTAAAAAAACGCTTTTTGCAAGTAATGCTTTTAAATATTGAGATGATTTGTTTATTGGCGGGTGTACATACGTAATATGAAATGGAATAAATTATTATTGTATGATTAAAGCATTAAAACTATTTGTCAGTGTAACACTAACACAAATAGTATTTTTATAAGTTTATTGAATGAATTTAGGTTTATATCTACAATAACAATTTATTCAATTTCACATTCCATGTATACAACTGCCAAAAAATAATTCATCTCAATATTTAAAAGCATTTCGTGCTAAAAGTGTTATTTTTTTAAATATTTATATTAACGCCATATGTAATGCATAGCGTTATAATCATGTGTCGAATGCCCTTAAGGCTAGAATACTGAACAAAACTCGGTGATCTTTTTATCATAATGTATGACAAATATATATTGTACTTACTTGAGTTACTTTATGTATTTTTTTATTTTAATTATTACATAATTTAGGCAAAAGGATTGTAATTTTTATTATTTTAGAGTTAACTTTGGCAATGAATAATCATGATCAAATGGAAGTGATTTTTGAAAACATCTCAAAGTAGTTCAGAGATTAACGGCCGTTCTTCCCAGCTTTCCGAATTATCAATCTGAGGCACCGATCAGCCGGGTGTTTTATTTTGCATTCTGTTTTCCTGTTTCAAAACATATTTTATGCTAAATTGTCTATGGAGGGTGGACACCCACTTGTGTAGACTATAGAATTGTGCCCACCCACTTTCATAGATAATAAAATAGTGCCCGCCCACTTTCATAGACGTAAATTTGACATTTGACGTTTCTCTTTCATGAAAAATAAGACAAAACGTAGCATATAATAAGCAAAATAAATTAGGTTCTCTTCAATTTTATTTAAAACATTAAAAAAACATTTTTTGACATTCTAAAGCGAAGTTAAATCTTTGTCATTCAATATTTGAATAGCGATACATGCATCGCGATTTAATAATGACGTTTGACATGTGTTCACCCTGTTGACACTTTTTATAACTAGTCCTCTGTTGAGGGGAACTAAATCCGCAAAAATCGATATTCTAAATTGATCGTGAATTTGATTGAGAATTTTATTGGGAAGTGCGTATTTATGCATTTGAACAGTGTTGAGGCAAAATTTCGGCTCAAAAGTTGCTCAGTAAGGTTGGAAAGAACGGCCGTAATTATCAAAGTTATATAAAAAAAAACTCTCCACTTTCTATTGAGTTACCAAAGGTAGAATTATTAATCTACACAAAAACCTTGAATTATCCAAATCTCAATAAAATAACATTATTTTTTTTCATTCATTTATCAACGAGATCTCAATACAACGTCAAATTTCCAAAAAAAAAATATTTTTTTTTATATGAATACCGCAGAAGAGTCCCAACTGCTCCCAACCATCTGGAGCCAGTGAGACTATGGCATTCCCAATTGGGGAATGTTGTGTGGC
The DNA here is from genome assembly GCA_022606495.2 of Halesus radiatus. Taxonomy (NCBI): domain Eukaryota; kingdom Metazoa; phylum Arthropoda; class Insecta; order Trichoptera; family Limnephilidae; genus Halesus; species Halesus radiatus. The sequence goes on along the minus strand of JAHDVE020009179.1, from coordinate 120,495 downwards.
TGAAGGTATTGGGGAGGAGAAGGAGAAGGGGAAGAGGGAGGTGGGAAAATACCCAGCTATTCAGAACTGGTCACCAAACACGGCTAAAAGCCATTTCAAGCAACGTTTCAATTCTAAATGGTGGTCTTTCACCAGGGTGATACTGAGAGTATCTTCCACTCTGAAACGTGCGCAAATATACTATATATTATTTTAAAATTAATTAATTGTGAAACAACACAAATTAATTAAATAAAATTTACTTGCGCACGCCGGGATTTGAACCCGCGACCTCCGGATTCGTAGTCGAGAGCCTTACCCCTCGACCATGGAGGCCGTCGGATATTACTAAGGAAATCCAAAAAAATATTTTTTTTCTTGCGAATTAAAGATTTAAAATTAAAGCAGGTCTTTAAAATGTAGTTGAACTCAAACATAGCTAATTAACTTTCCAATGGAAACATTTTTAACACAATTTCTCATCAGATTGTGATATTGTCTAAATATCTTTCACTCATTAATTTTCAAACAACACCATGTAACGAAAATATAATAGCCAGAACAATTTTATATGCCAAGTGTAAGTTTCACACCAAGTATACGAGCCAGACAGTTTTTTTTAGGTCCGAAGACCAACTAGGAAACTTGTTTTACATAATGCATGGTTCTTTTTAAAGAAAATTCCTTTTAATGAAAATAAAACAATAACTTTGTTTATAACCACGGGATAACCGGAGAACCAAGCTCATGGTTAGAAACAAAGTTATTGTTTTATTTTCATTTAATATGTCTAACCACAAAGTGACAGCTTTCTATCAAAATTCCTTTTTCTTAAGGCCTAAAGACATTTTTTCTCAACTGCGATTCCGTTTACGTGTCAATTACAATACATCTTTAAAGGAGTTTGTGGTTTAATTATCACAGTATTTTTAAAAATTGTAGGTGTATCACATATGTAGTTTATTATTACTTCCTTTACACCTATTATAATTTTTTTAATTTTGTTACGTAACGACAGAAAGATCCTAAAAAGACTCTAGCCACTCGTCAACAACAACGGTAAAAAACGACGCGAGCGCCACGTTTGCCATAACGGCAGCTTGCACGCCCACGCGCCGGCACTTCTTTCTCACCCGGCTTCCGGATGACATCTCTGGTCCGCGGTCTACGATCCAGTCAACTGCGTCTCTAAAAGACCGCTCTAGAAGCCATTTTGGCAGCCGCAAATTGTAGCACCATATTATCATGCATGCTGGGTTAACACCCACTGTGCGAGATTGCATTAGTATAACCAAAGAGCTCCGGTACATGGTGACTCTCTCGTAAATATAATTTAACTTCAGTGTACTGATGTCCAAGCCCGAGGCTTCCACTAGGATCCTTTTGCCGCCACGATTATGACTGTAAGCTGACTTTGTATTTCCTCTTTTGTGTTGTAACTTATTCGAGTCCCCGTTATCATGCCCGTTTAGAGAATATCAGAGAGAATAATCACCCGTAACTTCCATTTAAGGTTAGGCTAGCTTTTGATTATTGTAGCATAACTTACCATCTCTGTACCTTCCCCTGAATAAACTCTGAGTCTGAAAGCATTTAGTAGATTCATTTGGCGTAGTATTAGAGTCCCCGACCCTAATACTATGCAAGTTTCATAATTATAAGACTGCCTGTTGGCCTACGGCCCTGCAGAGGAGCTTTTTGGCTTGCCGAAACTGAGCTAGTCGAATGTCCAAAGCCGAGCTCCCTGTCGAGACACCACCCTTGGGGTAAGTCTAAACCAATGAACTGTCTCCCGTAACCGCTCTTTACCAACCGTCCTCCTTTCCATCTCCTTCACACAACCTCCAGTCTCATTTTTATATCACTTTTATTTGACATTTCGGGCTTTTGACATAGGTACTTTACAAACATCGCAATTTCCTTAATTCGATTCTATTAATAGCATTATTATTCGATAAATAACTCACTAATAGTGTTTAAAGTCAATACTTACACATATTTGAGTTTTTGTTGTTGTTAGAACTACGCAAAAATCGATATTTTTAAAGAATATCGTTCGCTGAATGACAACTCTACCGTAATAAGTAAAATCACAATTGAGAAAAAACCTTGAGAGTCTTAAGAAAGATACTATGTTTTTACTTATCACGACAGAGCTATCATCCAAGAGAACTGGAACTGCAGTTAATCAAGAAGGGATTAAGCCTAAGAAAAAGAATAAAGAATTTTCATTAAAAGAATCCAGAATAGGAGGAGTCTTGTTCTTGTATAAAAAAATATTTTAAATCCCTCTGGAGCTACTTTGGAAAATTAATGAAAAGTAAAACAAAAAACTAAATACGACTAAAAAACCATTTTGTTGGGTCGAAATTACAAACGACGTTTTAGGTGAGAATGCAAATTTGTAAAAACCAATTTCAAGTTTTTATAAGTGCCTACTTATTTATCGCCTACATGCTTCACTTTATGCGTTTGGCACGCGTCAACATAAAAACAGAAATAAAATACTTTTTACAAAAGTGAAACGTCTTCCAATCAATGTTGATACGTTTATTGCGTGCGTAACAACCCTTCGGAAAATTTGTTTACACCTGGGAATAAAATCAACCCCCAGCTGTTTGATATTCCGTCTGATTGATTGACGGGGCGGCTTTACGAAAAGTGTTACTTCGCTTTGTTATACTAAAATAGAACCGGGAAAAGTGCGTCCTTTTTTGTCCGGGAATATTTTGGCACGGGAAAATATTTGTTATGTTTTAAAATATTTCTGTTGGAAAAGTAGATTGTGCTATGTACGTACATATTATGTGGAACACTTTATTGTTTATTATCAAGAAATCATTTCAAATAATAAAAAAATGATATCTAAAACTGTTATTAGGTAGAATGCAAGGCTGATGTAAGCGTAATGAGCAATATTAAGAAAGGGACCCTTAAATGGTTCGGGCATGTAGAGCGAATGAACGAAGAAAGGAGTATAAGGAGAATATATGACGCGAATGTGAATAGAAGAAAAAATCAGGGACGTCCAAGGAAGACATAGCACGATCAAGTGAATCAAATACTTGAGTCGGGTCATGTCAAAAGTCGGAATAACAGAAGAGAATGTATGAGACGTTGTATGAATGTGAATGAAGCAAGAAGTGTCTGCCAAGATCGAGTTGTTTGGCAGTCCGTCCTCTCCCCCTACCCCTGCGGGGAAACGGCGTGATAGTTGGTAAGTTAATTAATATTAAAAACTTAAAACTTAAGGCAAAACGTAACGTAATACGCACTCACTATAACAAGGTTCCAACTGACGATTTGGGCTGATTTGAGTTATTGATTGGAAATGGTTCCAATTGCACTATTCTTCACTTCTTCTATAGACACCAACAAAATCTGGCGAATTTTAACGGAATTAGAAAGTGTTAAAAGTTCCAACTGCATCACGTATTCCCTATAATTTTTGAAAGAAGGTTTCAAGTGCATATGGAACCTTGTTACTCCAACTTAAAAAGTTATTTTGTAACTCACTTCACATTAATCCATACAGAGCGTTCCATCTGACGAACTGTTAGATTTCCGAGCGTTGCAATTAGAAGCATAAATTAGATGATTAAAGCGTGTTTCCTTATTAGAATGATTGAATACGAGGATTATAGGGATTCTGGAATACCTTATAAGCCATCAGACAGCGATTCTGACACATCTATCGACTGTTTTCTGTACGGTTTTCCTGCAGATAAATTAAAAGAAGTGATGGAGCGTGTTGCTTTATTTCACATGGCGGAGTTGCACTACTGCCGAGGCAATATTTAGAGTCGAATCTGGACGTGGTGAAAATGTATGATTTGTACACAAAATATTTCAGAAGAGATGAATACGACGGCGGCGAAATGGAGCATCTGTAGGCATATTGTTATGACAAAATTTAATTTAAGTTTTCAAGTGAAAAATTTGATAGATGTGATCTTTGCAAATAACAGCTCGGTGCAAAAGATGATAATCTGTTGATTGAATTTGGTCATTAAAATATGATTAAGATGGCTATGAGAGAGGGCAGGGATGCTGATAGGAAAAAAATGATATACCCGTCCTTTATTTTGATTTACAAAACGTTATATCAGGTCCGAGAGGAGAAGTAAGTTCCATCTATTATAAAAGAAAATTAAAGGTGAACAATTTAACTGCACACTACTCGGTAACCAAAACCATATATTTTGTGCGATATGGAATGAGAGTAAATCAGGTTGTGCTGAAAATCACTTAGCGAGTGCTTTTAAAAAGATTTAAGATTTGCTTTAGGTTGCTGAGAATAATTTCACTGAATTGATAACGTGGAGTGATCCGTGTATTCTGCAAAATAAGAATTCTTTTATAAACACCGGTGTTTTATATTTTTTCAATAAAAATCCACAAATAACTTCGATTACCATGAAGTACTCGATACCTGGCCATTCCTGAATACAAGAAGTTGACTGAGTTCACAGTGCCATTGAGAAGGTCATGTCCAAGACCGGGTTCTTTTCTCTACTCAATCTCATGAGAATATTGAAGGCAGTGAATAGAAGAAAGTCACTTATTGCAAATGAGCGCTGATGATTTTAAAGATTGTTGCAGTGCTTCGAAGCGAATACCATTTTTAAAAGTGTATGTACTTCGGTTTAGAGAAAACATGCATGAAGTGGGGTATAAAAATGCTTTCAGCTGTAATAATTTTGAAAACTGAAAACTTAAGAATTCACGATAAACCGAGAAGGAGAAATAGTAGTTTGAACGTTGAATTGGCATTTCGAATTTCCACGTTGATTGAACCGAAAAACGTAAGATATACGCAAGTAATGAATCTCGACAAAAAATTTACGATGTAAAAAATATGTTAATCTCCATGACTTGGGAAGACCGAAAATATTACCAATCATTGCTATAATTCTAATCATTATTTTATGTAATACATGGGAATCCCTATAATCCTCGTATTCAATCATTCTAATAAGGAAACACGCTTTAATCATCTAATCCTTTAATGGAAGCAATCTTCCCAACAAGCCCTCCATTGATATGCTTGGTGTAACCTTAAGTGACCAGCTCAGGTATGGGGCTCCATCGAAACCCGAGTAAAGTTAGCCTCTCAGAAGCTGGGCGTATTGTACAGAGCCCGCAGATACTTTAATAGTACACAACTGCTGACCCTGTACAAATCGCAAGTGCGCCCCATTGTAGAATTTGGCAGCCACCTCTGGTCGGGAGTCCCAAAATATCTGAAAAAAAACCTTGACTCTGTGCAGAAACGGGCGGTCCGTTTGATAGATTCGCCTATCTTAACAAATGGGTTGCAATCTTTGGAGCACAGGCGTCGGGTGGGAATGCTGTCCTTGTTCTACCGGTATTTTAATGGAAGATGCTCCGAGGAACTAGCGTCATTGATCCCTTCGGCACCGGTGCATAGTCGGAAAACACGCCAAACGCGCGCCCAACATTTGCACACGGTTGACATTTGTCACATGAGAACGGGTCGCTTCTACGACTCGTTCTTGTGTTCAACAGCTCGGCTGTGGAATGATCTGCCGGCCTCTGTGTTTCCTCCATCCTATAACATGGGTCTCTTCAAGACCCAAGTTCACTCCTTCCTATCCTCTAAAAGATCCTCCACACAGCATCCCCAAAGATGATATAGGCCTTGAGGAAATTATTTCCTCCTTGGTCTCCTGTGTGGAGTTACTGTAAAAAAAAAAAAATGGGTTACTGCATAATAATGTTAATTCACTTTTTTTATTTTGTACCATCTCGGATACTATTTTTGTTTGTTTTATTTTAAACAAAATATTATTTTTTTATTATTCCCATATTAAGAATCTTGTGCTTACTATTTTTGCTTATTTTTTAATTAAGCATGCTTCTTTTATAATTATGGTTATCAATAATAATTATTTTACACCACTAAGAATAAACAACAATTGATCTCTTTTATTTATTGTTTCATTGCATTCCTAAATTTGGTAACAGTGTGAATTTTAACACAATTTCATAGGAGAGAAGTACACCGAAAACTTAATTTCCGTAAGAATATATAAGTGAACTAGGTTCCATCTTGCAATGGAACCTTGTCACTTACTTGAAATCACTCAATTGCGTAACAAGGTTCCAACTAATAAAATTTCTTTCCCAGATTTCGTATTTCTAATTAATAATGATCCTTGATAATACTTAGAATCAGTTAAGAACCTACAACTAACCATATTTGCATACTCAAATCAATATAAAGTTGATTATGTATTGAAATGCAGTAATTTAAATCGAATTGAAGCCCGTTTTCTCAGAATATTGTCAGTTTCAGATGGAATATAATAACAAAGCATTTGTATAGCGCAGTTTTGTGTTATTTCACTTCAAGTGCGCAAAACCTTGTTATTCCGAGCGATGATGTAACGCTTTTAAGGATTGAAATGAATTGTTTGTTGGCGGGTATACACACGGAATATGAAATGGAATAAATTGTTACTATAGATTTAAAACACAAATCCTTCAATACACTTATAAAAATATTTTCATATTTTGAGCTTTAAATTTGCAATAACAATTTGTTAGATTTCATATTCCGTATGTACACCGGCCAAAAAACAACTGATGATCGGCGTAGATAGATTGTTTATATTATTTCGAAATTATGAAAATATTTTTACGCAATACGATAAACATAACGTTTTAGAGAGAATCTTTTTTTATTTTCATAGGCTTTTGTAAAACGTATGTAGGACGGTTTGAAAGGGTCATATTTGTGATATGATTTTGATAAATGCTATGCAAATTTAAAAATATATATTAAATGTTTTTCTCTTTAAAAACATTATGTTTATCCCTCTCCTATGTCCCTTAATTATGGACCAATCAATATGGCGTCAGGTTTTGAGCACATTTTTTTACAGTTAAATGGATATTAACCCTTATAACTCCTGATGGAAATGACGCCGCGAGCTGAAAACGGTCGCATTTGACTTTGGAAATCTCAGACAAAAAAGCTGTGCAAGTTTCATAACGCCGGAGCAAATCGTTCGAAAGTGTTTTCTGCCTCGGAAAATCGTTACATTTTTTATTGTTTATATTTTTGTGTAGAGTGCTGAGTCGATTGGTACTAAAACAACATAACTCTTTTTTCTTGTTTGCTAATGAAAACGATTATAAAAATTAGATTTGCCATCTTTCCTTTCGACTTTACACTATTAACAAACGTAGATAATTTCAAAATATGTCGAATTTTTAACAAAAACGTCAACAAATTTCATAGTCCAAATGAGTAAATCAGTGTTGCCATAGCACGAGTACCTACCTACCTAATGAGGAAAAATCCATCTTCTTATATTTAATTTCTGCATTTTATTATGAAACTGTACAGGGATGTACAACAATAAGAATTTTCATATTTGTATAGGCTGCAATATTTAATTTTGCAGTGTGACAAATTTTATTTTTCTACACCCTGACTGATTATTTTCCGACAAATTCCGCTCCTGTGATTTTACTCGATCAACCAAGGAGGAACACTCAATAATGGACACTGTAGTGACATCTAACGTTGAATTTTAGAACCTTACCGAAGAGATAGAAAAAAGTTTTACTTTTTTTTCGATCCCTTTGAAGGATGACAAATAATTATTTTTTTTCATTTCATTGCCAGCAACCCGGGCATTGGCATATAATATGATACAGTTACCCGTCTCACTAAACGATGTCTGTTCTAAGACGGGTAACAATATAAATATAACCATATATAGGGTTATGATGAAACATGGTTAAAAATACAAAGTTTAAAAAAAAGGAATTCATACAAAGCTACTAAATAAAAATTTTAAAGTAGATAAAATAACCTGAATAGATGTTTGAAAAAAACGTAAAAAAAGCATTATTAAAAAAGGCACAGTAATTTTTTTTTTAAATGACAGATTTTACAATAACCTCCTCTTATTAAAATTACAATAACCATTGAAATGTGCTATATTAATGACCAATCAGAACAAATAAATAAAATTAAACTCTTCTTTAAAAAAAATCTATAAATGTAAATATTTTATACGAAACACTTTATAAAAAGAAGCAAATTGAATATTATGTACCTACATCTATACATGTAAATATTTTATACGAAACATTTTATAAAAAGAAGCAAATTGAATATTATGTACCTACCATAATAAGGATCGTGGCTCCCTTATCACACACAAGAACTTCTTTTTTCTGATAAGCTATAATACACAACCAAGGATTGTTTTGTAAAATACTTGAAATGTAACCTACCTCAGAACATGTTTCACTAAATTATTGTGAACCATACAATAATATAATTATGTAACATATATTGTACTTATATTTAAACATGCCGTATTGTATGAAACTGTATAAAGTTCTTTCAATAAATGTTTATTTATCGACACTGAAACTGAAAACTTTTAAGAAATAAAAAAAGGAAAAAAATATTTAAAAACATATGTTTTTTTTTTTATTAGCCATGTATTGAAGTTTTTATATACCTAACCATTTTTTTATTGTTTTGCGTTATGTGTTGAGATGTTTATTTTAGGAAGATATTGAATATGAGAGGTGCGAGGTAGGATTCGTGTTTTTTAGCAAAAGTGGATTTACTGTTGGGTACTTGAAATTAAGTCTTAGATTTAGCTCATGTGTTTTGTGAGTGAGATATGTGGGAAGGTGATGATGCAGGTATTATAGATATATTTTTTAAATAAATAGCTTCCTGATATCAAGTATACTACTTGTAATTAATGGGTTTTCTGTATGATGTAGATAAGGTTTTTTAACGTGGTTCTAATTATTGTTTTGTGAGGTGTGTTTAGCGCCTTAATATTTATAAGTGTCTCATAATGTTTGTTATTGTTTTAAAAATTTATGATAGTTTACAAGTTTAGTACGTTAATATGGAGTTAGCATTTTAGTTTGCAGTCCACTATTAAGCATAGAAATTTAATATTATCCGTGTGTTCAATTTTTTCAGATGAACATTTTGAGGTTTTAGGGGTAATATATGGGTATAGATATAACGCGGAAAGGTGTTTGGTTGTCCAAAATTGGTTTTACCGAATGACGAGTATTTAGTTTTGGAGGTGTTTAAGGTAAGTAGATTCTAGTCAAGCCATTGTTTTTATTTCCTCCAAACCAATTTCCGAATTTTTAAAAGATTTAATTTTTATAATGTTTCCCGTGCCTGAGGTTTCCCATTTAAGTTTTTTTTTTATAATTCAGTCCCTTTAAAAATCTTGCAATAGAGTTTCACTGTAAATGACTACAAATATGAAATACAAGACAATCTCAAACTAAAAACCAATTAAAAAATTATAATATTTCCTTCCTAAGGAAATAAATTTTGTGGCATCTAGGTAAGAAAATTATTTTGTCTTCTAAATCGTTCCCGGTTTATGCTATTGGTCGTTAGATGGCATTGATCAATATTAGAATTTGCAATGTCAAAGCTTATGTTGTGTGTTGGTAGATGGCAGTAAAAAAGGGAGATTTTTAGCATTTACGCCTTTCACCATTGCGTCTGCTTTCAAAACAGAATTTCCTAGCGAGACAGGCACAGTACCATCACTCTCTTTATAATGTATTCTATAGAGGAATGAATAAAAAAAAATAAAAAAACGTTTCCGCCCTGGTCTTTATCTGCTCTGATCAGCTGTTAGAGAAAAAGTAAAGAATATGGTGGAATTAGAACCACTAATTAAATATTATAACTTATAACAATATTCCAAAGAAATTGTAATTACTAACCAAAAATTTTTTTTTCTTAATTTGATCGTGAGGACGGTGCGCAATTAAATCTCCAAGGATCTTTGCATAGCAAGTGTATAAATTGTAAACAGTAGAGATGGTCGATATTCCTGTCCCGGTTACTCGGAACCGATTCCTTTGCTGTCACCGGTAAATACTATTTCTGAGGAACCAGTTATTTTTGGATCTGGTTCCGTTCGAAATATTTATCAAAAATAAAAACGCTCACCTGCCACACGGGCGGCCCGGGATTCAATTCCCGGCCTATAACATTTTTTTTGTGTTTTTCTTTTGTATATACATATTTTTCCAAAACATTATTCTCCATTTTTTAAATAATCTATTTTCTTTTTTGGACGTGTGGACTTAAATTCTATAAATCTAGCTTCGATTCCTATATCGACATATTTCTTTAGCGGTATTTAATAAAATCAATTAAAATTTCGAAAACATACGAGGTGTGTTCAAAAGAAAAGGTGAATTTTGAATTTTCGCGGGCTGTGTACATTCGATTATCGTTTTTTTTTTGTTATGTTGGTACACATATGTTTATCATATGTTAGCATTATCAGCCATTTTGGATCAGTGGTTTGTTTTTGACAACTGGAAAGGTTAGTCACGTTTATGGGTGTTCTTCGATTTTTTATTTAGGTTCGATTTCTGTGGCATCATCAGTCCGATTGAAGTGAAATTTTAGATTTGCTTTATTTTCTATGTCCTCATCAGCTTTTCTTCAAAAAATCAAAAAAATCGATTTTTTTCGATTGTTCACTAAAAATTTTTTTGTATGTTTTACAAAATATTTAAAATACGAATATGATTTTTAAAGTGGAGAAAGGTATTTTTAATCCTTTATCGTTGCGTTTTTCTAAATAAACATAACCAAAGATTTGTAATCCGAATTACAAAAAAAAATAAACATTAAAGTTGTGTAGTGTTCATGAAAAAAATTAAACTACAGACTGTTCTTTTTTTTAATTTATCTTATAGACAAGTTATAGAAAAACCTTCACAGCATTTTTTAAGGATAGTCAACTTTTTAAATGTTTTTGTAAAACATGCGTAGAACGGTCAGAAATGTGAAATATTTCTGATTATATTTTAATAAATGCTAAGCCCATGCAAATTAAAATAAAACGTAATAAATATTTTTCTCTTTAAAAACACCATGTTTATCATATTGCACAATAATATTATCACTATTTTGAATTAATAAATAATAACTCTCTGACGTCCCTCTCCCCGTTAAGCTGTGCTGAGTGAGAAGATCTGAATGGCCGGGAACTTTCCAAATGGGAATGACGTAGTTCCCGACTGTACAGTTGGAGCAATACCACAAAATATATAAATCACTCTAAACCAACAACTCACCTTTCCAATCAACACTACTGGACTACTTGCAACCTTTAAATGCTGCTTCTTCCCGCAGCCTTCTGCAAACCTAAAGGTAGAGTTCCAAGCACTGCATCTATCTATGACCTTAGTGTTGCCGTGACAGAGCGACAGTATTACGCGAGCTGCGTCAGTACGTCTCACTATCGCTGTGTTTGTATAAACTCCCATACATTTAATTAGTGCATAATTCTATTGCAGCGGCATTAATGCAGCGCCACTCTCGCCATAGACGCTGTACTCAGAATTCTACCTTTAGCTGACTTTTGAAAGACTTTGTATTTCCACATTCATAATAATGAATGTGGACTTTTAATTTCCTTTTTAACTCCAAGCAGGAGAGGCCCTGTGGTTTCTCTCAGTGCTTATCTTATCTTTGGAGATGCAATATAAAGGATGGTTTAGCTAGGGGAAAAGTAAATTTGATTCTTCAAGAGACTCATGTTATAGGAGATAATTCTTCAAAGCATCTACCATTGAAATACCGGTAGAACAAGCGTAGCATTCCCGCCTGACGCCTGTTCGAAAGACTGCAATCTATCGATTATGATAAGAGGATCTATCGAAGAGATTGCCCGTGTTTGGAAGGTCTTAAAGATATCTAGGAGCTCCAGACCAAATGTGACTGCCAAACACAACAGCGGGGCGCACTACTTGTGATTTGTACAGTCAGCAGTAGTGTATTATTTTAGTGAACATCCGAAACTTTCTATGTAAAAGATGGTTAATAAATATTTTTAAAATTTGAATTTTATTTTTAACATTTTACAGTGTAATACAAAAATAATTAATATCAAACATAAAGATTTAAAAAAATATTTTTAATTGTATGTCAGGTTGAAGGAGCGCTCGTTGTCTCTTCTGACGATATTGTGCATCGCTGACAGCTGTTCTAGTTTGCTGGATATCTGTGCCGTGGATGAGTCTATCCACTGCATAGATGACATGTGCGCATTAAGTATCTTACCAATTTGAGCAATCTGTAAAAAAAAAGTTTATTCATCATGTTGTATGTATATTCTCAAAGCAAGCATAAATATTTTAGAAAAACACTTTTAGCATGTAAAGCTTTTAAATATTGAGATGAATTGTTTGGAGGCGGGTGTACATGCGGAATATGAAATTAAATAAATTGTTATTGTAAGTTTAACCTCTGGTGGGCCAGTGTGTCCGATAGGTAACGCAAAATTTGAATCCGTTAAATGCCAGCTTGTCCGACTGGTAAAGCAAAAAAAAACTTTCTTTATGTGGGATTTTCGACCTTAAAAAATATTCATAGCTTATTAACCCCTCGAAGCATAGTGGTATCAAAAATAACCCATCTTTTTTTATCTTTTGCTGCATAGTGGAATGTAATTTATACCACTTCGAAAAATTAAAACAGCTTGAAACACAGCGGTTTAAATTATGTCCCGCCCACTCCAACGGCTTACTATATCGGCCAATAGATGGTACATACGTATTTTTCGAAATTCTGTGCAAGACAAACATTAGTTGTTTCAAATCTTGTGCCTCAAAGGGTTAAATTAAATCATATTCGTTTGCCAACGAAATAATAAACCAGACAACAATTCTAGCTTTTCGTTTTTCGACACACCGCTTGTCTGGAATATAAAACAAAATAACAAATGTCGAGTATTGCATCATCCCTTGACACGCAGTTCATTTTCTTTTTATTCTGTAAAATCTTCTAAAATGTAAGTAAATAAGTGTTTTAATACACTGTTTATACATTTATTTAGCTTTATGAAAATATAATAAAACTTGAAGAATATTTTCGTATTTAATTTATGTATATTTTTTATATCAGAGAGAATTTTTTTTCTCTGAATACAAGTAGCTATTCTAGGGAAACTGCTAATGATAGATATACACAATTTTTATAAATATATAAACAAATTAGCTCGTAAGACGGAACAATTTACAACATTTTGCAAAAAAAATAAGTAAATTATTACGAGAATAGACTCAGCCGGTGCACGGCGGGCCTCGCGGAGATTTATGCTCGGGACACGACGGAATAAATAGAACATAGAAGCTCAGCGTTCCAAAGGTTAAAGCCAAGTACATCAAGAAACTTTCTCTTAGGAGGTTTTCCAAGGAACCGGAGAAAAAAACTTATGTGGGATAAATTAGGTCATTTTAAAAATTCAGTCTTCAAGAGACCGAAAAATACAAACTTCTCTAACTAACTAAGTAACTAACTAACCATCACGCCGTTTCTCTGCAGGGGTAGGCAGAGAGGACGGACCGCCAAACAACTTGATCTTGGCATACACTTCTTGCTTCATTCACATTCATACAATGCCTCATACATTCTCTTCTGTTATTCCGACTTCTGACATGGCCCGACTCGAGTATTAGATTCACTTGATCGTGCCATGTCTTTCTCCGGCGTCCCCGGCTTCTTCTTCCATTCACATTCGCGTCACATATTCTCCTTACACTCCTTTCTTCGTTCATTCGCTCTACATGCCCAAACCATCTAAGCGTCCCTTTCTTAATCTTGCTCACTACGCTTACATCAGCCTTGCATTCTTTACGAATCTCAACATTTTTAACTCGATCATACATGGTTTTACCACACATTCGTCTCAGAGATCTCATTTCTACAGCATTCATCTACTTTCATCCTTCCTCTGCCAGTTTCATGCCTCACTGCCATACATCAAGGTTGGTATCAGCACTCCATTGTGGACTGCTAGCTTCGCTTCCTTGGACAACTTTTGTTTGCGCCAACCGCGTTCAGTCCTCCGTTAATGGAGTTTCCTGCATTCACCCTTCTTTCAATATCCCTATCAGTCTTTCCATCTCTCGTAAACATACTTCCCAAATACACAAACTCATCGACCTGCTCCAAGTATTCATCATTCACAATTATATTGCACACTGTTTTCGTACTCTCTCTTTCAAACATACAAACTTCTCAAGAATGAAAACTCCTTAAGAGGAACGAGTTTCACTGTATATGTAGTAGTGTTACAATAATATATTTTTAACTTTAAACTTACAATAACAATTTATTTCATTTCATATTCCATATGTACAACCCGCCAACAAACAATTTATCTAAGATGGATTAAAGACTTAGACAGAATTCAGAGCGAAGCTTAAAACTCATCTCTTCAGAAAGTCATATCCATGAACGGTACAGTTTTATGTAATATTTTTAAAGAAAGACAAATATTCCGTGGTTACGAATAACCTGACAATATTTGAAAATCTCCTACTACCATCACAGTAAGCGGAAGATGTTGCTTGTGTCGTAAATGGAGGACTTAGCCAGCCGAGGAATTGAACTCACGACGCCTGGGTGAGACCCAAACGCGATGCCAACTTAGCCACTGACCGATCCAGTTACAGTACAGTTGCAAACCCAATTTACATAACAAAGCTAGCCGGTTAGTACCCATGTAAAGTCATTTAGATAAAAGTTTACTTTTCATAGTCCGCGATGTTGTAAACGAAATTTATACAAAAAAAATATATATATATATTCCGAAGTCTTTAAGTCGTAATTCGAAATATATGTTGGTCCACGTAAGAAAATTTATTTTGTGTAATTCGATTTTTGGTAAAATTAATTATACAATTTCGTAAACCTGAATCTGACAGGTCGACCGACCACAACAATAAAACACCATAAAATATCGATTCACGAAATACTGATTTTGAGAAATCGTAATTCGTATTACTATATCGTAAACCTGAAACTGCTCGTGCTGATAACCAGCTGTGATTTTTCGGTTTACACTGGAATATGTCATATTTTTATTAATTTACTTCAAATACCTATCTGAATTTGGCAGGCCGACCGGGAACTTGACTTATCGGCAAATAATTATTTTTTCTTCTTATAATTTTGAATTACGTGGTTATTCTTTAATTATTAGAAATTTGGTTATTTGGGTACCGTGAACTTCGAATTAAAGGGGTTCTGCTGTGTAAATATGCCTCTTTGGTTTTCGGTTATCTTCCATCCTTCCTACATATCTTGCCAGTTAAGCGGTTGCAACGTGTTAACACTTTACCGACCACACAATTTCACCTGATACCGCATGTTTTTGGCACAAATTACCTAAAAACAATAGATTTTTTTAAATTTAGCATAACTTTTAAACCCTTTGACTGATTTTGAGAATCCAATCTAAAAAAAAAATTATCTAAAAAATATTGGGAACCACCCCTGTCAATAAAATGTTGATATTTTGAAATTTTCATTGTTTCATAATCTACAGTATGCGTAGATATTTTGGGGATTTTATTTCTTTCTAAATGTTTAGTTTTAGCCTTTTTAGATTTTAACGCATAAAAAGATTGACTACCCCCGTCTTAAAATTATATTTTGGCTATTTTCAAATTTTAAATATTGTTGGGAATCTATATTTAAATTTTTATCAAAATCGGTAAATTGGTATTAAAGTTATGCTCAATTTACGAAATCTCTAGTTTTAGTGCATCTGATGATCATTTGCTCCCACCGTTAATGAGTGGCATCTGCCGAAAACAAGGATTTTTTTTTATTTTCTATCATGAATCGATATTTCATATGTATATGTATATATTACTATCTAGTCGTGGAATTTCGAAGGGTAAATATTAGATAACGGGGTTTTTAGTAAGCAAAGTTGCACATAGCCGAGAACGCCACCGTGGTGTAAGCGGATGGTAATGGTTGGCTGACACAGAACGCCAACATGGCGTAAGCGGATGGTAAAGTGTTAATCTTGTTTATGCAGCTGTTGTTATAAAATGGTAACTTACGGGATCGTTGTTATCGTCATTACGATTGGACTCGTTAATGTGTTCAATGATCTCCTTCAAATCTTCAGACATTTGCTTCAGCTGTGTGTCCACGCTGTCAGCCAATTGGTAACTGAAAAAATAATACATATTAACAAATAAGTCAGATACAAAATTCTCATAACAAGAGAATCCGTTTCGTTGTCCGAAAACTGAATGGATGGATTACGGCACTTTTTTACATTGAACATATGTAATGTTACCTGCCTCGCTATACAACACCTGTTCTGAGACGAGGCAAATACAGATTATAAAACAGAATGTATCTTTTTGTATGAAGCAACTAAAAACCCCTACCAAATCAATACCTCAAGAACAGGGATACCGCAATTTAACATTTTTGCAAAAAGTCAAAGTGATATAATCAAATCTCATAGTTTATTCCAAGCTTTAAATAATTAACAGATGAGAGCAAACTTGCATTTGCTCTTGCAAACATACAAGGAAGGCTGTGCGATGGAGATAGAGATAAATTCACCGCACGCAGTAGCAGATGATTAATACGTTAACCGCCATGTCAGCCACCGGTAGCCGACAGTGAGTCATTACAATCACGCTGTGACAGCCACCGGTGGCCGACGCGACATACCTCACTTCGACTTGCCATTTTGCACTGTCGGCCGCGCCGTCCGTACAAACTGCTATTCGTAATGTCCGACACGGCCATAAACCTAAAGACGCAAAAACATTTTGACATTTCTTAAAAAATGATATTGGCGGTCAACGTGTTAAATATACGAGGTGTGTTCAAAAGAAAAGGTGAATTTTGAATTTTCGCGGGCTGTGTACATTCGATTATCGATATTTTTTTTTTATGTTGGTACACATGTTTATTATATGTTAGCATTATCAGCCATTTTGGATTAGTGGTTTGTTTTTGACAACTGGAAAGGTTAGTCACGTTTTGTGTGTTCTTCGATTTCTTACTTTTTATTATTTTAGTAAAAAATCGTAAAACATCGATTTTTTGGAGTTTTTGAAGAAATGCTGATAAGGACATAGAAAACAAAGCAAATCTAAAATTTCACTTTAATCGGACTGATGATGCCCCAGAAAACGGCTATCAAGTTCCGACCAAAAGTAGGAAATTCCTAAATAGGATTAACAATTATTAACAAAAAGAATTAATTTTTTTTTTTGAAGAAATGCTGATGAGGACATAATAAAGCAAATCTAAAATTTCACTTCAATCGGACTGATGATGCCTCAGAAAACGAACCTAAATAAAAAATCAAAGAACACCCAAAAAGGTGACTAACCTTTCCAGTTATCAAAAACAAACCACTGATCAAAAATGGCTGATAATGCTAACATATGATAAACATATGTGTACCAAATGAACAAAAAAAAAAAAAAATCGATAATTGAATGTACACAGCCTGCGAAAATTCAAAATTCACCTTTTCTTTTGAACACACCTCGTATATGATGCATGAGCAGAACAATAAAAAGTAAGATCTTATTCATATATTATGCAAAAATCTAAGTTTGCCCGGGTGTCAGAGTACCCTTTTTAAATGTTTTATGTGAAGAAGAGTCCCAACTGTGCGAGTCAGTGGGACTATGGCATCCCCAATTGGGGTATGATATAAGGATGAAGGGAGTGGGGAAGGGAAGGAGATGAAAGAGAGGAAGGTTGGCAAGTACCTGGCTATTTAAACCTGATCACCAAACATGGCTAGAGCCATTACAAGTAAAGTTTAAATTCTGAATGGTGGTCTTTCACCACGGCAATACTGAGAGTATCTTCCACTTAGTTCTTCTGTAATAAATTTTGTCTCCAAGTGTGGGATTAGGACTTATTACCCCATTGGTGATATTGTTGATCTATATTTACTTAATGTCAGAAATACCAGGGGTGTTAGTTGAAGTTTGCCGGTTTTTTCAATAAAGAAAACGCTTAATTCTCAAGGGAATCTAAATTTTTTTTTATTCAAAGTATTGACCATCGGATTCCATACATTTTGCCCATCTTTGAGGCAAATCATGGATACCATTCC
Source organism: Halesus radiatus (assembly GCA_022606495.2). NCBI lineage: Eukaryota > Metazoa > Arthropoda > Insecta > Trichoptera > Limnephilidae > Halesus > Halesus radiatus. The sequence goes on along the minus strand of JAHDVE020009179.1, from coordinate 102,559 downwards.
AAAAAAAAAAATTCTCTTTCGAGGCAAACCATTCGACGAGCCATTTTTCGACTTTTTCAAAATTGGCGAAGCGCTGCTCTGCGAGTGAGTGTCCATCGATGCGAAAAGGTGATAGTCGGACGGGGCAAGGTCTGGAGAGTACGGCGGGTGCGATAGTATTTCCCAATTCAATGCTTTGAGAGTGTTCTTCACTACTTTAGCTGTATGAGGCGGTTTGGCGGTTTTTTCGATTTGTCTCTCGTTCATTTGGTGTGGTACCCATTTTCCATACTTTTGGATCTTTCCCATGGCTTTTAAACGTTGGCAAATTGCTCCTCGGGTCACATTAAGTGTTTGGGCCAATTGTTGTTGCGATTGGGTTGGGTCTTCATCCAATAACGCCTGCAATTCCTCGTCTTCGAACTTTTTCGTTGCACCACGATGTTCATTGTCTGTTAAATCGAAATCTCCACTTTTAAATTGACAAAACCATGTCTCACATGTTCTAATCACTGGAGCATGTTCACCATAAGTTTCTACCAGCAACCGATGAGCTTCAACTGCTTTTTTCTTTTGATGAAATAAGAAAAGCAACGAATGCCGCAAATGCGATTTACTTGGAACGAAACTCGACATATTCACTGAGGTAACCAACTATGACACTATTATTTTGGCAGAATGTAACTTGTTTATTTTTTAAGGTTAATGTCCATAGAAAAATATGACATAGATGCCAAATCATAGGAATGTATACATATCTCTAGCGACATCTATGAGTAAAACCGGCAAACTTCAACTAACACCCCTGGTACTCACGTCTGTTCTCTGTCCGGATCCGTGGTCACATTCCCCAGCTCCTTCTCCAGAGGAATCAGCAACTCCTCTAGTTCCCTCTGCTGGCCGATGACAAAGTCCATCTCATGGTCCAGACTCTGTTGCTCTGCTCGGGCATTCTGCAGCATCTCGCTCAACTCCACAATCTGGGGAAAACAAAAAATTGCAAACAGAAATTATTCATTGGTCAGGCAATTTGAGAAAATTTCTAAAGAAAAGTTCAAGATCTAGAAAAGCGAAAAATAATAAATTACTGAAAATCTAGAGGATGATTAATGTACTCGTACATAAGACAATACAATGTGACAGAGTGAAAGATACTTTCAGTATCACCCTGGTGAAGAACCACCATTAAAAATCTAAATCTAGCTTGAAATGGCTTTAGTTGCATTTGGTGACCTGATCTAAATAGCCAGGCACTTTCCTACCTTCCTCTTCTACATCCCCTTCTCCTCCCCACTACTTTCGGCCTCACATAGCAGTGACATGCAGCCCATTGTTACGTAACAATTGGAAGAATCTAGAGTGTTTCTAGCTTCTTGTGACAGGAAAGAGCCCGGCAGCCAATCACAACGGCCCGCCAGCTCGACAACCAATCCGGTGACTTCCCACCTTCTAGCATGGTTAATCAACCAATGAGAGCTAACACAGATCATTACTGACCACATAGAACAGGGTAGCACAAAGCGACTCCCGAGCGGCCGCCACTTCCAGTCCGACCTTCGAGCCATCACCTGCGTGCTCCATGGAGCCCGCGGCTCGGTTCATTTATTACATCATTCGAGTCCGATTGGCAACGTTAATCGCATGAGGGTCTGAGGCCCCTAGCGGATCGTTCCCATTTTACCTTAAAACACCTAAGATGTTGGTGACCTGTTATTAGCTATTAAACTCAGTGTGGAGATATCCAACACCTGTGCCCTTGTACGCTGCCTCCGCAGGCAACCCCGGCCATGGTGTCACTGTACCAACATCCTCAAGTAAGCTGTCCAAACCTTCCCTCTTTCATGTGTTGTACTTGTGTGTTTGTTATAATTAATTAGCCCGGTCTAGAATTCCATCAGAGAGAGAGAGAAGTAGTCTAACTCTAGAACAGAATAGGTGCCAACTACTCGGCGTACAACTGTACATAACCTGTATGTCTATGTTCTCGTCACAATAAACTCTGAACTGAAAGTACGCCATCTCTTCATTTAAAGTAGAATAGAATGCCTCTCCTTCAATTATAAGACCGCGGTCGACCCATACCCTGAGAGAGAGGAAACCTCATGCTGTACCGAAACCTGAGCTATTGTCCAGACGACACCGGAACCCGCCCAAAACACTATCACCGGGTAAGTCGTACCGATATCCTTATCTCCGACTCTCATTTGCCCACGGCCCTCCTCTCAGCATCCCATCCTTCATAACAGGTGCCCATCGTTGTGCTCTCCTAACTTTCCCATCAGTTAACACATTAAAGGCTGAAAAGCTGTACCTACCTTTCGTTTTACAGATATCTGAAGAAAAGTCATTTTTAACATGTCAAAAAGTCATGGTTTATCGGGGACCTAGCGCTCTAATCAACTGAGCTACAGCTATCCCAGTCTGTTCCGTCATTTTTAACGGTATAATACTTCGATTTCTAAGAACTGTAAATATCATCTTCAATTAATTCCCATATATTTTTGACTGCTACTTTTTTATCAAGACTACAAGCTTCTACCGAAATTATTTGATACCGATATCTTTTTCTTTCCTGTGTCCTTTCGGTTTCATGTTACATTTTTAGAGTTTTTAATACTATTTTCAATTATTGAAAATGTAGTATTATTCATTTGCCAATCGAATAACATTTATTTGAGAATTCTATGAACATATTTTATGGATCAAAATCCCTTGAGAACGTGACCATTCCGAATTGGCGCCATAGTGGGCGTTGGCATTTAACGGAAAGACATAAATGTCCTAGTCTCTGAATTGTCCTTATAACCAATAAAATAAATAATTATTCCCACCTTGTCTCCATTAGTGATGAGCAGTTTATCCCAGGCGTTGATCTGAGTGGCCTGATTGATGAATACCTTCTCAGAGTCCTCCAGCTCCAGGCTCCACTTATTGATGGACTCCTCCATCTGCGCAAAGTTTATGGACTGCAGGGCCGATGGGGCAGGGACAGCACTGGTTCTGAAAAATGAAATAATTATGTTTTTACTTCACACTGTGTCATATTTAGGGATGCTGTTGCAAAGGTCTGTTTGAGGTAAAGAAGAAGTGAACCTGGGTCCTTAAGAAACCCATACTGTAGGAGGGAGGAAACACAGAAGCCGGCAAAACATTCCACAGCCGAGCCGTTAAAACAAAAATGACAAATGTTGGGCGCATGTTTTGTGACTGTGCACCAGTGCCGAAGCGATCAAGGACCCTAGTTCCTCGGAGCATCTTCCATTGAAATAATAGTAGAACAAGGACATGTTGGATTTTACGATAATATAAAAATAAGACTGAAAATGATCATGAAAAACATAAAACATTCTCTTCCGGAAAACCAGGTCCTTCCTTATTGTCTTTTTTTTTTTTTAGGCGAGGTTTTTCTTAGGCTACTTATAGTAACCAAACAAAACAGAACATCACTTTTCATTAATGTTCCGCTTTGTCATGGAACTGTTACTTACGTAGTACTCGTAGTTAGTGCGACCGAAGTAGATACGCTACTTGCGGGCAGGCCAAAGTTTCCAAGTGTGGGTAGGGCCACACTAGAGACTGGGGGAGCCCCGGGGAGCCCCGAGGTCGCCACAGGCAGCCCCGAGCCCACGCCGGTCAGAGGTTGTTGCGAAGTGACAGGAGCGGGTAGGCTCAGCTGGATGGGCGCAGCGGTGGAGGCGGGGAGAGACGGAGCTAGCGACGGTAGACCTGCAATCAAAAACATACGATAGATTTATTTTTAAAAAATAAAACAATAACTTTGTTTACATCACTTTTATTTTATACTTTTGCCGACCGGGTTTCGCTACTGCCGTAGCTTCCTCAGGGCAGTATACAACTAAACTATGAACTAAGATACACATGTGTTATAGATTGATAAAAACAGGCGAGTGGAAGGCCAAGGCTGGAAGATCAGCAAGTACCTGCTGATCGGGAGGTGTGTGTACTTTGTTTATTGGGAATAATTTAAGAATTGGACTTTTATTTAAATTTATTTGATTATTTATTAGTCTACTATTAGTATTTTTGGCTTTTCTTATTTCTAAGCGTTAGAAATAAGAAAACCCTTGGTCCTCCACTCGCCTGTTTTTATCAATCTATAACACATGTGTATCTTAGTTCATAGTTTAGTTGTATACTGCCCCGAAGAAGCTACGGCAGAAACCCGGTCGGCAAAAGTATAAAATATAAGTGATGTAAACAAAGTTATTGTTTTATTTTTTAAATTATAATGTCATATCACCAAGTTACCGCTTCATATGAAGAAAAAAGAAAAAAATGATAGATTTATAATTTTGATATGTTATTATTATTTCTCTTAATATTTTGAAAACCAAAACGTGGCAACTTTGGAGTCATTTTGTTTGCCATGTTTGTTGGTCGATATCAGGCTTACATAATATAGGGAATACCTATACGGGGAATAATTCTTATTATATAGTTTAGCAGCTGACATTGTAAACCCCGTGATAAATTCTTCCAAGACCACAATAATTACCTGTTGTAACTGGTTTAGCAACAGCCTGCAACGAAGCAGCCGGCATTGTGAACCCTGCAAAACCAGAGCTAGCTGCAGCAGTGGTAGCCACTGGAGCTGCCGCAGTACTGCCGGGGGCTGGGAGGGTAAGAGGCGCCACACCACTGGTGGCAGGCAGGAGGCCCCCGCTGGGATTGAACGAAGAGTTACCAAAACTGATGGGGGCTGCAGCGCTGGTAGGAGCAGCCTGGGCTGGAGCAGCCTAGACAAAAACACAGATAAAATTAGGGTAAAATTTTACAATTCAGACTCGTTCTTGATACGCATAGATTATTGAAATAACACTTTGTTTTAACTGAATTACATCAAAAAACAACTATTTACATCAGCGGACATGCAAAATAATGCATATATGTAAATGCATTCAAAGCTTATCAAATTTTGAGGTTTTTGTATGGAATTTTTAGGTTGGTATTTTTTTTTCTCTTTAAACCAAAACTAATAACCTAATAGCCTAATAACATTAAATAAATAAAAAATTAAAAACCAATCTAAATTGTAAAACTTTACCAAAATTTGTTTTATTTTCTTTTTTAATGAAAGACAAACATTCCCAGATAATAAATAACCTGATAATATTTGAATTCCTCTAGTGTCAAATCATTATAAGAAAACATGATGGAGGTCTCTTAAGTAACAGAGAATTGAACCCCACTATAAACCGGTGAATTTCTCGATACTGGTTTATTAATAACTATTTAATAATAAAAGATATTAAAGCTGATTGGCGCTCAAAACAGTCAATATTCTCTATTTTACAAAAAAAAATGCTGTCAAATTTTTGACAGCTTGAGATATGTCATTGCATTTTAATTTTTTTAATTTGGAAGATTTTAAACTAAATAAGGATACACATTATAATAGTAGTTCTTTGACGTTACAAACATAGACACGTAGCTCATAAAGTGGCAAACAAATGATACGGTAATTCAATTTATTTTTTGTAACTTATTGAAGTTTGTAAACCTCATTGTAATATTTAATCATTGAAGAAGATAATATTAACACATCCCAAATGAACCACGAAACCGAAAAAACAAAACAGAAATTAAAAAGATTTCATTTAATATTAAACTGGAAAGCGTCACGTGAGGTTGTGTGCAATCTCTAACAGAATTGCATAAATAAATGCCAAATGCCCTCCTATATGATGAGAAAGTGTTTAACGGTAAACACTAGTAAAAACATATTATTCATAAGTACAAGCAAATTACTTATTATTATAAATAATATAATTTCTTGAATAGTTTTTGGGATATTATGCCTTGTTGGACTTCCTCCTCCTGTACTCCAGTAATATTTCGGACAGCGTTACAGTCCGAAGCGTTGGTTACAGGAGAAGGAAGCGCAACAAGTCATAATATCCCAAAAACTATTCAAGTAAATACTTTTGACAGTGAAAACCTGAAAACATAACTAATAATACAATTATTTCCAAATGACATTACTGTAATTTCATTGGGAAATACTCAGACAGCATTCTGTATAAGTTTTCTTTTTTCGATTAGGGAAAGGTGGGATAAAACGCACAATGATTAACGTATTATATAAATGCATTATGTTTAAAAAAAAAAAACTTCTCTAACCGGACCGAGCCGTCTATATGGCTTTCCTTTACTGGCAATGACAAAAGATACTACTTATTTAAGGCACATACAAACACTAAAGCTCTGTAAAAAATGTAAGTTCCACTGAGATTTCATGATAAATACATTGACAAAATGGACCACTGTTATTCACGTTCAAAGATGCGAAGATGATTGGACCCCTTCACTTCGCAGCACACCATGTGTTCGAACCATTTTGAAAATAGATTTAAAAGTAAAACTTAACAGATTGAAAGTACATAATGTGTTTTATTACTGTGAATGTTATTAACTCCTGTAGATTTCTATACTCGCTTGAACCTTCGTACTGTATAAAAATATATAAATTATATACAATACTATCTACTATAATAATACCAATATATTAATCTCCCAAGAGCTAATTATAACTCAGTATCATTAAAATACATGTATATTTGCTCCTGTGTCTCGTTTTTCCCGACTTCTTTCCTTTACCCGGGGTGAAGAATGTAGTATTCAATGCAAGTTTTGGGTGCGAAAACAACGTCCGGTCATATTTCTATTTTGCCCGTACCTATGTATTTGAATGTCTATCTCTGTCACACATGACCAATTTTTAAACAAAGAATTTACTGGAAATGTAAGTGTTTGTTACTTTGCCGCAATCTGTGTAAATATTGTGAGACAATAACATGTTTAATATGTATGTTTGTAATGTCATTGATTTACAGAATGATCAAAATACTTAGAAAATGATTTAGACAATGAATTTTGATATAATATTGTTAGACGACCGATTTTGAAGCCAATGTCATTTTGTTAAAACAATAAATCTGTCAATAATCTAAAATCTCACACAACTATCATTGGATTTGCGTTAAAAACCATTTAAAATCTTTGTTTTACAAATTTGAACAACTACAGGAGGCCCTGAAGGAAATAATTTATTTATTTATTCTTAAATTTAAAAAACAAAAACATTAGCCACTTATCTCACTAGGACAGTCCTGTGTTGAGATGAGCGGCTTTACAATTTTAGTAAAACGATAAATTATAATATATATTTTTTTAATTAATCGTTATTTCCATTTTTATGTTATATTTCCAGGATTCTGAATGTATGTGTAACAAAATAGGTTCAAAACATAACTCCTGAAAATCAAAAGTTCGAAAATTACAGATTTTTTTTTTTAAATTAATCATAAAAATAATAAAATATCAAATTACCAAATTTAATCCAATGTGGGCAGTGGTTGGTGATTGCTGAACTCCTGCAAGAGGGAACCCTTTATTCGGAGCGGCCGTTGAAATGATCGGCTGCCCAAATGATAGTCCCGAAGTTACCGGAGACGAACCGAAGTTCAAACCAGGAGCCGCAGTAGAGGCGGCAGGCAAACCGAAATTCAATCCGGGACTAGCAACTGCAGGTGCAGGCTGTCCGAAGGTGATGGGGGCTGGGTTCGGTTGAGTAGCCTGCCCAAAAGATATCGGTGCCGGATTGGGTTGAACCGGTTGTCCAAAAGTAATTGGAGCTACGCTCACATTGGGTTGAGCCGCCTGTCCAAAACTAACAGGAGTCGGGTTAGTTTGAGCTGCCTGTCCAAAGTTGAGTGTTGGACCCGGTGCGGATGTGGATGCTGGTGGCGTTTGCCCAAAAGAAGGGGTGGCCGCCCCTCCAAAACTAAATCCAGGTACCGCCGTTGACGGAACACTAAAAGCGCCAATTTGAGGAGCTGTTACGTTCGGCGCCGGTGTTTGCCCGAACGACAAGCCGCCTCCTGAACTTCCCCAATTAATGGCTGGAGCGGGGACAGCGGCCCCCGCTGGTTTCGTGGCAAACGAAAAAGCGCTAGTTGCCGGTGGAGAGGCTACTTGTCCAAAACTCAACGGCGATGACACATTCTGATTTGGTGCGAGGTTGATAGGTTGGGTGATCGGTGATTTGACGCCAAATGGCGATTGGGCGTTGAAACTAAAGCTACTGGTGGCCGGTTGGGCAGGGGTGGGAGATCCGAAGGCTGCTCCAAAGGAGGGAGCAGTCGAAGCAGCCGGTTGGGCCCCGAATGAGAAGGCCGTATTGGACGGAGAGGCACCAAAGGCAGGTGCAGCAGCCGGCGTGGCAGTCGGAGAGCTGAATGAAAATGCAGCAGGTTTAGCTGAAAAGAAACAGTTTTATTAATTTTGATTGCAATTAAATGGTTTCAAGACAGTTATTAGATACATGGTGGAAACTTTAACGATGAATAAGTAATAATATAATGTCAAAGTAACCTAAAAAATTTCCATTCATAATATATAGTTTTAGTGTAATAAGAACAAGGAGGATGGTGGCTAGTTTCAGACGCAAGCGTGAAAAGAAAGAAGCTAAGTGTTAACGGTCGATATTACAGTACAAGGCTCAGTAATAAGTCCAGTAACTGAACATTTTTTAATACTTCAAGCCACTCCCACCGTGTTATCTTTAGTTCAACACAGCAAACCCGTATCATGATTAACCTTCCCATTGCCAACAGGATCAGTAAAAAACCTAAAAGACAGTACTCTGCTAGAAAAGACAGGAAATCCGTCACTGCGGGACAACGGGGCAGAGTCCCAAAAAAAGAGACATAGTCACGAATCATGATTCATTGTTAGTTATTTCATCATTTTTGCGAGTGTTGTGAAAATATTTGTGTTATTTTCAAATAAATGTTGACCACAAAATACATTTTCCATACATAATCTCGCCATTTTCGTAAACAGAGATTAGGCTGAATTTATAAGTGTCAGATTAACAAGCTTTTGCTGGGATTTTCAAAATTACCCAAATGTCAGAAACATTTTTTTCCAAAAACGCAATACATAGTAGAAACGAACGCGGCCTTATTTTTCCTCACATTCATTATTGTAAATAAAGACGAAACGGAGTTGTCCGTTCTTGAAATAACCCGTAAGCCTTACATTGCGTGGACAATTATTATAATAATTGTTAATATCATGCTCAACTAACAAGCAGTGTGTAATTGTGATGAAAACTTTACCTGCAGCCGGCGAGCCACCAAAATTAAAACTCATTTTGGCGGTTGATGAGAGTAAATACTAATGGAAATTTGCAATAAAATGTTTCCCGGTTCTCAAAGTCGCAGTAAATAAACCATAGATATACCACTCTAATTAAACTGACACTTTATAGTCATAGATTAATCCCATAGATTATCTATCAGTTAGATATTTCGGGCCCGTATTTCAGTATACTGAACGTTCCAAAGTAGTAGATAATCTCGACAACCGTTCATAATCGTTGCATGAAATAGCTTTATCGCATTTGGTTAAGTGATCGGAATAATCGGTACATCCCAACCTACCTCATCCATATTTTCTTCCTTCTGCCACATCCTTCAGTCTTGATAAGACGGTGGTTAGTGCAGTGGGTATAATTCTAGGAATAACGCAAAAAGGTTAGGAACTGAAAAGCAATCAGCAAGGTAGTTACAATAAGTCATTTATTTTGATAGTCGTGGGGTTAGTCTTAAACTAGAGTTTATCTTAATTGGACACAAAAATTTGATATGACGGTTAGTCGGGCAGTAGGTACTATTCTAGGAATAACGCAAAAGGGGAGGAATAGAAATGCGATCTTAGGTAGTTACAAGTAATTTATTTTTATATACGTGGGATTAGTCTTAAATCTAGAGTAAAACTTAATTAGACATAATAAATTTAATAAAACTAGATACGCAATTACTTAATTCTACTGTTAAAGTCCTTGTACTTAAAATTAGAGGTTCACTGACTTAGGTAATTACTTAATTCTACTGTTAAAGTCTTTGTACTTAAAATTAGAGGTTCACTGGCTTAGGCAAGGTGGGAGGAATTATCATTATAGTCAGGCACTTCCCTTTTAGGTGATGGATGTCCAGAGTCCAGTGGCTGCGTTGTATGTAGAGTCCTCGCGTTCGCACTACGTATTCGTGTACCTCCGGATCGGGAGTAGGGGCAACGCGGCGATAATCAGAGGCCTGGGCGGTCTCCGATGTTGATCTCCGAAGGGCGAAGAGCAGTTACTTCCTTCTGGGATGGAAGTGTAGAATTCCCTCGTCGTCAGAGGACCTGGGCGGCCTCTCAAAGGAGCGAGAATTGGAACCTTCCTGGGCGGAAGGTTTCACTTGGCTGGGTGTCCTGGGCGGACTACTGCAACCGACTCGTCTGTCCAGGGCGGACTACTGCAATCCTCGGTGGAAGACTGCACCTCACTCTCCGTCCTGCGCGGACTCTGGCAATCGACTCTCCGTCCTGGGCGGACTCTTACCACGACTCGTGCTTCCTTGGCGGAAGACTACACGCGACTTTGCTTCCTGCGCGGAAGACTGCACCCGACTCTCCGTCCTCGGCGGACTCTTACAATCGACTGACTCCTAGAGCCCACTGTCCTTCTGTCTACCTGTAGGTATTATTCAGCGGTCGCTCCATCCACGGCTCAATTCCCTTGAGGGGATTATCTTTTATTGACATCCCATAAAATCACAAAGGAATTGCGGAATTTCCCAAAATAGCAGTTGAGATTATACCTAACAATAGGCTCGGCTAGCCTTTGTACTAAATTTATTTTATGGCCGGTCTAATCTGGGAATTCCTACTATTTAAAATGCACATTGTAAATCTAAATATTTCGGTGAATTCGGTCAATTATTTTAGGTGATTACAAAAGGCTATATCAATTTCAATAAAATTAGATAGGCAAGTACTTAAATCTACTTGTAAAGTCTTTGTATTTAAAATTAACTAATCACTTCGTTAAATCTACATAAAAGGTTGTATTCTTAAAATTAGAGGTTCACTGGCTTATTTGTACGAAAAAGTTGTTTCTTAAAGTTAGAGATTCACTTGGCTGACAGGGTGGAAGAATTATCATGAGTGTCAGAGGCAATTCACAGAAGCGGTCTCCGGGGTTTGATCTCCGAAGGGCGAAGATCAGTAACTTCCTGGGCAGAAGCGGGGAGTTCACTCGCGGTGCAGAGCCTGGGCGACTTCTGCAATTAGATCTCCGAAGTGCGGAGATCATACTTCCTTCTGGGACGGAAGCGTAACACTCACTCGCGGTACAGAGCCTGGGCGACTCTGCCGTAGATCTCCGAAGGGCGGAGATCGGACTTCCTTCTCGGATGGAAGCGTAAAACTCACTCGTTGTCAGAGTACCTGGGCGGCCTCTCCGAAGAGCGAGAATAGGAACCTGGGCGGAAGTTTCAAGCCAAATGTCCTTCCTGGGCGGAAGACTAACACTCATTGTCCTTCCTGTCTACCTGTAGGGATCTTTTTTATGACCCGTATTGTTGGCGGGCCGCTCCGCAGGGCGGCTCATTTACTTTGAGGTTTTTATTGCTGTCCAATAAAATCTCCAAGGAAATGCCGACTTTCTAAAATAGTAATTAAGTTTGGTCTATTTTACGATGTAGTACTTTACAATCGTTTCCGGCTTGACCAACAATAGGCTCGGCGAGCCTTTGTGCTAATTTATTTTATGGCCGGTCTAGTCTGGGAATTATTATTGCCTGAAATGCACATTTTAGAAACTAAGTATGTCTGTGAATTTGGTCATTTCTTATAGGTATTACAAAAGGATATATCAGTCTCACAACACATCCCACTGAGAATGATGCCATAATCCCACTGACGTCGAACAGCTAGATCTCTTGTACCGTTTTTACATTTAAAAAAAAAACTGTTTAGAAATACATTTACAAGTTACAAAATGTTTTAATTTGAATAACAACCTGCCCCGCTTTATAACTTTAATATATTTTTTAATAGTACCTACACAAATAATGTTCCGCCGACTGCCATGTTTGTTTTTGACATTCTGACTTTGACAGTTGCTTTGGCATTTAATTTCATCGTATTGTGTACTTGCGGTTTATCATTCATTTTGTCGATATTTCAACGCAAATTTATGTTTCAGTAACAAAATGGCTAAATCGCTTCTTGATCTTGCTCAAAATATGAAATGATTTTATTTAACATTTTCCCATTAAGAAATTGATAAATTGGTGGCTTCTCATAAAATGTCACAAATGGAGGTTCAAGACGATATTACTAATGAAAATGTTACGCAGGAAAAGGAAATGCCTGTTCATATACGGAAAAAACATTTATTAGAAGCCAACAAAAATTATATCAACCCTAAATGTGACAATTCAAAGATAGATGATAAAATGGAAGTCGCTAGGGAAAATTCTGGAAATGTGGAAAAAAACGAGAAGCTGGTACTGACCAAAGTGGAAAATGTTGACAATTCTGAATCACAAATTAAAGGGATATCGGATAACATTGAAAACAATCCAGAAATAACCGCAAATAAAAACGATGCAGATGAATCTTTAGACAATGGAGGAATTATAATTAAAATTGTAAAAGAAAAAGGTAATTTAAAAATGACAAGTAAAAATAAAAGAATCGGTTTTTGTGAAAAAGATTCGTCGGCTGTGAAACAAGATAGAAAGATGTTAGAGAGACTAAGTGAACTAGAAGAAGAGCATTTGGAGGAAAAATTGGCTGTTGAATCTCTGTTTTTTTGCTGTATTTGCGCAGAGTGGAAGTACACCTTGAAGGAACTCTTGGGACATGTCAAAAAGGAGCACAAAGAAACGCAGGTAATGTATTGTTTATGCGACACTGTACAGATAATTCCTAGAAGTGTGACCTAAAACGATTTTGACCAATTTACATACGACCTTTTGCCTCTCAAACATCAGACAAGCCAATTAAATTGATTATTGAAACAGTCTCGAAAGAATTTTGATCTTTAGTGTTTTTTTACACCCTGATGAAAGAACGTACATTTAGAATCGAAACGTTCCTTGAAATGGCATTAGCCGTGTTTTGCAGTAGTTTAGGTATAAATTATTGTGTATTGCATATTCGAAAATGCCCAATTTGTTATCATTTTCCGCTGATTGTTGTGGCCAACTGAATAAAAGAGCGTACAACTCTAAAGTTATGGAAAATGCATTTTGATCGGAAGTTGATATTTAAAAAAAAAATACTTTAATTTTTTTTTCTATTGTTCGTTTTTCTTGGGATAGGCGCAGCTATCCAGCCTTTATAGACTGCACACCACTAGTGTTTAGTGACTAGATAAGAATAACCAGGCACTTCCCAACCTGCCCCTCCCCACTCCCTTCCGCCTCCCTTTGGTCCCAATTATTCAGGGCAGTTGGGACCCTTGTGAGGTGTTCACATAACATTTATTTAAAATTATTTAATAACAGTATGAGATTTATTTGGGGTTTGAATAAAATTATTTATTGGGAAAATGCATTGAAACGAACTATACTGAAATTCTATTCTCCCTCATTTCAGATTCCGCAAGAGTACGAACTGTTGCTCAACAAGCAGCAGAAGGCCATCCTAAACATAGAAGCCACAGCCGAGGAACTCATTTCCATGAAGAAATACAAGGCCGTCTCCAGGCTGCTGAATTCTTCCAAAATCAGCCTAAAGAGCTTCAATCTAGATCTCTTCGGTCTTGGAGAAGTCAACATCTTCGACAAATTCATTTCTGAGCAATTTACACGCATCAAAAATGCTCTCGAGCACCATAAACAATTCAATGCAGCTAAAAAAACACTGAAGAATCGTTCCAGCAAACGTAAAGAAAATGGAGCTCAATATCGCCGTAGAAAAAAATCCATGAGAAAAGTTTCAAATATGGAATCAGCTAGTTCGGGATTTTCTTCGGGAGACGACGTCTGTTTGAAAAACATTGTAACCGAAGACCTCAGGAAAATTAAATCGGATGGGGAAATTGTTGGAGGTCTCGAGCGTGAAGCTGATGAAATCTGTTTGCAATTTTACGCAGTACCGATCAAAACTGACGGAGATTCTTTAAACACAACGGAAGTGGATAAGCTACGCGTCATCGTTAAGAATATATGGAACGGTGATTGGATGAATTTGGATGCTTTCGCCAATATCAAGATCAAAAGGTTCGAGAAGGAAGTAGACGAACTATTGCCCGAGGACACAATCTTCTGTGGATACCTTGCCAATGAAAATAGACACCTCTTGAACGAAGCCGTCGCTCTCAAAGACCTCTTCAACGATAAGTGTTTGTTAAGCGACGAGATCCGAACCCACAAACGCAGGGAGATTGAAATAAAAATAGACAGAGATGATGGAAACCTTCTCATCTACGAGGACGAAATTAAAAAGATGGAGATCAACGGTGATTACTTGAAATCTGATCAGCGCAGTGATGAAGACCCGGGCAAGTTTGACGAGTCTCTTGATGAGGACGATGAACAAAGCCATTTTAAAGGCGACGAAGAACCAGCATCATCCGATAATTACGACGATGGTTTTAATCAAGAGACAGCTTATTTAGCCGAACATCCCGATGTCTTATTCAAAAACAAGACCCTGCCCTACAAGGGACTCTGCAAAGTATGCGGCGACCGGTTCACATTGAGGACCGACTTTCAGAACCACACCGACATGCATAAAAACGTGTTCTTGCTCATCGGAGGCGACCAGTTCTCGTGCAAAATGTGTGGCATCCGTCTCAGCGGGAGCCGCCTCCTCATCCACTACGAAAAGAGCCACAGATTCACGGTTGTGTGCGAGGTCTGTGAGGAGCATTTTGATTCGTTTGATGAACGTTCGGAGCATTTTAAGTTACACAAGTCTCTGGCCTGCGGCGTTTGCAGGCGTGAGTATGAAGACGTGTTCTGTCTGCGGGATCACTTCCAGGTCGAACACGTGGACCGCCGAAAGTTCAAGGATGAAACCATTGAGTCGTCGGATAGTCCGATTCCGAAGAAGAGTGTGAAGTTTTTAAAGAGCAGCAATAAAGCTCCAGTATGCGGCATTTGTGGCAGGAAATTCACCAGCGTCGGGCGGCTGCAACAGCACCACTCTATTCTTCATGGCGGAATGTCCTTCCGGAAGAACAAACTCCCGGCCGAAGTGTCTAAGCCCATTGGACAGGACGATGTCAAATATGAAGTAGAAATTGATTAAAAAGCTATTAAATTTTTTTTGTCTTTTATTTCTGCCTGATATATATTTTTTTCATTTTTTTATTTTATTATATTATATAGGCCCTATATGGGCTTTTACATATTTAGTTACTTATAATAGTCACACAGGTGCAAAACACATTACAGTAACTGCACCAAAAACTAATAATACACAGTAACAGAAAAAATTAAAAAAATTGTATATCACAAACCACCTCTTCTCTTTCCTTGTTTTCATAATTCTCAGCACAACATAACCAAAAATGGGGATGCCATAGTACCGAAATTTCAGTTGCTCGCTACGAGAGATATTTAGGTTCAGCAAGTTGCTCTAGTAGAAGCCCTGACAAGATAAGCTGACTGATACCATTACTAAAAGTTACGGAACTGCTGCGCCGTAGCCCACTGGCTTCGGATAGTTGGGTTTCGTGTAAATTAATAAATAATATTTAAATAGAGGTATGGGTACTGCTTCCCCTGAGAACATAGCGAACCACCCGAAGTGGTTCACTACGTTTGGTGACTTAGCAGGGGTTCCTGGGTTCATAGGGTGAGGTTTGTCCAGGTCTTGGAGACAGATGCATCTGCCTACCAGCTGCATGGTGGACCAGGTCAGGGGAGGCCGGTTGAGGGAGACCCCTTGACCTCCAGCCGGAATCTCGACCCGTCGCCTTGCTCCAGTAGGAGGGAGAGATTAATATGTACGTCACTCCTGGACACACTGACCCCCCAGATTCCTTCCCACCCCTCATACCTTTTTCCTTCCCAGATCTTTCTTTCCTTAAAAAGACCCTCCCACACACAGCATCCCCAAATATGGCATCGGCCTTTCCCCAGAGTGTGGTGTTAATGTATAAAAAAAAATTTCTGTAGTTGCTTATTTATATCATATATGAGGGGCTCAGATCATAGAATATTCTATGATCTGAGGTGAAGGTATTATTTTTCGGAATGTATTTAGAAGATATTGGTAAGGGTAACTTTAAAAAAACAAAATTTTTTAATTATCCTCTGTCCGACTTGCAGCATTTAACATGTCGGGAGCTCGAGTGGGGGTAGTCCTTTGCAGTCTGTGAACGCGTAGGCATCGGGGTTATGGCTCCATCTCTTTCAAAATTTTAACAAATCGGATCAGCATTGGCTTTATTGATAAAGCATAATAATCTGCATATTCGTAAAAAGCATTTACTTTGTGGCTTGTCATAATCATAATAATATAAACATAAATTTGTTTTGAACCACTTCAATTTAATATATAATAATCTCAACCGGTTTCGGAAATACCCTTCCTTCGTCAGGAATATATTAAAACTAAACTACGATGTAAAATAATGATAAATATACATAAAATGGGGCATATCCTTACAGAAGACATGAACGATATGGAACGACAAAGAGGAGCCATCAATATACGCGCCGGAATGCTCTCAAGGTGGTTCTACCACTGTAGCGACGATGTCGGGAAACTCCTTTTTAGATATACTGCACTGCCCTATACACATCTGAGCCGTGGTCGCAATACTCAGCAGCGCAATGGGACAAGCTAAGGGTGTGCTACCACAATGCATACAGGCAACTTCCAAGGTTCTGCAGTGCCACAACGATGTTCACCCAAGGTAGGGTCCACTCATTCCCCGCCTTACTTCACCACCGACTAGCCAGCTTCTGGGGCAGGACACTAAAGTCAACCAACGCCATTGTCGTGGCTGCATCCGTGTGGCTCAGCTCTGCACTCAATGAGCGATGAATGCAGATGATGCGACTGCCACCCTGAAGACGATCTATTAAATTAAATTTATTTAATTTATTCTATGTTACTATCATGTAAGTTTTTCATTTTATTTCTTATATTTTGATCTTTTCGTAATTTTTTTCACATTTTCTTCTCATATGTTTTTATATTATTATTTTACTTTTTTTTATTTTCACTATTATTATTATAATTTTTTTTTATTGTATTCATTTCTCTTTTTATATTGTACATATTTCATGTGATATGGCAGACTGGGTTTGCACTACCCATCCAGTCCTGCTGGATTAAAAACTCAAATAAAAATAATAAATATCTAGGTGTTGGAGTGGGAGCCGACCAAAGAGGAAGGGGTAAGTAGGGTTTTTTGGAAGAATAACGCGATTCACTGGAAAAATATCGAAAAGAAGACTATAGGATAGATTTAATTGGTTATTCAATATACTAGAGTTATTATTTAATTGTTTATTCAATATACTAAAGTTATTATTTAATTTGTTATTCAATATACTAGAGTTATTATTTAATTGGTTATTCAATAAACTAGAGTTATTATTTAAGGATTTTAGAATTTCAGCTTTTAAATTATTTAATTTTTTGCTTTTATTATTACGGTGAAGAATTTGTATTTTTATTAATAGTATGATCGGTTGAAATGAGATGATTGGCAAACTCTGAAAAATTATTGTTCTTTAATGATTCTGATATTTACATTACCGGTGTCTTTCCTTTGTAGAACGAAGGACAGTCATTGCAACATAGTTTGTAAATGCCCGAGTGGCTAAATTTATGATCCCTACCTCTAGTGTTTTTTTAGGAATTTACCTATAAATAGGGATAGCATCCCAAGCTATAAGTTATCAACGCAAGGGAATACATATGTAATTATAATAGGTATGTAGCTGATTTTTTTTTGGCAAAATGCTTTATATTTTATGATAAGCATTTTTAAAAATTCATTGTGTTAAACTTACGTGACTTCCACACGAGCAGGTTGGCCATAGATATACCATTCGGGTAGGCCCAATACTAAAAAATCCATGTCGTCGAAAGGCTTGACCATCCAGTCGTCCTTTCCTAAAGTCAAGCCTACCAACTTTAGTAAAGGACGACTAGATGGTCGAACCTTTCGACGCCATGGCTTTTTTAGTATTGGGCCAACCTGCTCATGTGGAAGTCACTTTAAGCACCCCCGAGGGCTGTAAAAAAAGGTTAGGCCAATGCCTAAGTCGCGAATCCGCAAATGGGTCATTCCACCATTTCGTCCAAATCACAGTACCAAGCAATTTTATTTGTGATACATATTTGTTTTGAATATTGCTTTAGTGCATTACTATTCCTTATAAGATGAGGTAAAAGCTGCATTTCGCAAATAATTATAATTATTTACACATTAATGGATATTCGAAAAATAAACCCCATATTTTCATTACATTCCGATTCCAACCTATGACTCTTTGAGTTCATCGATAGATTTCTTTTTAACTGTAATACTAAAATGAATTACATCTTTAGTTGGTGAAAGGATGAATAATAACTATTTTCTCAACATGTATGTGTAATTACTTTATGAAATAATGAAAAATATTTACCAGTTTTAAATTTTGCGACTCAAACTTTTTTATTACATTCCATACATTGATAGATCAGTTTTGTGCAAGTCAAAAGTTGCAAGCTTGCGGTCAGCGGTTTGGTGTTTTTATAAAGCTCACTTTTCTGCTTTACTTTGACCGGGGAGGACATATCCTATAAATTAAAACTAGTATTAGCTTTCTTCGTACGACTTTTTAATTTTGTTCAGTGACGTGATCATTACATTCCGGAGTATTATACTGTAAGTACCAACAAATTACTGTTTTTTTCTAAAACAATTCTTTTTCTTCTTAGTGGTTCTGTCTCTAGTATTTTTATCAAATTTGTATTGTGCCGTATTTTTGCGTAATTTAAAATATCCAAAACTTTATTCATATTCATTTCATTACTTTCCATACTTTTAGAAAATGGACAGGGGGTTTAATGAAGGTTTATGGAGAGGAATGAAAAATTGTGATTTCTTTTACGTAAGTGCTCCAAAATCATGGAATTTATACTTACAATCATTTTAAATATACCTCCAGATCCAATCTTTTTGAACGATATTGAACAATTTTCAACAACAATGATTACAAATCCATATACAGAAAGAATGAAATCCCCTAATGTTCAATTTCTTCAAATACTGTCAAATGTTTCTATTGATTGGGCAACGTCACTGCTTTTAAAAGAAAATATCCCGCACATTAAATAATCCATTTGAACATGCTGACTACACTACCGACATTTATTTCACCCCAAAAAAGTGTATATTGCAGAAAATTATAAACAGAGAGTATCAACAGTAAATGACGATGGCGGACAAGACTCCAAAAAAATATAATAAAACATATGTAAAACTTATTTCCACTTTTATTTTATTTTACCGTAACCGCCGTAACCGATTTCAGCTTGTTAAAGCCATCTTCAGACTGGTACAAATTTTTTGGTTTTATGGATTCTTTCATAATCCTTTAACTAGCTGAGGCTTATAGCAATACCCCTCATTTTACTATCTAACTAGAACTGCGGCACTTTGGCCTTATTACTATCACCATCTGATGGTTGTATTTACTTGACTGAGTTTAATTTTACATTTCATGAGTGTTTAGGGAAAAGATCTTAACTGGATAAAAAACCCTAAACAAGGTAAAGGAGAAAAGGCAAACATTCAATTGTGAACTATTTTATTTTGTTTGATTATTTACTTTACTAATGTTAAATATTTCATTTGTAGGCTGCGTTCTCAGGAATCTTCTGCCCTAGTCCTGTGGAAAAAATAATGGAAAAAAACCATTTTACATTCATAGGCTGCATCCTTCCTCGATTTGTTGTTCTAAATTCCTAAGGGAGAAAATAGGGAAAGAAGATTAGTGCCTAGCGGTCGATGGATTTTTGTTGTTTTTATCCGGACCACACATCCTTAGCCTGACGCGCGCTCTTAACGTTCTGAAGGGGCGTAACATAATTATAGGGGGGGATTTCAACGCGCGCTCCTCTCTGTGGTACGATAATAACGAAAATAGGACGGAAAGATCAGACGCCGTCGAGGACCTCATCTCTGCGCAAGGTCTTTTCATCATCAATGAACCGGGATACCCTTCAACGTTTTGTGGCACCGGAGGGGAGAGCAACATTGACTTAACTCTTTGCTCTGGGTCAATTGTGGCTAAGATGTCTAACTGGATGGTCCACGAACGCGCTCTTGTAAGTAACCACAGGCTTATCACTTTCTCCCTAGGAGTTAAAATTGATGAAATATCTTGCACAAACTGGCACTTCAAAACACAACAAGCGGATTGGGATAAATTTGGTAGGACACTGCGCGATAATTTAAGGGGCTTCTATGCATTGGCTGCTAGTGATCCTGATAAATTGGGGGAATTTTTCAACGCGGCGGTGGTATCAGCTGCAGATTCCTCCTTGGGAAGATCAAACCCAAAGAGGAAAATAAAGACACCGTGGTGGTCAAATGAGCTGACTTTGTTGAAGGGCGCGTATAAGAGGGCCTATAGGAGCCTTGGAGTTGCCAGATGGGCTACGTGTACCCCTGACAAGGAGGCGTTCTTAATGGCTAAACTGAGAAGCTCCCGTAGTGCCTATCGAATAGGTGTCTGCTTAGCAAAACGAGCTTCCTGGAGAGAATGGGTAAAGGGGGTGGGAAATTCAAATCCTTGGGAAGTTTACAGCGCACTCCAAAAAACGGGCAAAGGATCTGAGCGTCACTTATCCAGCATAACACTGGGCAATAACGATGGGGATGCCGAGAGTTGTGACATTGCTACGACCCTTGAAACACTTCTGGGGAAGCTAGTCCCTCTAGAGACAGTAACAGGGGAAAATGACCACCACAAACAAGTGAGAATTCTCTCAAGGCTTCCTCCTAGGGACCTCCCCCAGACGGTCGAAAGCTTACCACCATTTAGTAAAGCGGAGTTAAAAGCTATATTTAAACCACAATTTGTAATTTCTTTTGCAATTTTTACGGATATTGGACCGAGAAATTCCAGACATGCTAATTTTTCTAGTTTATTATTGTGTACCGGATATATTAAATTGATTTTATTTTTATATTTCTTGCTTTTTATAATTTTTTCAATATTATTTGCCTCATAGCCGTTATTAACCGCGATTGTTTTTATTGTTTCCTTTTCTTTTTCGTACGCTATTTTATCTAGAGGAATATTAACGAGTCTATGTACCATTGAATGGTAAGCTGATAAATTATGAGACCAAGGATGAGTTGAGTTTGCGTTTATTGTTGTATCTGTAAAAGTTGGTTTTCTAAATATTTCGAAGGTATGTCTATTATTACTTTTGCCAATTGTAAGATCTAAAAAAATTATTTTACCCTCTATCTCATGTTCAACTGTGAAGCAGATTTTATTATTAACGGTGTTGGCCCAATTGGTGAAGATATCTAACTGTCGGTTGGTGCCTATCCAACATATGAGGATATCGTCTACATATCTGATGTAGTATAGTATGTATTTAGCTAAGGGAGATTTAAGGATTATGTTTTCAATATAATCCATAAATATCTCTGCTAGAAGAGGACTTAACGGCGATCCCATGGGAAGACCATTATTTTGTTTGTCTCGTTATCGATATTTGAATTTTCATACAACTTTAAAAGTGAATTAATTAATTTAATAAATTTTTTGAGGTTTTTAAGTACGATATTCGAGTTGAGTTATTTTTTTTACATATTGATATATCCTTTTGTCATACCTAAAATAAATGACCAAATTCACCGAAATAGTTTTAAAAGATGCATTTCAGGTAATAAAAAAAAATTCCCAGACTAGACCGGCCATAAAATAAATTAGCACAAAGGCTAGCCGAACCTATTGTTAGAAAAATTGTAAACTACTACATCGTAAAATAAAATAATCTTAATTGCTATTTTGGAAAGTCGGCAATTCCTTTGAGATTTTATGGGACGGCAATAAACACCTCAAAGGAATTGAGCCGCCCGACGGAACGGCCCGCTGAACAATGCGGGTGATAAAAGAATACCTACAGCTAGACAACCAACAGAGGGCTCTAGGAGACAGTCAGGTGAAGTCTTCCACCGAGGAAGCACGAGAGTCGGTTGCAAGAGTCCGCCCAGGACGGAGAGTCGGTTGCAGTAGTCCGCCCAGGACAGAGAGTCAGGTTGAACCTTCCGCCCAGGAAGGTTCCTATTCTCGCTCCTTGGAGAGGCCGCCCAGGTCCTCTGACGACGAGGGAATTTTACGCTTCCATCCCAGAAGGAAGTAACTGATCTTCGCCCTTCGGAGATCAAACATCGGAGACCGCCCAGGCCTCTGATTATCGCCGCGTTGTACCTACTCCCGATCCGGAGGTACATGAATACCTAGTGTGAACGCGAGGACTCTGCATACAAAGCAGCCACTGGACCCTGGACAGCCATCACAAAAAGGGAAGTGCCTCTGACTCTAATGATAATTCCTCCACCCTGTCAGCCAAGTGAATCTCAAACTTAAAACAACAACTTTTTCATACAAATAAGCCAGTGAACCTCTAATTTTAAGAATACAACCTTTTTGTGTAGATTTAACGAAGTAATTAGTTAATTATAAGTACAAAGACTTTACAAGTAGATTTAAGTAATTGCCTATCTAGTTTTATTGAATTTATTATGTCCAATTAAGATTAACTCTAGTTTTAAGACTAACCCCACGACTAACAAAATAAATTACTTGTATCTACCTAAGATTGCTTTTCTGTTCCTCCCTTTTTGCGTTATTCCTAGAATTATACCCACTGCCCGACCCACCGTCATATCAATATATTAAATGCATTGAAAACACTATATTACATATACTGCATGTACCCTATTGTTTCGGAAACTGATATATCGATTACCCATATTAAGAGAGTGGTATATGTATGCACATCACTTACTAGCCACTACAGAAAAGAGCAGTAGCTGTCAAATTTGCAGTTTATCTATGCAATTTTACGAGATAAGAAAAAACATCGCTCGGCGGATGTAAATAACAATGTCTTTAACCTCTCATTCTCATAATTGAAGTTTTATATTTCCTGACTGCTTAAACAATATCCGAAAATGGATGACCAGGCTTGTCCACGATGCAAAACCACAAAATACCGAAACCCGTCTTTGAAATTGATGGTCAATGTTTGTGGGCATGCTTTATGCGAGAGTTGTGTAGACCTGTTGTTTTTAAAAGGTATTTCACTGGCTACGCTCTAGTAAATATTACATAAATTTTGCTGTTATATCTCTATGTAATGTAGGTATTTAATATTTGAAGCAGAGTAGTTTGTGTACTTATAAGTATGTTTTCGAAAGACAGTAAGGCTGATAAAAACATTGACAAAAGTGTAAATCTAGGAAATTATTTTAATGGAAAACTGAACAAGCAGTAGTCTAGTAAGCTAGTAAACAAAGTAGGTGAGTGACACAACGGAGTTCTGATACCAATTCTGATGTACAACAGTGAGGTATTGCATGTAGTAAAAAATAGATCCCTTAGTCCTGTTTATGGAAAAACCATATTACGAATGAAGGGATCTGACTAGATTACAAGGCTGGTGTACACACAATGAGCAAGATTAGGAAAGAGACTCTTATATTCGGAGTTCATTAGGCTTTGTGAGTCATTCCTGTTGTGTGCTTAGCTGACTGGGTAATTAAATGAATGATTTCTTTATTTAGGTTCTGGTTCCTGCCCTGACTGTAATGTCCCCCTGCGAAGAAGTAATTTCAGGGTCCAGCTATTTGAAGATGCCAAGGTGGAGAAGGAGGTGGACATTAGGAAAAGGGTATTGAAGGACTACAACAAGAAGGAAGAGGACTTTGCCTCGCTGAGAGAATACAATGACTATTTAGAGGACATAGAATCCATAATCTTCAACCTTTGCAACAATATAGAAATAGTTGCTACTAATAAGAAAATAGAACAATATAAGAAAGATAATAAAGAGATTATCATGAAGAACAAATCTAGGGCAGGTATGTATTCTGTTTTTTTACTAGCTGAAGTACCTGACATTGCCCGGGGTTATGAATGGTTTTGAGTAAAGTTTCGTGGTTATAATGTTTTTCCCTCGCCTCTACCCCTACTTTTACCCCTACCCATACCCTTACCCTTACTCTTACTCTCACCTTCGCCCTCATCCTCACCCTCACCCTCACCTTCATCTTTACCCATATCTTATTTTGAAAAAAAAAAAATTTCATCAAGCTAGGAATAAAACTGTAGATTTGTATACAAAACAAACACCACTCGGATACTGTTCTTTATTACAAGAGCTTAATGACTCACAGATTGGTTGCCATATCTGTGGACAAAGGAGTAATAACATCAACTACGTAGATGTTATGGTGCTGCTCGCACCATCGATTAATGCCATAAGACGACTGGTGCGAATATGTGAAGTACGCAAACTCACATAACTTGCTGTACAACTCCAAAAAATCAGTTATCGTTGTATTTAAACACAAGAAGGAGCACTTTTTAATATTTCTATTTTTGAAACTGATAATACATGGTGGAATTCCATTATAATGATATAATAACACACATATAAAACTTATTTCCACTTTTATTAAGTAAATAAAAGTGGAAATAAGTTTCATATGTGTGCTATTATATGATAAGAAGGAGCCACTAAATATCCCACCAATTGGCTAGAAGGATGTATACTTCTTGTGGCCTCGCAGGTCAAATACCTGGGATGTATCCTTACAAAAGACATGAACGATATGGAAGATATGGAACGACAAAGAAGAGCCATCAATATACGCTCCGGAATGCTCTCAAGGCGGTTCTACCACTGTAGCGACGATATCAGGAAACTGCTTTTTAAGGCATGCTGCACCGCCCTATACACATCTGAGCTGTGGTTGCAATACTCAGCAGCACAATGGGACAAGCTGAGGGTGTCCTACAACAACGCATACAGGCAACTTTTGCAACTTCCACGGTTCTGCAGTGCGACTACGATGTTCACTCAAGGGAGGGTCCACTCATCCCCTCCTTACTTCGCTTCCGACTAGCCAGCTTCTGGGGCAGGACACGGAAGTCAACCAACGTCATTGTCATGGCTGCATCCGAGTGGCTCAGCTCTCCATTCAACGAGCGATGGACGCAGATGATGCGACTACCACTCTGAAAGACTATCCCTTAAATTAAATTAATTTAATTTATTCTGTGTTATTATTAAATATTATTTTATTTCTTTTATTTTGATGTAATTATTATTTTGCAATTATTTTTATTTTTATTCCTATTTTTTTCTCATTTTTTGCTCATATATTTTAATATTATTATTTAACCTTTTTTATTATATTCATTTCTCTATTTATATTTGTATATATTTCATGTAATATGGCAGACTGGGTTTTGCACTATCCACCCGGTCCTGCTGGATTAAAAACTTAAATAATTAAATATAAATAGCAATACTGCTGTAACCACCACTACCCACAAAGATGCTCTGTATACACCATTCCACAGGGTTTTTTTTCCCGTGACTACAATGAAAAATAAGACATGTATGACGTTGGAAAAATCTTCATTTTGTCAATATTAGGTTTTTTAATTGATATATAAGCCTCAAAATCCTACGTTTGTTTTTACACGGCTTTGACTATTTCAGCAATATTGCTTTCCTGCGACTATATATAAATTTGTCAATGCTCCTGACAACAGTTGTAAATTTTTATAACATTTTTGCTGTTAGAGTTAAGGTGATCAACACATGCTTAGGATTGTGTGTATTAGTTCATATTTATACATTTCTGATAGCGATGTCCTCGTGAAATGTCACTGAGTGCCAGTCTTTTGTCTAGCTTATTTCTATTTATTGTTTTGAGCGATAAAGGAACAGCAAGTGTATACGTTGATCGGTCAATATTTCTGTCATGGTTACTCTGTCCCAATGATTTTGCTGTAACTGGATCGCCCGACATTATGAACTGTTTTTTTTAAAACCAGTTCCTTTCCTTCAGAATTCCACAAAATTTCCATTTCAATATCAACTAATTACTGTTACTCAAAATCATCTTTACCTCTTAAGCGGCTTGTAGACAATCAATGTCAATTGTCAATATTATCATCAATACTTTGTCCAGGCGCAACAAATGACAAGTATGAACAAGTACGAGCAAGTATTGCGCACTAATGATAATGTCTGAATATATTATTAATACTCGCAAATGATTTCGTACATTTTATTTGCCCTTTTGACGGCTTAATTGTTTTTTTTTTAGTTCAGAATACGTGTCGTGCGTTATTTGGATGGTCTGGACGAAGTATTGAGAGTAAAATTGATCGTCTCCTGGGTGCTTCATTCATGTAATTTTTTTTTGTAGGCCGAGAAGAAATAGAACTTGAAGAAATATTGGAGATAGAGAAAGCAGAGGAAGAGCACAGAAAATCCGAGTTGATCAGATTAGAGAAAGAAGCCAAGAAACAGAAACTAAGAGAGAAGGAAGCGCTTATAGATGAGCTGATGTTCTCTCAGGAGAATGCCAAAAATATTATCAACACATTTGCACAGAACGCTCAAATTGCTAAGGAGGAAAGCGCTAAAATTGTTATTCCAACTGTAAAGGTTTGTGTTTCATTAAACTTTTATTTTGTGTGCTACCTCACAAGAGTTCCATCTACCCAGAGCCAATGGAATAATGGCATCCCCCTTTTTCTTTTTAGGAATGTTCTAATATTTGCACAAATAACATTTTACAATTTTAGTGATAAAAGTACGGGGGTTCAAACATTGTCACATTATTTTTAATCTATGTGACATTTGTTTTGAAAGAAATTGTGAATACTGCAAAAATAATTATTTCATATTTTTTGTATTAATTTTTTTTATTATTAAATGGCCTAAATAATTACTTAGCTTGTTTCTGTATGATTGGTACTCACGGTGACCGGATAAATCAACACACGTATGAATCGGGGCACTTTTTAAAAGTGATATAAAGTCTTTAAAAATATTTAAAAAAAAAACATGAAAACCTAACCCAACCTACTAAAATTATTTTTTTTTAAATTACAGTATTTTTAATAAATAAATTCTTTATTAGGTTAGGTTAAATTAGGTTTTCGGGCTATATATATTTTTTTATTCTTTCACTTTATATCACTTTTAAAAGGTGTGTATTATCATACGTGTGTTGAATTATCATGGAATCGGCACTCACACACTCTTATATTCAATAATTGCCAATCGACATGCGGATGATCAAGCGTGATCACAATCATGATACAGTGGATCTCGATCACCAAGTATTTTCTATGAGTATAACCAATCAATCTTTTTTCTCCAGGCAACCCAGTTCTCCAGTGGCGTCCAGTTCACCCGGGGGCGAGGCGGTGTTCCTCCAATGCCCGTGGTACTAGAGGGGCCACTGTTCCAGTACACGGCGCCTCCCACACCCCCATTACTGGGGCCCCCGCCCCCGGGCACAAAGGATCTCATGCCTAATGGTTACATGAACCACGTCAGGTATGTTTCTATTTTTTAAACTATAGTACAATCTCACTAATCCAGCACGAATGCAGGCACAAGAGTGCCAGATTAGCGGAAAATTCGGATTACTGGAATTCGTATATGTATGTACATTTTCTTTTTTTGAAAGAAAGACAAATATTCCCTGGTTACGAATAATCATCTAGGATAAATGAAGTATGTATGAAGAAAGAGCTAATGATAAATGTAAGTAAGTTGAAAGTCATGGTGTTTGAAAGAGAGAGTACTAAAACAATGTGCAATATGGTTATCTATGATGAATACGTGGAGCTGGCGGTTGATTTTGTGTATTTGGGAAGTATGTTTACGAGAGATGGAAAGGCTGGTAGGAATATTGAAAGAAGGGTGTGTGCAGGAAACTCCATTAATGGATGACTGAACACGGTTGGTGCCAACAAAAAATTATCCAAAGAAGCAAAGCTAGCAGTCCACAATGAATGTATGGCAGTGAGACATGAAACTGGCAGAGGAACGATGGAAGTCCACTGAATGTTGTAGAAATTAAATCCCTTAGGCGTATGTAATGTAAAACCATGTATGACCATGTGAAAAATGTTGAGATTCACAAAGAATACAAGGCTGATGTAAGTGTAATGAGTAAAATTAAGAAAGGGACATTTAGAAGGTTTTGGCATGTTCAGCGGATGAACGAAGAAAGAAGTGTAAGGAGAATATATGATACGAATGTGAATGATAGAAGAAGTCGAGGATACCCGAGGAAGACATGTCACGATCAAGTGAACCAAGTGCTTGAGTCGAGCCATGTTGAGAGTCAGAATAATAAAATAGTATGTATGAATGTAAATGAAGAAAGGCGTGTGTGCCAAGATCGAGTTGTTCGTCCTTTCTTTCTATCCCTGCGGTTAAACAGCTTAATGGTTAGTTAGTGATGTACTCCTTATATCAAGCAAATTTAATTGTTACCATCTTGTTCATTATAACTAAGTTTGACTTTATTCATACATGTAAATCTATGTTTTTTTTTGTTTCACCAGGACCGAATCAGAGACAGAAAGAGCTGGAGGCTACAGTTCCCAATTGGCCTGCCTTCGCGCTATCCGAGAAGCCTTGTCTGGACTATATTACTCTAACAGTTAGCTGAACAACCAACTGTGATTCCAAATACTACTATGTAATATTTTGGGTGTGATCTGCTTAGATTAGATGCCCGGAATTAAGTGTCAAATTAAAACTTAAATTGAAATCATTTTTTTTATTTATGTGATCATTGCGAAGTGTTTTGGGACTACATATCTGCTGGAGCTGGATTTTCACGCAAATGATTAATGATATACAATAATAATGTTTACATATGGGTGTATAGAAACAAAGAGTTACGCAGGGTGTATCAGGACTTAAAGTCTATTCACATTTACCAGCACCGCACAGTTCAGAACAGTACAGTGCAGGAACGGCGCAAATGCAAATATTCGCATTACACCATGCAGCACAGCACAGGCGCGAGTACGGCTGACAACTGAACTGTCAATTGAGCGTTAGCCAGTGGCATGCAGTCCGTAAAGGCTGAAAAGCTGTGCCTAGCCTAAGAAAAATGAATTATTCGAAGAAATTATAGACAAATTTAAAAAAGCAACAAATGTATTTTTTCCATGAATTTATTAAGGAACTTTTACATTTAGGTACTTATTCAGTTGGCCATAACAATCAGTAGAATATGATAATAAAAAAGTCATTTTCAAATACTCAATGCACAATATTCATACCCGAACTTAAAAACTACACACAGCCTACCTTCGGTTATAGAGCAATGCCTACTACTGGTGTTAGGGTCCGCCACAACATGTTTCAGGATATTCTAAGCCTATTCTCATAATAATAATAAATTTATAACCAATATTCCCCAACCAATTCAATAAATTTTTCATTGTCCATCTTTTTGGTTTTTGCAATATCTGTGTCTATTGGCTCCAATCGGGGACAATGTCAAGATGGCGGTGCCAACGGTATATATGGCGCAGACGTCACCAGCAGCCACCAGCACTGTCAAAATATTCTTGCTGACAATCTCGGCCCGTGTTCTCCCGTACATGCATGGATATGTTACGCTTACATATGCTATAATATGAATGTGTTCATAGATAATGTAAGTAACTAATGTCTGGTCTGTACTATACTGTTCTGCAATGCGCGGTGCTAGCAGATGTGAATAGACCGTTATCCAACAGACCTTTAATCAGCAATTCCTGAGCTTATTTGGAGCAAAAAATGTGGATAAAACATTTTGGTTTCCGGCAACATTTACAATAATTCTGAAACTAAAAATCTTTGTTTTTGTCATATACGAACCTACAGTGATGGTTTTGCATGGGGGACACTGGGAACCCATTAGATATTCCCGAAACCTACTAAAAATAAAAAATAGTCGAATTTTTGTCTTCATCAAAATGAATGATTTTTTTTTTTAAATAATGCAATTAACATTTGCACAAATATATTATAAAAATTATTTCCCATCATTTTTAAGTTAAAAAAAAACAGCTCCCATGGACAAACTGACGTCCGCTCCACCTGTTGACTTGTAGCGTACTAACGCAACAATCAAGCTCTAGGCGTGACTGTCTATAGGCCAGTGGCGTGCATTGCTCTATAACCAAAAATAGGTTGTGTAGTTTTTCTAGTTCGGGTGAGAATTGTGCATTGTATATTTGAAAATGTCTATTTTTTCTTCCTCTGATTGTCATCGCCAACTGAATAAATAAATTATGTGGCCTTTTAAAACATTCTATAATTTATAATTTTTTTTTAAAGAAAGACACATTCCCGAGCTACAAATAATAATATTTGGATGATTTCTATACAGCCCTTTTTCTGGAAAATCACCTCAAGGGCGCTGTACAAATAAATTTATATGCGTTTTTTAATAATAATATCCTGACAATATTTGAAAATCTCTTACTACCGTTACAACAAGTGGAAATGTGGCTTGTGTCATGTTGGAGGACTTAGCTAGCCGAGGAATTGAACTCACAACGTCTGGGTGGGAACCCGACGTGTTTGCCAACTTAGCCAATGACCGATAATTATTTTTTTGTGGTAGGCACGGCTTCTCAGCCTTTATGGATTACACACTACTGCTATAGGCCATGTGCTGTACAGTGTGCACAGCGTTGTGTGCAGACAGCGGACATCACCAAATTTTTTCCATAGCCATTCTGCAAAACTGCAATGTGGATTTCTTAAAGCTTGGAAACAAACTTTTAAAACCCCTTGTGATTTTATTTCAAGAAAGTTACTTTAGTTTCAGACGGGAATAGCGTGTGTTCGAATTAAGTTCAATGATGATCTTGTTAAACATTAATTATTTTTTTAATACTATATTTAAAAAAAAAAAGAAAAGTTATTTAGTCTCAATACAAATTTTTTCATTCTGTTAATTAAATTTTACAAAGCTAATAAGGCAATTTGTAATATTTTTATTAGTCCTCCTCACTAGGAGTTCCTGTGCTGAGGCGGACTAGGTTTTATTTAAAAACTTATTGTTTTTAAGATTTTCTACTTTTCAAGATGCTGGATAACTCCTCTTCTTTGATTTCTTTGAGCCAGGGAATTATTTTCTGTTTTTGTTTTTTGGCCAGTGGAAGTGAATTATATAGCTTAGTGGAGAGATATTTATAATATAAATTGATACCTATAGAGATTTTTTTTGTGTATAGACATCTGATGACTTGTCCATGAACATTTTTTTGTGTGAAATTTTATATATTCTCCAAGCAGTGAGATTTCAGTACATGTAAAAAATGTCAGTCCCCACTATCGAAGAAGTGCTTGAGCCGCCACTGCGAAACTAATTGCCAGACACGCTTCTATATGGTATAGACTGTCCCGTTCTAACAGCATTGGATAGTAGGGGACATTACCATTTTGCATACATTTTGCACAAATTGTAGCTACAACGTATGTTTTAAAAGTTTTAATTCTTGCATTAAGTTGTTGTAATAATTAAAAATGTTTTAATTGAAACAATTAAAACATTTTTTGTTGTTCACTAATATTTTCCTGATATACATTAGTATCTTTGTTTCTACATATATGCCGTTTATCGAATATGTTTGTTGATGCTATAGTAAAGAAATTATTGATGTGAATAAGGTTTGTGTTTGAATTTTTAGTTTATATTGTACTAGCTGAAGAACCCGGCTTTGCCCGTGTTTATGAATGGTTTGGAGTGAAGTTTTCAGGTTGTGATGTATTAAAATTACTCATACCCATACCCCTAACCCTACCCCTACCCCTACCCATACCACTACCCTTACCCATACCTCTACCCCTACCCCCAACCCATTAATTTTACTCATATTTATTTTGAAGTGTGTGAAATCTCAGTGGCCTTCCTCTTGTTTTGAAGGTCAAGTGTGGAAAATTTCACCAAGCTCAGAATAAAATTGTAGATTTGTATAAAAAATAAACAAACCCACAGACACTCTTTTTATATAAATAGATTTGAATTAAAATTAATAATACTGTTTTATTTCTGTGATAGAAGATTACTTTAAATTTTCCCTTATATACATCCTTCACTAAATACATAGTGTGTAACACAAACAATATGTGGCACTACATTTCACATCTTGGTTTCAAATCTACACCCATACCTCATATTATTGATCTGTAAATTAGTTACACCATACTTCCGTGTTTCTTTTCCTTTTACATTTTCATTAAAAATTACTATATTATGATGATTAGTAAGTACAAATATAATTTGTTATATATTATTGGAATGTTTTTTATTTTATTATTTTGTTAAGTGCAGTGGCGGTTTTCTCTAAAGAGCTTTTGCGCCGCAGTGAATTCCCATAAAAAAGAAATCAAATTTGTATTACCACACTTTAAACAGCGCGCCATTAAAATTCCGTACTAAAAATTTATCCTTCTGCCAATACTGCCTAAGAGCGAGTCTGAAATAAATCCCATATGTGGGTTATGAATCCCGCACGTACAGGACTTTCTGTCTCTAAGAAACAGTCCATACAAAACATACTAACTACAAGTAGCCCGGGTGCACAGTGACTATGGGATTTACGTAATGGTATTTGGAAGAACAATAGATTTTTTTTCTATTATTGTCTAAGTTGTTATTAAAAATGTTACTTTTTTTATTGCTGTATTTCTAGAATTTGCTAGCATTGGCAAGTATATTAAAAAACCTACATTACTCACATAAATCGTAATTTTTCATATAATTTTTTTTTTTAAATTTTTGACATTACAGTGGTGCCTCGCATAACGAACGCCTCGCACAGCGAACGCTGCACACAACGAACTTCCTTTTCGTTCATTTCACGATTCATACAACGAACTTCGCTTCACACAACGAACTTCGCTTCACACAACGAAGTCGCCCATTTCACACGATCACTGCCGATTTATTGCATCCTTCCGCGCAGGCAGTCGTTAGTCACTTAGTCACTCTCACGTTAGTCAGTTAGTTAATCAAGGTGCAGTATTTGCCACCAAACACCACATCCATTCTCCAGCCAATGGATCAGCAAGTTATTGCGAACTTTAAAAAACTCTACACTAGAGCCCTCTTTAATAAGGTGTTTGAAGAATGCGAGTTTGGTGGAGACAATATGACTATCCGAATGTTTTGTGTGTTTTTTTCATTATGTTTTTAGATGTATCTAAATAAAAATAATAACAAAAAATTTATCTTTTTTTTATGTCATCTTACCATATTTTATGCTACAGAACGAATTATTTTTTTTAACATGTATTGTTATGGGAAAACGCGTTTCACATAACGAACTTTTCGCATAACGAACTTGCTCCTGGAACGAATTAAGTTCGTTGTGTGAGGCACCACTGTATATTCTTTAGCTACAGATGTTGTAATGAATCACCGAATTTTATCTTGTTGCTAGGCTATTTTTGCGATGCAATAGAATTTCTTTAGACCTAGGAAATAAATAACATTATGGAAAAGACTGACATAGGATTTTTTTATATACTCGTATCTAGGATATTTTTTTAAAGGAAAAATAAGCATTAGGTTCATTAAAGGCAATATTTTCTGGCAGTGAAATTCTGTTGAAATTCTAAGTATTTTTTTTTATCTAACCCTGTGGAATTTTTGATTGAACTCCCACTGAGATAAGACACAGTTAACTGTTTTTTTTTCCTTATTTCTTTTAAAATTGATGTACCTAGGTGCCTACTTACATACCTTCTATTTTCAGCCCAAATTTTCTTGATCATGTTCTAATTTTGTCTGCATTGAACAATTGATTGGCTTTATTTTGACATATTTGGATCACAAACAAACGTTACATTCGCCCATTCGGTGCTACAGTACTTATGAAATACTTGTGTACGTAATGGCAGCAATGGGTACGTCGTGGCAGCATGCAGAATTTCACATAACATCAGTGGCTCTTTGTGTTGTATTGTTTATCACTTTCATTTGGCCTTGCAATTCGTTGACAGGAATAATAAACAATACTTCAATATATACTTTCTTTTGCCAGAAAAATTATTCGTTGCCAACGTCGCATTTTCTTTTTTCGGTTGTAATCTTTTCATTTTCTAGGTATCTGCTTGCATTTTATTATTCTCTGCACAATTTTATCATTGTATAGAGCAGTGGTTCCCAAAGTATGTACGAAGCTGGATTTTCGACACTTGCTATTATGAAATCTAAGTATTGTTCGATTTAAAAATTGACAAATCGGGTGCCGCTAATTGCAAAAGTTTTTGAACCACTGGTATAAAGGGTACTTATTGAAATGTTTGTACAAGTAATGGTTTTTCTGTGATATTGGGATGGCGGAATAATAGTCAAAATACTGTGATTATAACAATGCATTATCTCAGTAAACAGGTCAAGGTAAATTTTGACCAGTCAGTAGCTGAGTTGGCATCTGAGTCGCATCAGGTGTTGTGAGTTTAATTCTTCGGCTGTCTAAAGGGGTAGCAGATTCTTCAATAAAGACCAGCAGTTTTTTTTTTGAAAAAAAAACCATAAGACCAGGAGAGCTACTTATATTCTGCATGCTTCGTTTCCTCAGTTTTACACATTTTTTTATCCTATGACAATGTATAAATCACAAATTTCTAGAGTAAGTAGTGTGTCCTGGGGCCAGCAATAAGTCCTCCATCATAACACAGGCAACATCTTCCGCTGTGATGGTAGTAGATTTTCAAATATTGTCAGGTTATTCGTAACCAGGGATTATTTGTCTTACTTTAAAAAAAAAAAGGTGACTGGACAACCATGCATACTTTCCATACAGCTACAGTCGTCTCGATGCCATCTCTCTCATACAAGAGTTAAGTCACACGTTGATTAGTAGAAGTTTAACGATAATACTTGCAAAGTCGATTACGCCCATAACTCTCCATTTTGAAATAAGTGAAGAATGCTATTATTTGCTTACTGGATGTTAGATACTGTATTTTTATTCTTATAACTAGAGATCAGATTACATATATGCATTTGCACATGCATAATAGAGCCTTTTTCGTCATTAATGCATATTTCAGCCATGTTATTCTTCAAAATATTTAATTTAATTTTTAATATTTTTTAATTTTACACGCATCTGTAATTTTACATGGATATTAGAAGTAATATAAAAAGCTATCAAAATTTTTAAGTACATAGATATTTTAAACCATAAAGTAATGAATTTTTTTTTAAAATGTTTAATAGTGACATCAAATAGAAAACTAAAACAATAAACAGCGCCCTTGAGGTGATTTTCCTACGAAAACGGCGCCATAGAAGTAATTATTATTATTAAAACAAATCATTAATTCTTCTTTATCCAAGCTACAATACTACATATTGTAGGATTCATCGAAGTGCTGGTATAGATGACGCTTTACAGTATAAATGGAGTCGGAAAACACATCAACAATACCCTCAAAATTGTTGCCTAGATCATGCATATCCTATTGGCGGTTAATGAATGAAATATGTATGAGCTTCTCAAAGTAGAAATGGTCTATATTTTTGTCTTTTCTGAGAAATAGGATTATTTTTGGAACCGGTTTCTTTTGAAAATTTTCACAGAAATGATATAAAAATATATGAGGATTAATTGAAGATGACATTAACAGTTCTTAAATTGAAGAACGATATCGTTAAAAATGAAGGAAATTAATAAGGTGGGATTTAAAAAGAAATTATTTCTAATAAAACATACAACGATGTTGAAATCCCATCAGTTTCAATTCAACCCATTACGGGACTGTTAATTATTGGCACATAATATTAGGTTTTACAAAGTTTTCAAACCAATTATGTACAATATATGAAAATATATAAACAACAGGAAAATAACATAAATACATGTACAGGCTGGAAACATACAGACACAATAAAAATACATAACAATGTTTTACAAGACATAAAAAGTATATCTACATCAGAATATACAAAGCTTAGCAGGACGGCTATCAGAACAGAGTTGGTACCCATAAAAAATCATTAGCTCGATTGGTTAGAAGTGCTGGTCCAGGATAGACCGAGTGGTCCTGGTTTCGAGTCCGAGATGTAACCGTTACCTCTTCATTTTCTGTTTAATATTTCATTTGAGATTGGTTAATATTATCTTCAATGATTAATAGAAAAAATAAAAATAATTTTTATTTCAAGTTTTTTTACATTCATTTTCTTAGTTCATATTTCTAAAGTCTCATTGGCTCCAGACGGTTGGGAGCAGTTGGGACTCTTGTGTGGTCATCACATAAGAGTCCCAACTGGGCTTAAGTGGAAGGTTATTTGAAAAAATATATGTCTGATTTATTCCTATTCAAATTAATTAGTTGTTAGTTAATTAATTAGTTGACTATTAATTGATAAACTAAAGTCAGATGCTCTACCGTTGAGCTACGTCGGCTTATCGCAAACCCGCCAAGTTAATCAATATATACTAGTGTTTCATAATTACTGTTTCATAATTACTGTTTTTTATTATATTTCACCTGTAAACAACCAACTTTATTAGTATGAGGAAGGCTTGTAACGGCTAAATCCCTCAATAGATGGCGTCGAGACAAATTATGTCTACATTTTATAAAATGTAATGATTAACTAGGCGGGTTTGCGATAAGCCGACGTAGCTCAACGGTAGAGCACCTGGCCGGCAATCAGAAGGGTGCAGGTTCGAGTCCTGTCGGCGACATTTATCTTTTCTCGGAAGGTTTTTTCAATTTGGATGAGTGTTTCAGGCTAATAATTATTGTTTATAAAAATAATTAGTTGACTAGTTGTTTATATTAATTCATATAATATGTTAAATAACCTATAATTTTGGGAAGTCAAAGACCATTTATGAATTAGAGGGCGGGCCGACCGTGGTGACAATAATGTTATCCAGCTCTTAATATGACCGGATTATGAAGAAGAATACACAATTTGGGAGGCGGGTATGGGTACCGCCGCCCCGGGAACCATTAATTGGATAACCAACACCTCTGCCATACGGCAGGTGACCTAGCAGCGTTGAGGCTTGTCAAGGTCTTGATGGGAGGGAGACCCATGACCTCTCCAGGCGGATTCTCTCAATCCATTGCTTTTCACCGCAGTGGGAGGGATGGGTTAATATGTATGTCACTCCTGGACACACTGACCCCCAGATTACTATCCAGCTCTCATACCTACCTTTTTCCTTCCCAGAACATCATCTCCTTCCTTTCCTTAAAAAGACCTTCCACACGGCATCCCTAAAGATGACAAAGGCTTTGAGGAAATTTTTTGCGCATGGCGAATTGCCTGCATCAGCAATTTTGTAATATTATGAAATGCATTTTTATATTGTTTGTTTTTATGAGAATACCGCGCAACAGTCCCAGCTGCTCCCAACCATCTGGAGTCAATGAGACTGGCATCCCCAATTGGGGTATGTTATGAGGCTGAAGGTAATGGGGAAGGGAAGGAGGTGAAGAAAAGGAAGGTGGAGAAGTACCTGGATATTCAGATCTGGTCACCAAACACGGCTAAAGCCATTTCAAGCAGCTTTTCGATTCTGAACGATGGTCTTTCACCAGGGTGATATCGAAAGTATCTACCACTAGGGAACGTGCCGCAAATATACTACATATTATTTTTAATGAATAAATTGTAAAAAAACACAAATAAATCAACTAAAATTTACTTGCGCATGCTGGGATTTGAACCCGTGACCTCCGGATTTGTAGCCAAGAATAGTAACTATTCAACTACAGAGGCCGTCAATTGATGCTCTAATTTTACGAAAAATCTTAATTTTAGTTTGTAATTCAAAACTAACGTCAAATGTAGAATAAAACCATTTGTTTTCGATCTCTGATTTCCTATTTCCGTTTTAAACTAAAATCGAAAAGCGGCGAACAGTCACAGTTTTATTTGAAATACTGTTCAAACAGTTTTGGAACAATAAAACAGTCAAAAATGCCGCCCTTTCAAAGGCAAATAAATAACAGTATTTACCTAGGCGCGTCCTCCATAAAGTGATGTTTGTCTATGGTTTGTTTGACGCAATAGACAATAATTTCTTGAACAGTTTATGGCCATAGACCTCTGAGAACTCGATATCCACTTATTCCATAACACGTTAATGCTTTTATACGTTTATTATTTTCATTATGTGCGTTGTTCGGCGTTGGAAAAATGCACAATTCGTAAAAAAGGCAAGAGTAAACGAAAATATCTAGCAGAAGCTTTTGACCGTGTCATATTTTACTGGGACGTCTCCGGTTTATTTTTCCATCCGATGACATTATACCTTTTAATTCATCTAAGCTTCCATCTTTGCCCGTGATAGAACTATTCTCAAGGCGTTCTTACACGATACTTTATTTCATCCAGATTGCGCATGGGTTGTCTTTTTCAAGCCTACCAACTTAAATTGCAAAACATTATTCTATTCTATTGATACTCACTCTATTGTCATTCCGACTATTGATATAATCCGAGAAAAGTATTTGACTCACATGGTCATGCGATGTCTTCATGGGATTTCTTTTGCGGATCATGTACCTACTCCCCCGACTAGTGTCTGTTCGCGTGGTCTAAATCATTGGGAGTTCAACATTAAAGCAAAAAGGAAAAAATATTCATTTTTTATCAGCAGATTTTCTTCTTCGTATAATATTATAACACGTTATATTATGAGTCACTTCATATCAAAAGTTTGTGTGGAAAAATAGGTATTATATATAAATATTAAATATTTTTGTATTAGGTAATACGAGAATATGGTAAGCATACGTTCATATTTGTGACGGGATTTATTTTGCCACAAAAATAATTAAAAAGTTGGCTAACATTAAAATATTATATTTTTCTTTTAATGCAAAAACTTTTAATACGAATTTTTGTAAATAAAAAAGTCATAAACACATTGGTTACGGTGTGCACATATTTGTGCGTTTCAGAAACATTGCGTGGCGGCGGGGCGCACATTTTTGTGCATTTCTGTGACCTTCAACTTCATATAAAAAAAGACGTTTTAAACTATAATTTCTTCTGTAATATTGGCGTTGTGGTGTAGCAGATAAGTGTTACTATAATATATACATCATTATGGACTCTTCACAGGTTCAAAACATTGCTGAAAGTCATCATTATTTTCAAGGAAGAATTGGAAATTAATTTTAAACGTGGACGACGGACGGTAGTTTTTTTCTTTTTCAAAAAAATGAAATAAAATACGAAGATCATTGACTTTTTCTTTAGTCATTAGCTGATACTTATGACGCAATGGACTCAAGTGGGGAAGCCCTAATATCATTTTTTATTCGCAGCTCTTGCGATTTCAACACTTGTTAAACTGTGTTATTATTACATAATATTATGTCAAGTGTATTTGACATTTTTTTACTATTATGATTTGTGGACTTAATATAAATATATATTTTTAAATAATTTGATAATACTTTTTGTTTTATTGATACAAGCTCCACAGTTTGAAGTTTGCTGACATACATCCGGTAGCGGGACTGCGATCTAATCCCGCCCGCCGCAAGTGACAGTTTTTTAACAAACCTCGCCGTAACTAATGTGTTAAAATCGAGTTCCATCACGAATTAATTGTTTGAAAATTATAAATAAGAAAAACTTTTCAATACTAAAACAATATTATTAGCATTCATACAGTGAAATGGAAAAAACACAGAAAAGAAGAAAAAAAATACTATGAAGTAGTGGCGCACTGTTCAAACTCTAGTAATATTATAGTCCAAGTACGTTAAGTCTTGTTCGTTGTAGTTTTTCTTTGGAAGTTCACTGCACAACCGACCATTAGATAAAACCGCCACTGCCCCCGACACTCTTTTCAAAGTACATCCATTCTACATGTCCAAACCATCTAAGCCTCATTTTATAAATATTGTTAATAACCAATCACGATTACTCAGTCATTTGGATTATTTTCAGATCTCCTCATTCGTAATACCATTCGTGTTTTACCACACATTATCCTCAAGAATCTAATTTATTCTGCATTCAATCTACTTTCGTCAAACCTCTGCTAGGGTTGATATCAGAATTCTAATGTGACCTGTTGCCCTCATTTCCTTCGACAACTTGGCAACTACAGCATTCAGTCCTCCACTATTCAAATTTCTTCCATTCGCCCTCCCATCAATATCTTTATCGGCCATCCCGTATTTTGCGAACATACTTCCCAAATGCACAAACTTATATAATTGCTCCAACGATTCACCACTCCCGATAGTTTAATGCGCGTTTTACACGATGCTGTTTTTCGACCATTTTTCATATGGATCGTCTTTTCATATGGATTTGGGGTGAAAAAAGGGACGTGTTCTATTTTTAGTCCCGATTTTCATACAGTTTGACGTGAATTATCTGTCAGCGGTACAGTCTGACTTTTTATAGTAGACAAAAAATGAGGGAGCAGCAATTGTTTAAAATGTTTTGAATGGCAACACCAAAATGGCTCATAGAAAGATTAACGTATGTTAAAAAAAAGCACAATGTGGACCATTGTGCATATTTTTTACTTCAAGCAAATGGTGGCCAAGTGGCGCTTTCCAAAAGGAGATGATTCTACGTCATATTGCAAAAAAAAAATTATAACCTTTTCTAAGGAAGATTATGGAATGGCCATTTTTTTGTATGTCTGAAATTTATGTATCGAAATAACCATGTATTTAATGTAAGATAAATAAAAACAAGATAAAATTCACAGATCAAAATTGTTTAAAAAGAAAAATTAATTATGGTGTTTTGCCTTGTTTCATTAAAATGAACTGTCAAACTCAAATGTGAAAAATTTTAATGCGAAGAACTCATCTCAAAGACAAAGTGAGTAGCTTGGAATTGTCAATGTAATACATTTTTTAGTTCCACTTTATGAAATGTCTATATTTTATTGCCAAGCTAAAACTATTATTTAACGTATTTTGTGAAAATGTTACGTGTTCGGAATATATTTAAAATATTCTTGAAAAGATTAGACTAGAATGTGTTTATTACTGATTGGGAACACGTGTTTCTGTTCGGTATTGTGAATTTCGCGTATATGTGTATTTATTTTGTTGACATCTTGTGACATACTTCCTTATGATCTATGGTTATGTTAAAGGTGTTGCTATTTTTGACGAGTACCGTCCCATAATATTATTTCTCCTTTAGTGGCAACAATATCTGTGTGAAATGGTAGGTATGAATATAATGATCGTGTAAAGCAAATATTTTTAATATGTTTTTAATAGCCTATAAGGTTTCCATGTGGAGATCGGTATGAAAAAAAAGCATCGTGTAAAACGCCCATTACGCAGTGTTTTCGTATCCTTACTTTCAACTACTTAAAAATTGTGGTACCACGGCCTGCCTACTCAGAAACTCTCAAAGTATCAGTAAATGTTACAGATATATTATGCAGAAAATTTTATAACTCCGATTTGTTTGAATTTTTCATCTATCGACTTCGCTTGAATCAGACTGGAATCTTTTTAGATTCCGAGAAGCCTTGAAGCCTTTACATGAAAGCTTTCCAGGTACTCAAAAATTCTCCGATTTAGCGATCTCTTCTGAAGTGAAATAAATTGTTTAGGTTTTACTTTAAGGACTTTCTGTCAGATGTTCCCAATCTGTGGTTCGCGACTACTGTTAGGTCTTTTATGTATTTTAATTACTATAACCAAGAAAATATATTTATTTGTCTCTTGCAAAATATGTCGAATAGTGAACACCGCGTCATTGAATTTGCATTGTCATGGTGTTTTTATAATGAAATCCTAATTTATTAATTGTTTTTGTGTTTAATTCTTGGAACTCCATCTAATTTAAAAAAATTAATCTACTTAAACAAAATTTATTAATAATAATAATAATAATAGTTGGATGACTTGTATAGCGTCGTTTTTGTGAGAAATCACCTCAAGGGCGCTGTACAAATATTTCTTAACTAATTTTGTACAGACAGATACAGAAAAACATACTTACCTGGCAGGTCGCTTCAGATGAACACAGTTTTAGAAAAATTTAATTATAGAGATGATAGTTTTACAAAGTTTTACAGAGTTTACAAAGTTTTACAGAGTTTTACAAAGGAGTTTTACAGGAGTTTTACAAAGTTTAGATAGTTTTACAAAGGAGTTTAAAGTTGTTCTGCTCAAGTTATTTATTATTGTAACAGCTGTTTCGGCGTTCAAAGTCATATTTATACGATTATATTTACCCTCACCAAATTTCTATTTCTATGGTACCTAAAAATACAAAAAAATAAAGTTACAGAATAAATGATTATTATCATTATTTGTAAATCTGCTTAGCAAACTCAAGAAAAGCAAATTTATGTGAATATGAAAAAAGTGTGTTCTTTTAAAGAATAAAAAAAAATATACCACAGAAAAACTTTTCTAACATTCAAATATGATGAAAGTCCCAAACTTCTCATTTTCACCAAAAACTATACGTACCTTTTCCACGTTGTTTGACATCACTGTCGGAAGTGTACCTATTCATCAGTGGCGTGCATTGCTCATTGACCAAGGGTACGCTGTGGATTAGCTGGTGTCGATAATCACATAATAAGTATAATCACCATTCATCATAACCCGAAGGGCTTAGATTGTCTTTTCTCGTCTTAACAGGTTGTTATCAGTAAAATATCCATTAGCAGTGGTGGTCAGTTATCAAGATTATTCGCCAAAGACCATACCATGTTGATATGATGGTCCTCGTTCGATCACCGAACGTCACTATTTGTATAGGCGATCGCTTGGGAATACCGAATGCCGTTGGCTTTTACCCTCCACTCAGCATCCACAAAGGTGACATAGGGATATAATTCTTGTTCTGTGATTTAAAAACTACGTAACAACACGGAAGGCAAAACAAAAAGTACCAAAACCAATTGTTTTCATTATAAACTTTCATTCTTCTAATTTGATTGAAAACAAATTATAAATTATTATAATAAAATAATAATATACTTTTTATATTACCTATGTATAAAAAAATATTAACATTGTTTTTTATATATTTTTTTTATTCATTTCCGGCTAAAAATATCATGTTTTAGCAAAGTAAAAAAGCAATATCGATTCATACACTTTGTACATACTCGTATGTAGCGAAATTGTAAATCTCGCATAATCTAAAAACTTTGCCAAACAACTGTTGTAAAGGAAGCTGTTTATAGCTCATTATATCATAGCATTATCGATAGTCGTATAGAATCATTAATGGAAGCATTGAATTTGAAATATGTCCACAGATGTCATCGTCACCATTGACTAAAAAGGGACAATTTATGAAAAAGTATAAAAACCTCGTTGAAATGATTATTATCTTAAGATATATTCCAATATTTTTTTGTCTAATTTTTATGGAAATTGCGCCGTTTGCGCGATGTATCCCGTTTGATAAAACTAAAAATACTCTCTCGAGGAGAATGGTATTTTAACAACCGGGTCAGGTTGCAACTGAAGACACGAAAATTATTAAAAAAAAAAACATTTTACTATCGTGAAACGACTATTACGTAAAAAAAAAAAACACCTAAAGAATTATAAAAAAAATATGTTGTTTTCAGATTTTCTTTTGTTAAACTATACATATTTTTTACTCTCCGTTTTCTTAGGGTAGGCACAGCTTTTAGCCTCTATGGACTGCACGCCACTGCTATTTATATACACCAATACACATAATTCTTAG
Organism: Halesus radiatus; assembly: GCA_022606495.2. Lineage (NCBI taxonomy): Eukaryota > Metazoa > Arthropoda > Insecta > Trichoptera > Limnephilidae > Halesus > Halesus radiatus. Next base: position 58,992 of record JAHDVE020009179.1, on the reverse strand, counting down.
CGTGTGTTGATTTGGCCTAATTATTGCGCAACCTATGATGCCTAACACAAAGTTTTAGAACCCCTAACTTGGATAAATATTATCCAAAAACAAGTACACAACATGTATGCACTGAGCCGCCTCACACACATCGACCGTTTTTATTAAAACATGTGGGAAGGGATCGAATGATGGGCTTGACTCAAGAAAAGGACGGTCGGACAGCCGAACCTTTCGGCGCGGTGGCTTCAGTTAGTATGGGTGAAAACGGCCGTCTTTAGTCACTATTAACCAGCAACCAAATCCAAGATAAATAAAATTGAGTACGTGAAAAAAAACGACTTTATTTTCATAAACCGTATGCACCTTCTGACGCGAGTATGTTTATATTTTGTCTGGTGCGGACTTGCCTAAACAAAGCGATTTGGTAATGCCGACTCTCTCAAAACAATATGTTAAAAGTCAAGATTCTAAAGTGCGATTGTTTTCATTCTAATTTTAAAATTCAAATAACTAGTTGCAAGATGGTGGCGAGTGATCTTATCGTTTATGAATGAAGACAAGAATTATTATCTCTCGTAGAATGGGGAGAAATTAACAGGTTTCAAATTTACATTTTAAATATTAATATTAACTGCATTTTTAAAATTATTAATTATTTTTATTGAGATTTAAAAACCTCATTTTAATATTTAATCATTGTAGAAAATAATATTAACATAACCTATATGAAACATGAAAACGGAAAAAAACAACAGAAAATAAAATGAGATAATGTTCTTTAGACTTTTATAAAAAGTCAATAGATGTCTCATATAAATTAAAAATCGGATATTAATCCGAGACACTGTCTAGTTTGCAATTTTGTTCGTTAAGAAGTAATCATTTTAAAGATAGCTGCCAATGACATGGGATTAAAAATGGAGAATAATATTGGCAAAATCTTGAAATTGAGATATGATATCGATGAAGATGACATAAATTGAACTGGTCTCATTAGATAAGTTGGTTAAGCGGTTGCCACGGATAGGCAGAGGTCCTGGGTTCGAGTCCCAGATGCGACTGAAATCTTTTTATTTTCTTTCGTTTTTTTTCCGTTTTTATGTTTCATTTAGGTTATGTTAATATTATTTTCTACGATGATTAAATAATGTTAACAGTTAAATAATTTGTATGACGCTGTTTTTATGAAAATTCACCTCAAGGGCGCTGTAAAATTTTTATTGTAGAAGTAGTTCGCTACAGCAGGTGATTTAGAGGGCCCGTGTTCATGGGGGTGAGGATTGTCCAGGTCTTGGCGGCGGATGTGTCTGCCCACCAACCGTAATGGGCCTGATCAGAAATGGCCGATTGAGGGAGACTCCTTGACCTCTCCAGCTGGACTATCTCGACCCATCGCCTTACTCCGCTGTGGGAGAGGGATGGCTTAATACGTCACTCCTGGACAGCGGCGTGCATTTATCTATGACTAAATGTAGGCTGTGTGTAGTTTTTCAAGTTCGAGTATGAGTAATTGTGTATTGAATATATGAAAACTACCATTTTTTATTATCTTTCGCTGATTGTTATGGTCAACTGAATAAATGAGTGTACTAGTTCCTTAATAAATTCAAGAAGAAAAGCATATTTGGATTATAAATTGGCCTTGTAAATGTTTATATAATTTCATCTTATTGTTCGTTTTTCTTAGGGTAAACCCAACTTTTCAGCCATTATGGACTGCACGCCACTGCAGTGCTACACACACTGACCCCAAATTCCTACCCACCTCTCATACCATTCAATCCAAGAATTTCCTTTCCTTTTTTTTTACAGTTACTCCACACAGGAGACCCTGAGAGAAATAATTTCCCTCAAGGCCTATATCATCTTTGGGGATGCTGTATGGAGGGTGTTTTAGAGGATAGGGAGGACTAAACCCTTTTGCAGGATGGAGGAAATAAAGAGGCCGGAAGATCATTCCACAGCCGAGCTGTTGAACATAAGAATGAGTCGTAGAAGCGACCCGTTCTCATGTGACAAATGTCAATCGCGTGTTTTCTTAAAAAAGATCTTTCACACATCTTATTCATTGATGACATAGGACGGGAGGGAAATCATATTCCTCACGGCCTCCTGTTCGAGTTAATGTAATTTATTTTTTATATATATTTACGGCCGTTCTTCCCAACTTTTCGGATGATCAATCTGAGTCACCGATCAACCAAGTGTTTTGTCAAGTATTCGCTCTATTTGCCTGAGTCCAAGAATTTTTTAATCCTAATTTGTCTATGGAGGTGCCCGCCCACTATAAAATAGTGTCCATCCACTTTAATATCCGATAAAATAGTAGCCGTCCACTTTTAAGACAATGAAGTGACATCAAACTGAAAACTTTCAATGTAAAATTAAAAAAGATGACTTAATATTGCATTTATTATGAATATGTTTCATTTGTTTTAAAATCTAATACATAAACCCACATTTTATACTTCACAAACGTGTGTGTTAAAAATATCTTGAAAATAAAGTGTTACCTTGACTTTAGATAATGCCGCAAAGCACATTGTTCGTTTGGTACATTTGACGTTTCTCGATTAATGAAAAAAACAAAACGTAACTTATGATTAGTAAAATAAGTTGGGTTTTCTTCAGTTTCATTTAAAACATGTTTTGAGATTCCAAAACGGAAATAAATCTTTGTCATTTAATATACGAATTGCGTAAAATAGATCGTAAACTAATAATGAAATTTGACATTTCGGTGACGTTTATTCACCCCGTTGACACTTTTATAACTAGTCCTGTGTTGAGGGTAACTTAATCCATAAAATATTTCGTTGGGGAAAGCGAATTTCTGCATTTGAACAGAGTTGAGGCAAAATTTCGGTTCAACAGTTGATCAGTAGGGTTGGAAAGAACGGCCGTTAGTGGATGCTTTCCCACATTCTATAACGAGCTTTTTAGCAACTTTTACGTGATAATTGTAATTTTGGCCTGGCTGGCTGTATTCCCCCTACACTCCCGCAATGGCAGCCCACGACTAAAAGCGAAATCCAGCGGAAACACAATGGATATTTCCAGCGCAGACCGGCCGATAAATATACAAATCGCAAACATCAAAAGTTCTTTTTTAGTCTTGCAATGAAACGAAACATCATTATTATGAAGGTGATCCCAGAAAAAAAGGCCTACAGCAAGCTTACAGCTTCCATCACTCTCAGCCGGTCGCGGGCGCGTCCTTTGATCGCCTTATGTTTGACTTGAAGCTTAAAGCTCAAACACAGAATGAGCTTTTAATAGGAATTCGGAGTCATTTCTGCGATTGTTAAAAGCGTCATTTTAATAAGCAATTTTACAATTTCGAGAACTCGGTTTGTTCTTAACGATTTGATGATTTATTTTTACTACCCGGCTTCGCCAAATTTCAATTCTTTTTATTTCAAAAACTTTTTTCTCATCGATCAATTAAAAACATCGCAAAACATGAAACAAAATTTTTTTGGCTCATTATTTTGAAATAGATTATTTAAAGCTCCGCGCGATATAAATTAATTTGCGAACTGAAAGCAGTTTAAAAAAATACTTTTTTTTCGATAGATACACATCTTTTTATTTTTTATGCTTTGTCATTTTCTTGATTTTATTTATATTAATAATATAAAATAGTTTCTTTTGAAATTTTTATATAAAATCATTAATTAATATTTAAAAAAAATATATTTTTACATTTTTAATTAGTTACTTACCAAGTAATCACACATTGTTGATTTCCTTTTATGTTTGTAATTTTTTTATTCTTACATTTTATTATTTGTCTATACTTGTTATTATTTTTTATTATACTGTTTATTCCGATGAGGGAAGATTTGATTCTGAAACATGTAGATATTTATATATTAAAAACAGTGGTATAAACCAAGTACTTCTTAATAGTAATATTGAAAGTAGTTAGGTTAAGGCTAAATGAAACTTTATGCACGGTCATATAAAAATGCATTTTAGTAAAACTAACATATATTATTTTAATAAGTTTTTTGGAAGACTTGAGCTAAGCATACATTAACAATTTATTACATTTATATTTCACACCCGCCAACAAATAATTCATCTCAATATTTAAAAGCGTTCAGTACTAAATTTTTTTTTTTTTTTCAAAAAATATTCGAATTAGCGCCATCTGCGAGCGCGTATCACGTGTCGTTTAACCTTAACATCAAAAGTTCAGACAGAAAACGCAGTGCATATTTCGTGCTGACAGAGCTTACCTTTCGAGAGTTATTGCTGGGACAAACCATTTTTCTGCTTTTTTATGTTTAGGTAGCTACTTCTAGTTTGTTTTCTATTACGGGGTACTCAATACTTCTAATTTATTTATTAATTGTTTTGGTACATTTACAGAGTGACGTGACCATATTTGTAAAATTAAAATCAGAATTGGGAAGTGCTTAAGTGTAAATAATTCAGTTAATTTTTGTTGTTGTTTAGTTAGCATTTGGTAGAGATACTAAATAATAAAAGAAATAAGTGAAATAGAACATAAAGCATAAAATGCGATAGAGAAAAAAGAGTTTTTTTAAAGCAAAGAATGTTACAAGATTTCTAATAACACCATAAGGTATACTAAAAAAAGAAAAAAAAAGATATAGAAAGAGAATAGAAAAAGAAACATGTTACAGTATTTCTAATAACACCAATGTTTTCCATGGCGTGATAGAAGATGGTTAATTTTGCTTTTTAAAATATGCGAGGCTATTTATAAAGCTATCTATATCGTGACATTCTGTATCATTGTACAATCTACACATTCCATTGGATTGAAATGGGCAATATTGTTATTAAATAACTCAAGATAAATTGTTTAACGACTCCTTAAACAGCGTCCATTAGGAACTTTGATGTGAATACTAATTAGACAATGAGTGGTTTCGAGTTCCTTATGAATAATTTTGTATAGGTATATAAAGTCAGTAGACTGTCATATTGGAAAAAGACGTTTAATCCAAGGCCAAGTCTGTATCTTCTACGTTAGCTAACGCAAGATAAATCGGCCATAAACAACACACTTTGACAGTTTAGTAGTCCGTATCGCGCTAACACGTTACGTTCGCGTTTACGTTGAGAGGAAAATCCGTAACGCAAACGCAAGAGACGGCGCTGTGTTTATGGCCGATTTAACTTGCGTTAGCTAACGCAAAAGATACAGACTTGACGCCCTGATCTGAGCAATTTAAACAATCCTTCAACAGACAAAATATGCTTAATAAGGAACTCCAGTCAATTTAATTTTTTTTAATCAACAAAGTCGTTCTAACTTAAATATCAGTACCATAATTTTATTTTTTCTAAAGTAGTTTTTATAGTAAAAAAAATTTCAAATTTTCAATTATTCAAATCCGTTTTGAGGTTAGAATGTCAAATGTCAAAACAAGGATGAGGTTTACCGTACAAAATTTTACATTCTATATATATTAATCATAACTAAACATAAGTAAGAATATTATGTTCCCTTTTCCAAACTTTAACTCGAAGAATAATAATAGTATTGAGCATTAACATTATCATAATATCCGTATAGATAATTGGTTTGCTCATGAATACTCTAATTTCCTTCAATAATAATAAATTTCTAAAATGTTTATAGTGAACAACAATTATAGAGATTAAAGTCACCTAAATTAAGTTTAAATTTTGTCAAAACTAAATAAAAACAAAACAAAAATGACAAATAAAAATTTTCACACAAATCTAAAACCAGAATACGCGGGTGACGTCAGATTTTCCGAATGCAATGGTACCAATATAACATATTGTTTTGATGAGATGATTTTTTATTCCCATTTTTAATAAATGTTTATAAATTCAAGGTATAATAAATACATAATAAAACTTGTATATTCTGAATCCGTTTTTGCCGATTTATTTGATTTTTTTAAAGTCGTAATATTTTCACAGCAGTTCCTTATTACTAGTTTTTATTTTAATATTGTAACGATTTAAAAATGATTTAATTTAAAATATTTCCTCACAATAGACAGTCAACATGACAGTCAGATATTCCATAATACTATGATTTATCACTGTTTGAGAGTAGCATGGATTTAATTTTATTTAGATTTCCCGGAAATTTTCTTATCTTTCTTTATGTCACTGATAAATTAATATTATTATTTTATACTCACATACAGTCTTGTTATCCAAAGAGTTTCCAAAGGGTTCGATAACATTTTGTTCGAAACAAAATTTAAAAAATCGTCTAAATAAAATGGGATTTCATCATACATTAAAAAAAAAATATATATATATATATAACTGGTATCGAAAACTGGTATTGAATAACTGGTATCGAAATATTTTTAATAAAAATAATTTCATGATAATGCCTAGAAAAGCACCCCCAAAGATGACATAGGCCCTTAGAGAAATTAGTTTTCTCAGGGCCTCCTGTGTGGAGTTGATGAAAAATAAAATAAAAATTCTGGTAAAACAAGAGCGTAGTCTTGTTTTTACAGTTAATCTATACATCAGGCACTGAGGGAAATAATTTACCTCAAGGCATATGTCATCTTTGGTGATGCTGTGCGGAGGGTCTTTTGGGGGATAGGAAGGAGTGAACCTTTTTGTAGGGAGGTAACACAGAGGCCGGTAGATCATTCCAGAGCCGAGCTGCAGAATACAAGAACGAGTGGTAGAAGCGACCCGTTCTCATGTGAAAAATGTCAATCCTGTACAAATGTTGGGCGAGAGTTTCGCGTGTTTCACTGGTGCCGAAGGGATCAATGACGCTAGTTTCTCAGAGCATCTTCCATTGAAATATCGGTAGAACAAGGACAGCATTAACACTTGACATCTGTGCTTCAAATATTGCAATCCGTTTGTTACGATAGGTGGATCTATCAAACGGACCGACCGTTTCTGCACACAGTCAAGGGTTTTTTAAAGATATTTTAAGACTCCCGACCGAAGGTGGCTGCCAGATTCAACAGTGGGGCGCACTTGCGGTTTATACAGCGTCATTATGCACTATTCTTAGACGAAATCTAGATCAATCGAGCAATTATTAAGGCTCTATTTTGGAAAAGTGAACCTATTTTTTTTCTATCGGATGGTAAAGGTACTTTAAGTTTGTCAAAAAAGTTACACTTGCGTCCAAATTCTGACTAATATTTGCAAAAATCGATATTTTCCTGGAGGTCGCTTCCTTAAGATTTTCGTCTTTTTTCGTTAGATTTATTTGTGATAACTCTACCTCATACATTAATGATCCACCAGGCCAAACAAAAAAATGAAAATGTTGTACTGTTTATGTCGTTTTTGCAATAAGTATATTATTTTAACTTTTCCGTGTTATTTTTTTTCTCTTCTCTTTTCAGGTAAACATTTTCGGGATATACATATATTATACATAGAAAGATTAAACCTGTAAAATAATAAGAACAAACAACCCCGGTTTAAAAAAAACCCTACAATAGCTAATCTTCCACTACAATGCATACTGTAACGTAACATTTTCCCGCAACCATACCTGTTGTACCTACACCCGGTACTACCCATCTAAAAAAGTATACAGTATAATAATAATTCAGCAACGAGCCACACGGTACCAGGCATTCGGTACCGAGGATTACTGGGCGTTGACGAGAATTTGAAAAAAACGCCAACGCTGCTATCGTTGGCAATTGTCAACTGTTGAATACAACCATTGGAAATAACGCCGACGTTGACACGAACATTAACAAAAATAATAAATAAAGATTCTAATAATATTAGACGCTAGGCGCTATGTATCAACCGTATTGGATAGATACATCCATAAGAAGGGTACATAATCACCGTACATATTCGAAACAACGCATGAAATTGTTCACGAAGTATGAACTGTTGATTTTTTTTCTATTCGGCGCCACGCACAGAGCAAATAATAACCATATAGATATCCTAACACGCAAGGGGATTAAACTAAAATAACTAGAGCGAGGGGTGAGCTAGGCGTGCTGCCAATTTAAATAAAACAGCAAACAAGTCAAAGGGTTTGGCTGGTTCACAAAAACCGAATATTTTGTTATAGTTTATTGCTTGACTTTTTTATAAATGTTTTATAATTTGATTACTGCAGTCAAAATCAAGCGAAACAAATGTGAATGGCAGTGAACTAGGCTGGTTCTAACATGACTGTAAAGTGACCTTTGACTCCGGTCGTTGAAATGGTACGTTAATTTAAGTCCATAAATTCTGACAATTACCTTTATACCAAACCCATATTGAAAGAATTGAATGCATTCAACGTAAATTCTTTACGTAAAATCATTAAAATTCCATAACTTCAGGCTTCAAATACGACGTTTAATATTTGATCAAATCTATTGTTTAAAATTATGAATAATATTCTGGACTCGCCAGAACTCGTCAACTTTATAAAACTCCACATACCGTCAAGACCAACCCGACAAAAGATTTTTTTCATTTGCCCGTATGCTGGACCAGTCTTAGGATAAATTCTCCAATTCTTCGTATTTGTGCGCAATATACCGGACAATTTAACAATATCGAGATTCTTTACGTTACCCTCTCAAAATATCGACCCGAAGTAATGCGTACGACCACATATAATTGATGCACTTTTTTTTTTTTTTACATGAATACCGCACAAGAGTCCCAACTGCTCCCAACCGTCTGGAGCCAGTGAGACTATGGCATTCCCAATTGGGGAATGTTGTGAGGCTGAAGGTATTGGGGAGGGGAAGGAGAAGGGGAAGAGGAAGGTGGGGAAATAGTAATAAATAATACTAGTGTAAAATATAATGAGAGTATCTCCTGTCCCGATCCTATCTTCGTCTTCCTCTTCCCCCTTACTTCTTGTTTTTTTTTCATCTTTCTCTTATTAGCTTCATAAGTAAAACACCTGTATATAACCAATGTTAGCACAATAAACTTGTTGGCTTACCCTTTGTTAAACTTCCGTTGTATATATATATATATATATATATCTGTAATAGAAGCTGTTTGTTTCTTAAACATAAATAAACTATCAATTATATTCAACTGTTGATGCAAAATTTCATCAACTGCGTTGGGCGTTGTCGACATCTATCCGTTATTTCCAACGGCTATATTTAATACAGTACTAGTACCGAGCGGCACAAAAGTTCTGCCCATTCAGCGGTTCGTGTTCCATTGTTGAACCTGCGTATTGCGCAGTATGTATTATATGTACCTGCCGCTGCAGGCCTTTATACATGGGCCAGTCGGGGAAATCATTTTCCGACTGTATCAAAATGAAAAGCGCTTTTTTTCATCTGCCAGGCACTACAGAGGTACTCGGTAAGTTAACGTACTGGTTTTCTGAAAATTATTTATATATTTTTTTATTTTTTTATTTTTAGTAGATTGCTATTTAGCCAAAACTTAGTGTAATACATTTTGTATAGTGGCCCATTTATATTAAGGTTTTAGTGTAATATAAATGTATTTTTATTTTCTTTCTTTCTGTATCATATTTAATACTTTATTTTCTATTTTACATTTATAATTTAACATCTCTACCATATATATATATATAATAATAATAAAATGGTCAATTAATGGTCGACTAAAATCACTTCAGGGGCGCTTTACATCTTGTTAAAGTTTGTAGCCACTTTTAAATATATACGTTTTTAGACTTTTCTTAAACGGTTCGAAATTGCTTTCTGACCTCAAACCTAATGGAAGATAATTCCGAGAATGTGAACCCAGTACATTAAAAGCTCTGTCACCAAATTTATCAGCATTCGTACGAGAGGGTTCAACCAGTCTGTTCGATGTATCAGACTTGGCCGACCTGTGTGTGAGTTGCCTCTGAGCAAGATTGTCCCTCACGCAGAGATCAGACAAGTATGATGGTGGCAGCCCGTTCATTGCCTTATATACCATAAGAGATATTTTAAACTGAACTCTTTCTGTGACTCGAAGCCATTGTAGGCAATCACCTAGAAGAGGAGTGATGTTACAGTATTTGTTGGCACTGCGTACTAGACGAGCTGCTGCGTTGAACACTCCTTGTAGTATGTTCAAATGTACAAGGATACAAACTATTGCAGTAGTCCAATCTGGATAACTAACCAAGTGATAACTTAACCAAAAGCTATCCACCCAGTGAACACTTTAAACTTGATTATTAAGGCTTTCGCACTTCCCAATGCTAATTTTATACATATGATCATGTTAATATTCTGTGAATGTTCAAAAATAATTAATAAATAAACATTGGGGTTGCGGAATAATAGTCAAGAGAGTAATTAACACAATGCATTATCTCGGATGACAGATGATAATGAAGAGACATCGGACAATCACCCTTTCAAGCCTCTTTCACACAATACTTCAGTCGCACGTTTATTAGAGGTCTCCCACACGACTGATTTGCTTATACTAAGTAAGCCATGGTCGTCCTTTCCTAAAGTCAAGCCTACCAACTTTAGGAAAGGACGACCGGATGGTCGAACCTTTCGACGCCGTGGCTTTTTTAGTTTAGGGCAAACCAGTTGTGTGGAAGGCCTTTTACACTCAGAGAGAACGAACATTGTACAAGTTATGATATAAATGTCGTTTTTACCGAGCTGCACCCAAGATTCGACGTTTTTTTCCTCTTATTTAACAATTTAAAACACGAAATAAATAGTACCATCAAGGTTTGTCTTACTTTTATACTTATTTCAAAGTTTCATACTCGGGGCAATGACCCAAGTGTACCACAGAGTCAGCAATATGCAATTGCACATTGTTCTGTCAGATATTAACCGCAATCTTCGACGGTGGCAAAGGACAATTAACCGACCGCGTTGCATGCCATGATCAACCGCCTTGTCGATAATCCATCCACCTAGTCCATTACACTTTGTACTTTATGATAGATAGTTCGAATTGGTAAGAAACTCTTTGAATATAGTAAATATTTCGCTTGTGTCGCAGTTTCTATTAAATTTGACTGCGCAGAGGCTGCCTAATATCTTTGACTTTTATTATTATTATTATTTTTTTACTTAATATAAATACATATAGAATATTTAATAGTACAGATATAATAGCTGATTACAAAAAAAGTATGAATTTATTTTACAAAAAATGCCCAACTCAATAGAGAAAGATTTCTCGTATTTGTGTTGAGGAGCACCGCCATCTAGCGACAGTAGTGAATAAAGAAAATTAATAGAAATAAAAGTACATCAAGAATGTAATATACATAACGTTTGTGAAAGACTAAAAGTACGTGATACTAGAAATGCAACAATAAGGCGCCAGGATATACTCGTAAATATAGTACATTCTTATTCATATTTGTTAGTAATCATAGAAAATGTAGGTCAACCTAAGGATCTAATGTATCTATTTTTTTCTCATAGGGAGAGGGATATCTTCATCTCATAAATAGTTGAACAAGTAATACATCATATTTATTTATTTATTTACTAGTTGGTGTTTACCCGGCCTTGTGAGGGATTTTTTTTTGGAATAAAGTTATGAATTTATGAATTCCGCTTGCCGTTTGGTTGCCATAATTGATTTGACAGAGAAGGTAATGCCTTGTGACGACTATTACTATATCTAATCAAAGGAAAAAAGAAACATTCATTTGAAAATTTTATTTCATTCCAAACATTTATTTTTTCAAAACATATTTAAGTAATAAAGTTCTTAAGTAGGTACCTACTTGTATTTTCCATTTTAATATTCTACTCAAACAGACCTTCTTCTTTTGAATATGTAATCTGTGGCTAACAGGAGTGGTATATCTATGGGCTAACCTCAACACAACATGGCGGGTTCAATGTTTTTCATATTAATTTTAAAACGTTATACCAACAGTTAGATTTAATTCAAACTACTAAACCTTCTAACTAATAAGAACAAACTGTGCTCTTTTCAGCGAAACCGGTCTAGTAGTTTTCGTGAAAATAGAGGACACACAAACAGACAAACATTTATTTTTAAATATAAAAAGAGACTCGTTAATTTTTGAGAAATCCAAAGTTAACATTTTTCATTTTGTACATGCATTGTGAGTAGTATAATACAACAAAATAAAACGAATTGTGGGTTTCCTCCTTGTGACTTCACCTTATAAGACAATATATAAAAAAATTAAAAAAATAGATAAAATAAAACTAACAAAATTATATTTAAAAAAATCAATCGTGTTAAGTACATGAAATATATCATATTATGAAGTTCTTATTCAGGTGGTAACTGAAGATGTCTACATATATCAAGACAGGGTGTCGTAAAAATTGTAAAAATATTAAATTCCTAAATTAAAATTTGACAAGCTGAGTTGACATCGCGTCGGGGTCTCACCCAGGCGTCTTGAGTTCGATTCCTCGGCTGGCTAAATCCTCCATCACAACACAAGCAACATCTTCCGCATACTGTGATGATAGTAGGATATTTAGAAATATTATCAAGTTATTCGTGACCTGGGAATGCCTGTCTTAAAAAAATTAACAGAATTATAAAAAACTACATTTTTTTCAATAAAACATCATAAACAAAAAATCGCTCGTGGATATTTAGAAATAAATGTTCATTCTTGTTCAGGTGGGATTTCACCAGGGTAATACTGCAAGTATCTACCACCCAAAACATGTCGAAAATATATTAAATATTGTCTTATATTCGTTGACGAAATAACACAAACTAATTAAATACAATGTATTAACACACGCCGGGTTTATGAAACGGGGACCTCAGAATTCGTTGTCAGGGATCTTAACCGCTCCACTACGGAGGCCTTCCCTTAATTGAACAGTATCAAAAAATATGTTTTAAAAGAATTTTCGTAGTGTTGTTATACCTTCGTTTAGTATTTTTAAATTTAAATATCCTGTGCCGGCCCTGGTTTCAGTAGCGCCCTTAGGGCCCGCGCTAATTGGCGCAGTGTAAACAGACCAACCCCTTTTTAAACAACCCCCGTTGGCAGGTATTAGTATTAAGGTAGTTATAATAGACGGGGGAGTATTGATATACCACCCAACCCCCTCCAATCTACTCTCCACTCTCATGCTCTCCTTGTATCTGCCTCGTGGATTCAGGACTTAACGTGTGTGATCAGAAAGCGAAACATCACATTTCCATTGGATTCGGAAATTTGTATTACTTGTCCGATGATTTGAATAAGCGTGAATAAGAAAATATGAAAGATTACGAATCCGGAGGTCTTGCGTTGAAAATCACGAGATATTAAAAAAAAATATTGCCTCGGTCGAGAACCGAATCCCGGTCAACTTCTCGGAACGAAAAATGCTGACGACACCACCACTATTGTAAGAATGATGGCATAAATTCATTATATGTACGGAAAATAAGATTAACGTATTTTTGAAATTTTAGTATTAGATCTTAAATTATGTTATTTAATAATTGATTTGAATTTTAGAATTAGAGTGTTACGTACAGTTACGTACTTCGTACTCACATCACAGCCGAAATTATGTTGTTTAATAATAAGAATAATTGAATAATCGCAAAACTCATTACTATTTAGAGCCATGAAGATCTTCCAAGAAATACCGGCCAATATAAAAGAAGAGGAAAATGTTGTGATATTTAAGAGGAGCGGAGAAAACTAAATTTTGGATTTAAGGTTAGAGTACTGACCTAAACCTAATGGTATATTTTTTAAAATTAAAGATTTAGTAAATATCTAGTACGCATGAGAAGTATTTTATTTATTTTTATTTTACATTATGAAATATCGGCCATTAAAGGAATTGATTTTTTGCGATTTTAGAGGCATTTTTAACAATTATTTAGGGTGATATAATAACACATATATAAAACTTATTCTAATAAAAGTGGAAATAAGTTTTATATGTGTGTTATTATATCATTATAATGGAATTCCACCATGTATTATCAGTTTCAAAAATAGAATTATTTAGGGGCTAACAGTGATTAAAAAAAAAATTTTACCCCATCTTCTTTGAAAATATAATGAAAAATAAAATTAAAAGAATTAAAAAATATTAAAATAAGCATTATGGTGGAACACATAATTTAAAATAACGACCCGAAATAAACTTTTTTTTTTAAATGTTTTGCTTTTATATTTTTATTTACGTAATCATATTTACATAGCAAATATGGTATTTTTCAATAAAATACAATAAACCCGCAAATAATTTTCTAAATTGTCTCTAAAATTAAGAAAAAACTTTTTTTTTTTCATCGCATATTCTTCAAAATTTAAACCAAAAAAAAATAAAATACTTCTCATCCATACTTACTAAACCTTTAATTTAAAAAAAAATATCATTCAGTTTGGATGGGTATTTTGACCTCAAATCCAAAATTAAGTTATGTATGACACAGGCAGCACAGCCGTTCCTCTTAAGAAGGATGTGACGAAATACGCAAAGCGAAATTTTTAATGTAGTAATTTTTAATATGTTTGATTTGTAATTCTTGTACATTGTGACTTAAATTGTAAAAATGTTTGTGTGTAAATATTATGTGCATATTAGAATACATGTAACCAATGTACATATGTTATATTTTAAGTTAAATAAGTGCTATTTAATATTTTGAGTATTAACCCTTTCTCACCCAGAGTAATTTAAAAAATACACGAATTTGAGAATTATTTACAAAGTTAGTACTAACCCTATTCATTTGCGGTTTTTTTAAATGATTTAGTGATCTTTCCCTAGTAGCACTATTTTTTTTGTTGGATTAGATGCGGTGCGTACACACTTTATATCATAAACAAAAACCGATGTTCGCTCCTTCTGGAATTCTTTGATTCGACTTCTCTACTACCGTAAAACACACAATGTATTTAATGTTATTTCATTGGTTTTATTAGTTTTATTTAAAGAATAATGTGCGTTCTTACATATTACAAGCAAATTCTAAACATAAAGTATATATTATATATGTTTTTATCGTCCCAAAGTTTCTCAATGTATATATAAATAAAAATAGTTTAAAAGGTAATAAAAATGTTTCATTTGTCTACATACTAACTAATTATTTACTAGTCAGAGCCACAGTAATTTTAAAATGACATTTAATATTTCCTAAACAATAAGTAAAAAAAAAAAATTAAATATACCAAAAATTTGTTAATAATTCCACTACACACAATCCAACGTAATTTTTTATTATGTAATTAAATAGCACTTATTAAATAATAAGTTATTTAATAATGTACAGGGTATAGCACCCGACAAACTGTAACCAGTGATTTTTGAGCATATTTGGAGTAAAATACATAGATGGCGTTTTGGTATCCTGTGACCTTTTTCAAAAATACATAAACAAAAACAGTATGCATTGAATAGTTAGAGTCGTAGTGGGGGGTTGGGCGATTACTTGACTGAGTGACCAGTAACGACTTAGGCAAAAATATGTCACCAAAATTTAATTATCATCTTTTACTCAAAATATCTACTAATTATAAACTTATTTTTCTTTCTTTATCGTGCACTAAATCAGGTAAAATATTAAAAAAATATATGTAAAAGCCAAAAAAGAATTGGTATATGTAGGAAATGATTGAGAATAATTTTATTCCTGTTTATCCAAGGCCTAATAAATCTAAATTCTAACGAGCAGATAGATGTTCAGAAGCTCAAAAAATTAATCAGACTATACGACAAATTACAACAAATATTATTCACAAATTTAGCGCTGTTTTGTTCTATAAACACAGCGGGAGTGCGGCACATATTGTCTGGTTTTATCTGATTTCGTCAAAGGCCATAGAGGTCCACATTTTTCAAAAATCTAGCGGAGGCAGCAGCTCTGAACGCGTTAGATCCTCGATACGACCCGGAGATACCCGGGTTATTTCGCCTCGATGGCGTTATTCCTAATAATGCTATGAATAAAATAATAATTTGAGAAGAAGCGGAGATGTGTATCTAGTTTCTGTTTGAAATTGAGCGGGGTGAAGTGGGATGGTTAGAAATAATTGTAAATAAGAAGACTTTGAGAGGCTAGAGAGTTTGACCATTTCACATATTTTCCAATAAAGAAAAACATGTTTTTTGTTTTCCATTTTTTTTTATCATTACATAAATAAATCATTTAAGATTTTCAAATGTAGTTATTGTTACGCTGACAGTTGTTTCGCCTTCCGTTGACTATATGAAACAGCGTGAATAACTTTTGCAGAACTTCCCAAATCGTATTTGATTAAAATTATTTTGTTAAGCAAATAACTCAATTTTTCATATTGAGCGATAAAATATTATTCGTACAACAACGACCAGTTAATTGGGAGAAGGACGTCGGATGGGGATTATTTATTAATTCGATATGATGATAATATTATTACGCAATACGATAAACATAATGCTTTTAAAGAGAAAAAAAAATTACATATTTTTGAAATTTACATAGGGTTAGCATTTATCAAAATCATATCACAACATGACTTTTTCTGACCGTCCTACGTATATTTTACAAAATATTTTAAAATATTAAACATCCTCAAAAAATAGTTTGAAGGTTTTTATTTAATTTGCCGAGAAGAATTTAAAAAAAAATTGTAAGTTAATTATTTTTTTCACAAAAAATAAATTTAATTTTTTTATTTTTTAATAGGGACTTTTCTCCACTTTTTAAACTTATTTTCTTATTTCTAATATGTAAAAAAAAATTAAAACATGCCTTTCTAAATTTTTAAAATACACAATAAATATTCTTTCTTTAAAAACATAATGTTTATTGTATTACATAATAATATTATCATTATTTCGAAGTAATAAAAAAATCGTTTTTAACATCCCCGTCCCCCTTAAATTATAAAAGCATCTTCGAAAGTTGAGCTTTGTTTGGGGTCTCTTGGATTCTAATCATTTTTCCGTTTTGGCACACATCTCTTGCTTCAATGATATTCATACGTACTCTTCAGTTATATCGATTATTGACGTGTTGACCACACTTGATCGTGCCATGTCTTCCATGGGTGTTCCCGACTTATTCTTCCGTCGATTAGCGCGTCACATAGTCTCTTGATTGTCTTTTCTCCGCCAATCAACTCTACATGTCCCTTTCGCAATCTTTTTCGTTTTGCTTACATCGGTCTTGTTCGTAATTTGTAATACAGTGGTAGGTTGATGGTTTTACCATTCATACATTATACCGTCCCCCCCAACCTTATATTATAGTGAGCGGGATTAAAAAAAAGATTGCTAAAAGCAAAAGAAAGTCTACGAAATTTTGTTCTGTAAATATTAGTATATAAATATATGTGGAATAATAGTCACCTGGTCCAAAAGATTATCTCTTCGTTTATGCACCTCTACCCACAGTTGACACAGGAAGAAGGAGAAATGTTCCCTGGCACTCTTTCAAATGCTAATGCTACAATACGATAACACACATACGCCACAAGAATCTCAATTCTTTCGTTATTTTTTTTCTGCCAGTTCCATGTTATACAACAGGTTTGGGATAATTACTCCATTATGGACTCCTGGCCTCGCTTGCTTTGTCAATTTTTGACTACTGCTTTCAATCATCCATTAATCCACATTTCTCGCATTTACCTATACTATATGCAGGTAGCTAGGACTACATATAATTTAATTTAAAATATAAACTCAGTGCTACTTAAATAAAGAAAAAAACTACTTTGTATTATGTATATTTCTAGTTAGGGGCGGTTCGTGATCTAACGGCCGTTCTTCCCAACTTTTAGAATGATCAATCTGAGGCATCAGCCAAGTGTTTTGTTGAGCATTCGCTCTATTTTCCTGTTTCCAAGCATTTTTATTCTAAATTGTCTATGGAGGTGCCCGCTCACTTTCGTATACAATAAAATAGTGCCCGCCCACTTATGTAGACCACGTACATTTGACGTTTCTCTTTCGTAAAAAAACATGACAAAACATAGCTTATAAGCACTTTTTATAACTTAAAACGATTTAAAATTGGAAAGAATTTTGACTTTTGTTGAGTAGCTTTTATTCTTCATCGAAAAGTGTAAATATTATGGGGTCATTTCACTTCAAAATTTGATGGGGAGAGGTAGTTATTAATCATAAAAATAAAATAATATTATTTTAAGACAGCCATAAGTTTTTCCTGGGTATTAGAAAAATAATTTTTAAAGAAATGTGTATTTTTTCTTATAACTTTCAATACGAATTTTTCAAAATTCATATTAAATTGTAATTCCACCGTGAAATAACTTTTTAAAATTAAAAATACTAAAACAATATTAATATCATAATGATGTAGAAAATAAACGGAAAATAAGAATAATTGATTTGCCCAGTCACTGTGCACCGAAATATCGAATTTTTGATTTGACACACATTTTGGAACCGTACAAAACCGTACTTATTTTGTATGAAATAGATTTTTTTTCTTTTTTTTAGGTGCGTTCCCAGATTCGCGCATATGTACTTCCGTACTGTGTTCCTATTAGTGGATTTTTTTACTATGGAGTCGTGGCGCAATTTTAGGTATTTGTACTGGCAAATACTATAGAGTAGTCGCGCGCTGTTCGAAGTATAGTAACATTGTATTCCAAGTGAAGTTCTCTGCACAACCGCTCATTCGAGAAAACCGCCACTGCTTTTTGTTTTCACATTGACCACGTTCCAATAGAATAACAATAAAACTAAAGTCAAAATATCAGCCGTGCATTGCAAACTTCTAAAAGAAAAAAAATAATAACACTATTAAAGGTCAGAGGTGATTCAATCCACTCTGAAAACACGATGACTGCAATTGGCCCAACAAATAAATCTTAATAAATCGTAAATGATTTATTGAGCTGAAACTTGGATGCGAACAACCTTTCCATTTGATGGTTTCACACTGAATGACCTTCTTGTATTTATAATAATTTGAAATAAGATTAATTTAAGCTTGGACTAGCTTCCAGATTACAACGCTTTTTTTCTTAATGAAAATATTAAAAATACGAAAAGAAACAAAAAAATTGATGACACGTCTTATTTTTTTGCAGTTGAATGTGTCTATCGAAGCTCCATAGCTCATGATGGAGTGATATTGCCTGCTGAAAAATATTGTTTTGTTATATTAACAGACAGAAAAAAATGGCGTAAATTTTATAAAGCTAGAGCTCACTGTTAACAAAAAAAAACGATATTTGTCCGGTGTAGGCAGAAGAGGTGACTGGCTAAACTATTCTTTTTCAACAAACCTTCCTTTTTTTATTCCCTTTCATACATACGTCCCGTCGAATCTTATGACTTATGACTCGACTCATATTTGTTCACTTGATCTTGCCATGTCTTCCTGAGACTTTCTCAATTTTTTCTTCCATTCTTTTACACGTCTTGTACTCTTTTAAATCTCTCTTCACGTCCATCCTCTCTACATTAATTACATAATCACTTAACCAATTAATTTGATATGAATAATAACTAAAAATCATCTTCATTGTTCCAAGTGCTAACAAATAAGTGCTCCCTGGTACATCGGTCGCACCGGGATAGGAGTGCTCCTGACTGGGTAAATTCGAATGGTATCGTATCATGTATCATATTGCAATAGACCAGCAAAAGTCAAAGGATAAAACAAGACGTTACAATGGGAGGATAAACTCGTTTCAAAGGCCCTGTAAATTAAATTTCATAAGTAGGTACATCGATAGCTAATGGAATAATGTGCTAATATTCAAAGTATTAAATAGGTACTTCTAGTACCTCCTCCTCTATGTAATAGTCCTAGATCGTGCAATTGTTCTGGATGCAGAGTGAAGATGAAGGCATAAATATTACTACGAAGTACTTCACTTTTATTTTTTTATGTCGACAGTTAAAAAAATCATAATGGATATTTTTGCAGTGACGTGCATTGCTGTATGACCAAAGGTAGGCTGTGTATAGTTTTTTAAAGTTCTGGTAAGAATTGTGTAATGAATAATTGAAAATGGGCATTATATAATCATCTTCCACTGATCGTTGTGACCAACTGAATACATGAGCGTACAAGTTTCTTACCTATTTGTAAATAATTTGATTTTTTACGGTTCGTTTGCCTTTGGGTAGGCACAAATTTTCAGCCTCCTTTATGGACTGCATGGAAGTGGAAGTGGAAGTGGAAGTGGAAGTGGAAGTGGAAGTGGAAGTGGAAGTGGAAGTGGAAGTGGAAGTGGAAGTGGAAGTGGAAGTGGAAGTGGAAGTGGAAGTGGAAGTGGAAGTGGAAGTGGAAGTGGAAGTGGAAGTGGAAGTGGAAGTGGAAGTGGAAGTGGAAGTGGAAGTGGAAGTGGAAGTGGAAGTGGAAGTGGAAGTGGAAGTGGAAGTGGAAGTGGAAGTGGAAGTGGAAGTGGAAGTGGAAGTGAAAGTGGAAGTGGAAGTGGAAGTGGAAGTGGAAGAACTTTATCCGTGAGTAACGCATCTGCCAAATAAGTAACTGAAACCCATTTAGATAGAGTATTTTTTTTATCAAAATCACATTTCTAATAAATTGTGTGTATTACTTTTTTTTCCAAAATAGGTAGTCATCTTTGTTTTTATGAGCAAGGTACTACCCGAATACAATTAAAACCGTACATGGTTGATGGCGTCATAGATCGAACTATCTACATTTATTTAATAGGTCCTTTGACTTGTTACAATATGTTTTTTTCCTTTCGGATTCTTGACATCATTTCATTTTTAGTATGTAACCCTAAAATGACTTCCTTAATACGTGAACTCACAAATTGCAGCTTTTTTCCATTACTAGCAAACAAGTACCTAGTAAACTTTAGTTAGCAGTACCTATTTACCAGTACTGCTCCCCACACAGTCTCACAGACTCGCGCCGTCCCGTCTCTCGTGTCCCGCATTCGCAGCAGTGCAAACTGCACACTATTTAGTGCGAAGCATAAAGTCGCGCATACAAATGACTACGTAAATAACTAATGAGCCCAATAATAATACAAGGCAGTTTCATATTCTCAATGGGGGCGACGAGAGGGGAGGACGCCATGACAGAAAATAGCGCCATTTTTATGGGGACAGGTACAAGGTGCCTACCGGAGCGCGGGGACATATTTAGTTTTTCCGAGTTGAGAGCTACTTGGCTCTGCAAGCTGTTTTAACTCTGCATACTATTTGTGGGGTTTAAAAGACACAATCCAATCAACTATATTATATATTCAATTTATTGTACCAACTTACTGACACTTATAAACATCATTGTAATAATTAATCATTAAAGAAGATAATATTAACTAATCTCATTGAAACACAAAACAGAAAAAGACACAGAAAATTTTCTCCCCTTCAAAGTAATCTCCCTCAGATATAATGCACTTATGCCAGCGCTTCTTCCAATCCTCGAAGCACTTCTGGAATGCGATTTTCGGTATGGCCATCAGCTCGTTCTTCGATTCTGATTTTATCTCATCAATTGTGGCAAAACGCTTTCCTTCCATTGGTCTCTTCAGTTTCGGGAATAGGAAAAAGTCGCAGGGAGCCAAATCTGGTGAATACGGTGGTTGAGGCATGATTACGGTGTTGTTTTTGGCCAAATAATCACGAACAAGCATTGATGTGTGAGCTGGTGCATTATCGTGATGCAAAATCCATGATTTGTTTTTCCACAATTCCGATCGTTTGAGCCGTATTGCTTCACGCAAACGTTGCATTACTTCCTTGTAGTATTCCTTATTAACCGTACGACCTGTTGGCAAGAACTCATGATGCACCACGCCATTGTAATCGAAGAAAACAGTGAGCAAAACCTTCACATTTGATCGAACTTGGCGTGCTTTTTTCGGTCTTGGCTCTTCTGGCCGCTTCCATTGGGATGATTGGGCCTTGGTTTCGACGTCATAACCATATACCCACGTTTCATCACCAGTTATGACCCTTTTGAGCAAATCTGGATCGTCGTTGACGTCATTCAACAACTCCTGAGCGATACTAATGCGACGTTGCTTTTGCTCAAAATTTAGCAATTTCGGAACAAACTTCGCTGCCACACGTTTCATGCCCAAAACATCCGAGAAAATTGCATGGCATGAGCCGATTGATATGCCAACATCCTCTGCAACTTCCCTAATAGTGATTCTACGATTTTCCAAAATCATTTTCTTCACTGTGTCGATGTTTTCTTCGTTTGTTGACGTGGTTGCAACTCCAGGACGCTCATCGTCATTAACATCGTCTCGGCCTTCTGTAAAGCGATTTTACCATATTTTAAACATTTTTTAAGACAAAGTAGACTCGCCGAATGCCACAGTCAACATTTTAAGTGCGTTGGAGTACTTTATTGCATTTTTAACGCAAAATTTAATATATATTCTTTGATCCATTTTTTTCAAAAGTAAAAAATCGAAGAACACACAAACACGTGACTAACCTTTCCAGTTGTCAAAAACAAACCACTAATCCAAAATGGCTGATAATGCTAACATATGATAAACATATGTGTACCAACATAACAAAAAAAATCGATAATCGAATGTACACAGCAAAAATTCACATTTTCTCTTGAACACACCTCGTTTATCCGAGACACTCTCTAGGTTACTGATATGTTCAGGTAGAACGTTTCAATCATACGAAAAGATAGCAGCCAAAAACGTGGAAATTAATTAATTAATTGAGGATAATATTAACGTGAAATAATTTCAGAGTTAACTTGTTTATACAAAACTATTAATTCATTTATTGGCAGATCTGAATTATATATGATTTCTTTCCATGTACCACGTATATCAAAATCGAGGCATTATTTACCTTATTATTGCGATGACTGCAACACGGTATCGCAATTGTTTACTCCCGTTCGGCGTATACAGAATTTAGGTAATAATCATAAAGATATTATCGATATATTTAACACATCAATAACAAAATATAAACGTATCTTATTTATATCTACGAGTATTTCGGCAAGTAGAACTAGTCTAATTGAATAATTTGAAGCTTTGAACTGATTAATTTGTTATTATGATAATTATTTTATCCTAACTTCTGGCCACGAAGGTACAGCTAAAAATTTCTTTTTGAATTTAATGTTGATCATTAAAAAAAATGTCCATTAAACACTAATTTCTTCTTTGCTTCTGATTATTTGTACTTTTTCCATGCCATTGTTTATATTAAACATATATGTGTATATTTTTTTTAAATCTCCATTTATTTGTTATTTTTTATTTGAATTTTCATTAACATTTCTGCATTACTAAATAACATATGCGAACTGTACTGACAAAAAATGTTGATTGTGTAAAGCCCAATTTGGGCGTAAATAAATAAACAAATAAATAATTCTCTCAATAGCTCTATTGGAAGGGACGTCATTTCCTTTAATTAAGACTGGGGGATCCGGGTTCCAGTCCCAGTTGCGACCTTTACTTCTTTATTTTTTTGTGTTCCTTCCTCTTTTATGTTTCAAAGAGATTTGTTAATATTATCTTCTTGAATGATCAAATATTATAAACTTAGAAGAATTGTGTAAGATCTAACCACAACTTTTTTTTATCGGTTCTCCTTAATAACGTCGAAATTCATGTATTTCTCAATCTTAGATTTAATTAAAGATTTTAGTCTGAGAGCAAATAATAAATAGATATGCCCTAACACGCAAGGGGAAGAAATCAGAATAAGACAGGTGCGCGGGGGCGAGGTAAGCGTGCTGTCAATTTAAGTAAAACAGCAATTAAGTAAAAAGGTTCGGCTTGTTTATTATGTAATAGTACACTATGTACTTTGCCCTGACGATGGAACGCTTGTTCCGAAACCGGTAGAGTGAAAAATAAATGTTGTTAAAACAAAGTTTGATTGTTTCATTTGATTTTGTAATAGTATTTAGTTTGACCATTTTCATAAATGTTTTGTAATTTGCTTATCGCCGTGAAAATAACACGAAACAAACGTGGATGGCAGAGAACTAAGCTGGTGCCAAAATGAGTGTCACATGACCTCATTGGAGTGCATTGCTTTATGTACAAAGGTAGGCTGTGTATAGATTTAAAGTTAGCAATGAAAGTGATTTGACAGCTTTAGTGAAACAAGTATGCGGATGCATGGCCTTGCAAGAATAAAATAAATGATAATAAATAAAAATATATTTTTATTCATTACAGGTTGTAAAATTCACCCTGTTCTTATAATTTTCGAATGCTTATCAATGTTGATTAAGGCAGGTCAGTGTTTTACATAAACTTCTATTCAAATCGGTTCAATGCAGTTATTTTTTAATTAATACAATACCTATGATTAGGACTGAATCAGCGAGCTACGGATGTGAACTCATTTAATAGGAAAATATTTAGAAATTTTGAACTATTTCCTGTACTTAATCGGCAAAAGGTTTATTTTGCTAAATACATATTAGGTACATTACACCAATGGAATAAAAAAGGTTTCATTATATAGTGCGTATATTGGAGTTGACCAAATCAACGTAAACTGAGGATTCGGTGTATTGTTGCATAATGCATTCACTTCCGATAGTAATCCTTTTGCTAAACGTCACTGATAAACAGCCTTTTGTCTTTTTTACACCAGCTTGTTGATTTTAGTGCGAAAGGGAAATATTGTCGCTATACTGCTAAAAACTGTACTACTGAAAACTAGAAAAATATACAGGAGAACGATTTAAAGATTTTACTGTTCTTTATGCAATTTCTTCGAAGTGTTTTTACTTCATAAAATTGATCATATTTGTCATAGTAAAAATGCTTTTGCTTTTTTAAAAACGACATTTTTTAATATTTCCATTTTTGAAACTGATAATTTATGGTGAAATTCCATTATAATACTATAATAAAACGTATTTCCACTTTTATTTTATTTTACCGTAACCGGTTTCAGCTTGTTAACGCATCTTCAGACTGGTACAAATTATTCTTAATTTACGGTTTATATAAAGGCAATTAAGGTTACTGAGAATATCCAAAATAATTAGAAAGTCGGCACTCAAAGACGAATTGGTAATAAGTGTAAAGAAAACACATTTAATAGAATAAATCCTAAATACTAACATCCTTAGCAGATATGTGGAAACTCAATTATACAATAACAAAAAAAAATCATTTTTAGATTTTCTTCAATTATTTAGGTTTTGCAGTATGGCGACGATTACGAAAATATTCGATAAATTATACCATTAATATATTCGAAAACTATTTTTTTTTTAATTAAACCAGATTTTTTTATGCAGTCCAATAACAAGTTTGAAACATGCTGTATGCAAGGAACGCAACTGTGCGAGTTCTGTATTCATTCAATTCTGGTTGCAATAGGTACCTACGGATACATTTTTAAACCGATGGATTAATACGTCCGTCACTCCTCGACACACTGGCTCCCAAATTCTTACCCACCCTCACATATTTTTCCTTTTCAAAATTCCTACTCGTTCCCTTTCTTAAGAAGACCCTCCACACAGTACCCCCAAAGATGACATAGGCCCTTAGGGAAATTATTTTCCTGATGTTCTTTTATTTGGAGTTAATGTTTTTTTAAACGTAGGTACTCGTTAATTCAAATAACAGTATTGATAGTTTATTATCACTGTGAACTTTTCGTGAGCTTTGCTGTGGAACTGAGCGAAGCTGATTCAACAAGCTTTTAAATCCAATTTAAATATAAAGTTATTTAGTCATTACAATGGCCAGTGGTCCGGTGCATTGCCAGAATTATTGTGTCGATGTCAAAATGTGATTTATCCTTTATGCCATGCAAAAAATAATAAAAAAATAAGAACGGAACAGCACCACGGAGTGCACACGGTCCACCATTTAACCAACCAACCTACTTTTATAAACATGGAGCTTTTGAAGGTTATCATTTTATTTTCATATTGTGTTTATGCAAAACTTCGTAGTGTTCGTATTGACCGAGGCAATAGTCAAACAAATATTATAACACGTAACTGTCATTGTATAAGTCATAGTATGACGCAGATTGTTTTGTTCAATTAAAAACGTCATAAGTTTTTCAAGTTTATGTCAAATGTTGCAAAAGAAAATGGAGAATAAGTAAAAAAAAAATGTAGTCTGATCTTGTAGTGCCGACCCCCAACATTTTTATTTAATAAAAAATATTCCTACGCAGAAAAGTTTAACTTTCTTTTTAACAGAACATGTACATATAAAATAAAAAATATTCTTAAATAAATAAAATAATATAAGTTGAATATCTCTAGAAATAATGGTTTCCAAAATACAGCTTATAGCACCGACCACCATGAATTTGTATAATTAAATCAACAGTGATCAAGTGAAAAATTTTCATAACATTCTAGAATATCAGTATATGCTCATTTGAAGTCCAATTTATGCACTGTGGAAATTTTTTATCAAATGTTTCACGACAAATTATGCACTTATAAGTATTGAAAAAAGTCAACTTGCTGCTTGTTGAAGCCCGTAGTTCTCACTAAATATGTTGATTCGGGCGTCTTTAAATCCAAATTACCATGTATTTTTTAAAGTCACACGAAAAAACTATTTAGTACCTTTTTTTCATTGGTAAATTCGTTGGGGAACTTACTAAATGAAAGTGGTTAGCGTTATGCGGAACCGAAATAGTCGGACTACTCTCATGCACTTTTTAAATGAACATTTTATCGAGACTTATAGTTGAAAAGTGTTATAATATACCATACGTATACATAAGAATAATTCAAATTATTTTACCTTCAGGGAGTATACCTCATAAATCATAAATCGATGCACACAGAATAATTGCTACGCGCAACGAACGCCAATGTCAATGAGACAGACTTGGTATTGACATTAGATTCCGGTTCATAGTAAGATTGATAACACAATACATCCCGAAAAATACACATGGCAGAGCCATGTATTATGGTTTCGTCAAAATAGGGGGTGGTTGGGGGTATCGGGTGGTCGTTGTTACACGGCCTACCCCTATTACCTATTGTGAGAGCGATAGATACTCACAGTAGCGTCCTGGTGAAATACAACCATTCAGAATCAATACGGTCTCCGTAGTTAAGTGGTTACGGTCCTTGGCTATGAATCTAGTGGTCGCGGGTTTAAATTCTGGAATGCGGATATAAATTTTATTTGATTAAATTTTGATATTACACAATTTATTAATTAAAAATAATATGTAGCATATTTGAGGCACGTTCTAGGGTAGTAGAAATTGTCAGTATCGCCCTGGTGAAAGATCACCATTCAGAATCGAAACGTTGCTTGAAATGGCTTTTGCCGTATTTGGTGACCAGATCTGAATACCCGAGTACTTCCTCACCCTCCTCTCCTGCATCTCCTTCCTCTCCTCACTGCCTCTAGTCTTACAACATAGCCCAATTGGGGATGTCATAGTCTCACTGGCTCCAGACGGTTGGGGGCAGTTGGGCCTCTTGTATGGTAATCACATAAAGAAATGCTTTGAAATGGCAATAGTGGTGTTAGATGAACAGATTTGACTTGCCAAATACTTTCCATTTCCCCATGTCCTTCCCTTCCCTACTTCGCTTAGCCTCACAACATACCCTGATTGGGGATGAGGTACTCCTACTGGATCCACCCTAATGCACATTCAACAACTAAAATTAAACCTCATTCCATAACAATACCAAATGATGTATTATACATCACCACATTACTATAAATACCTCACAGTGAAGCCCGGTTATATCGTTTATCGCTGTTTATGGCCTAAGTAAGCCAATAGAATTGAAATGCAATTGAAATAAAATTGTCCACTATGCAGGAAAGTAACGCCACATAGCTTCACGAGTCCCGCGTCGTATTACACGGGGATATAATGTCGTAATAATAACAATTATAATTGTAAACGTAAACACGTGGACCCTGCCGGCATCCGATCATAAACAACCCAAGGCATAATAATTCAGCATTTGCATAACGATCCCTGATTTAGCGGAATATTGGATATAGCGACCTTGTAAGTAAACTCTGCACGTAAAAAGATAAAATGAATACTTACCAACCTGAAAAAACTGACCCTTTCAGACTTTCATATAATTAAATTCAATATATCTACCGGTAACATTCTTCTATTGCCTATAAATAGTAGTATATGTTAATTACACCTTATCTTAGCCTTCTACCTCAATCTCCTTCTCACCTACGAATCACATTTAAGAAGCTAAATTCTAATCAAATCCCTGCACATTAGAACATTAATAATTAGAATAAATAGCATCTCCAAATAACACGAAAAGCGCAGTGTTTCCAATATTATGTCCTCTGCGTGCAAAACTGTATATACAATTATCTAATGAACATTGTTAATTTAAAGTGACCTGCCAAGTAAGTATAGCTCTGTATAATACCTGCCTGTAAATAATATGTACATTTTTACGCAGCATCACGCTTATTGGTGATACGGTGTACATCAGTGGCATGCAGTCTGTTAAGGCTGGAAAGCTGTGCCTACTGTAAAAAAAAATATGATTTTTTAATCAAAAAATAAATTGATGTATTGTTTCTGTATTATGACTAATTTACACTTTTGAGTAAGATAATAAGTTGGCCGTTCTCATATATTCAATGCACAATTCATACCCAAACTTGAAAAATTGCACACAGCTTACTTTTAGTTATAGATCAATGCACGCCACTGGTGTAAATACAGTTTTATGTTATTGACCGATGATCTGGTAGATGCAAACTGTTAGCCTTAAGTTATAATAAATTTTACATACTTCGTAGTAGGATGGAGCTTTGGAAAAAATCTTTCAGCAGATCATACTAATATTAACCCTTTATCATGGCAGATATGCTCATATACCTCGAGAATAACGAAATGATTAACGACCGTCAATACGGATTCCGGCGGAACCGCTCGTGCGGTGATCTTCTCGCGTATATGACGCATGTTTGGGGCAGTGCCCGAAACGTCAAGGTGAGATTCAAACAGTCTCACTGGACATTTCTAAGGCCTTTGACTTTTGGTTTGGCACCGAGGACTTATCAACAAACTTTCTTCTTACGGAGTTCCCGCATCCTTGTGTACGTGGATTGTCGATTTTTTGAGGAAGAGATCGATTCAGACTGTTGTTTACGGTTTCGCCTCTTCCCCGAATTCAATAAATGCTGCCCTCCCACAGGGATCAGTTCTGTCGCCGAGGTTGTTTTTGTTGCACGTTACTGACCTCTTGACATGTCCACCAATCTATTGTTACGTGGATGACGGTACATTCCATGATAGCTTTTGTTTCACAAGCCCTCAAAGGACACACAAATTCTAACGGCTTGGAGGGCTTTGAAGCAGAGAGGAGCTCCTCTTGGGGTGAAAATAACCTCGTCGAATTTAATGTTTTAAAGACCCAAACATGTCTGATTACGTCTAAAAGGATAGAAAGGAGTATGAAATAAAAAAAAATATCTGAAAAAACCATTGACTCTGCAGAAACGGGCGGTCCGTTTGATAGATTCGCCTATCTTAACAAACGGATTGCAGTCTTTGGAGTACAGACGTCAGGTGGGAATTCTATTGTTCTATCGGTATTTTAATGGAAGATCCTCTGAGGAATAAGCGTCATTGATCCCTTCGCTACCGGTGCACAGCCGGGAAACACGCGAAGCGCGCGCCCAACATTTGCACACGGTTGACATTTTTCGCATGAGAACGGGTCGCTTTTACGACTCGTTCTTGTGTTCTCTGTGTTTCCTCCCTCCTACAACATGGGTCTCTTCAAGACCCAGGTTCACTCCTTCTTATCCCCTAAAATACTCCACCTCCACACCGCATCCCCAAAGATGATATAGGACTCGAGAGACATTATTTCACTAGAACCTCCTCCTGTGTGGAGTTACTACAAAAAATAATATATATATATATATACGAGTATTTTCATTGTTCTGAAGATGAGAAATAAACGATTCGTGGCAAAAAAAAATTACTTTACTTTACGTTTATTTACTAATTAACAATTACTTATCTTCCCCGTAAAATAATTGGTATAGTTAATTTCGTGAAGTTTTCGTATTAAAGTTTATCAAATTACTACCCACGCACTGGCCTTGCCTAAGTGGGATTTTTTGTTTTATATACATTACTCATAGGTTGTTCAGATGTATTTATAATTTAATGATAAAAAAAACAACAACAACAAAATGTTTATAATCATTGTACCTTATTTGTGTGAATGTATGTTCCAAAAAATGAATTAATAAATAAAATATATTCCGGTCGGCGGGCGGTCGATGGCAGAACTTGGACATGTCAAAAGTCTATAAATAAACGTCCTACTTGTATAATTGACCAAAATTTTAATAATCCTTCACTTGTGCACATACCCCACTGTTGGGAAACTTTATTTTTATTAGTTTCTATTTAATTAAAGTTTGTACATTAATATGACTTGAGTAATAATAACAATAAATTACAAGTATAATGATATTATACAAGGAATGTGTAAGCATAATGCATGTTAAAATGATTTTTTTTTTAATTTTATTAAAAAATCTTTGTAACTTTTTTCCACTTATTTATTTTCGACCGGACTTGTTTCACCCTACCACGGGCATCGTCAGACTGGCACAATTAAAACTAAATCTATGGTATATATTGAATCGATGTCAGGAGTAAGTTTCCCTGCTTTCTAATATTGTGTTTATTTATGACTTAAAATTTGTTTTATTGCTGACGGTACTGTTTACTATCATGTTTTTAAAATGCATATGGTATAAAAATAATGTCATAGTGTTCGCATTCCTCCTCACTAGAGCTTCCTGTTCTGAGACGACCTGAACTTTTTTGTACTAACTATTCAGTTGTCTTACATTGTCTTCATAATGTTTTCAAGTTAATTATCGTTCAGTTTTGACTTTAGTTTAAAATATATTTATTTCATCGGTGTGTAGTCCATAGAGGATGAAAAGCTGTTCCTATCATAAGAAAAACGTACCATGAAAAGAAATTAAAATGTGTTTTTAAAATCGATAAATATCTGATCATTTCTTTTTCATTAATTTGGCAAGGAACTTGTATGCTCATTTATTCAGTTACCGTGATATGGTAATATGGTACGATCATTAAAAAAAACATTCAATGCTCAATTCCCCCAATTTGAGAAAATACAAATAGCGTACCTTTGCTTATAGAGCAACGCATTATCTTTTGATTAAATAATGTCATTACAAAAAAAGATTTTTTATGGCTTTTAATTTAATGTTTCTCTATCCAAAAGATGTATTTAATTTACGAATAACCAGCATATTTTGGCTTATTGCCCTGGTTGCATCGACATGCCTGTTTACGTATGTATGTTGGGTAGTTGAGTATTCTGATGCTGTTAATAAAAACTTTCTGCTTTGTTACGTCCTTCAGTAATTCAACATTAAATACCAGTTACCGTGTATACCAGGGGCGTGCAGTGCAAAGCTGTAAACCCCCAAAAATAGTTTTTTTTAATGTTAATAATATTAACAATTGATTAAGCATGTTAGTAGGTACATATTATATTAAAAATAATCTGAATAGTCAAGGCCTCCATGGTCGAGGGGTAAGGCTCTCGACTACGAATCCGAAGGTCGCGGGTTCAAATCCCGGCGTCCGCAAGTAAATTTTATGTAATTAATTTGTTGTGTTTCGCAATTAATTCATTTAAAAATAATATCTAGTATATTTTCGCACGTTCCAGAGTGGAAGATACTTTCATTGTCGCCCTGGTGAAAGACCACCATTCAGAATTGAAACGTTGCTTGAAATGGCTCTTAGCCGTGTTTGGTAACCTGATCTGAATAGCCAGGTATTTTCCCCACCTTCCTCTTCCTTCTCCTTCCCCTCCCCAATACCTTAAGCCTCACAACATTCCCCATTTGGCGATGCCATAGTCTCATTGGCTCCAGACGGTTGGGAGCAGTTGGGACTGTTGTGCGGTATTCATATAAAAAAAAATCTGGAATCCAACCTTCCTCTCCTCCTACTCTCCCCGTTACTTTATTTAGCCCCACAATATTTCCCAAATGGGGATGCCATAGCTCCCGTGGCTCCGGGCGGTTGAAACTCATGCGGAATAACATAATAATTAAATTGGACGTTATTATCACTTTTCAACACTATAAATAAACAATATAAATATTATATAATAAAAATCCTTTCTAGGTAGAGGCAGAATTCCTTACCACTAACGTAGGTAGGTACCAGGTAATTACCTACCATTTAAAAACCTCGACTCAACAACCTTTTAGAATTAAAAACTCCCGCGATTTACCTCAAACTTCACCACCAATAGAAGAACGCTCACTTCGCGGTAAGCCGGAATATGAACAACAAAACACAAAAGTAAAGCAACACAACGCACAAAAAGCACCAAACCAAACATGTAACGAATAATTCAATGTGGTGGTATGATTCTTTACCTTTTTAAGGGCGGGTTTGATTTCTGAACAGCGGGTTGTTTTGAAGGGACCGTAGTCTAAACGCAATGTATGTAGATGGAAGCGGCCAGTCTTGCTTTGATTTTCGACTCGCGTGGTTGGCGGTAGATGACCTGACGCGCGGCACAACGAATTTCGAAATAACATTTCGCAGTTTCAAACTCTTAATTCGTAATAAACTAATAATTAAAATATTATATTATTTTTTAAATGTATGGCTAATAAGTTTTTAAGCTTTGAAAGAACTGCTTTTCGATCAGTTTTATTTTAACATTTTTTTTTACATAATTTTATTTTGTGCTTTTCTTATTCCACTTTTTGTGTTGTGCTTTGTGGTTGATTTTGTTTATTGTGTTTTATTGTGTTTCTGCATATAATTAAGTTTTCCACGTATTGTTTTACTCTTTTTAATTTGGTTTTTGATTCTAAGAAAGTGTTAACTATTTATTATACAAGAAAAAAAAAATTTTTGGACTAAAACGCAATTTTTTTAAACTTTTGAGACGCATTTTTTTTTCAAAGTTGTTTCTCTGAAAACAGTGTTAGTTTATTCATTTTTGATGTTATTGTAAAACGATAAACGACACATGGTGAAAAGTTTATCTTCAAATGACTTGTGATTGACTTTTTGGATTTTGAGTTGAGGAGCTTTAGGACTTTCCAAAATGGCCAAGTCGGTCCATTTGCCTTTCCTCGTCTTCACATCTCTCCTTCTAGTTCAAATCACATTCGGAAGTTGGTGGTAAGTAATAATAATTATTTTCTCTCCACATCAAAGAACCCTTTGAAGTTAACGGACGGGCTTAAGCTGAACAAATATGCTTTAATTCGTTTACAATTTCTGTCATAAACTTTTTCACATTTATTTTCAGTTACGTATCGCACTATGGTAATGCTTTTTACGAAAATAATCTTAAAGTTCGTCTATTACCTGATTTAACACATTATGTATCTTTAAAATTAGGTTTACAAATACAGAAAGCTTCAAAAGCTCATTTCATTACATTTTTTAAAACATTTTTTTAACACCATTGTAAAAAAAGTAACAAAACAAATATAGA
This sequence comes from Halesus radiatus, assembly GCA_022606495.2. NCBI lineage: Eukaryota > Metazoa > Arthropoda > Insecta > Trichoptera > Limnephilidae > Halesus > Halesus radiatus. The sequence goes on along the minus strand of JAHDVE020009179.1, from coordinate 25,683 downwards.
TCAAAAAATTAATAAAAATCCACCTTAACTACTTTTAAGTAGTTTGTCAACGGGTGCTTTTTCCATTGAAAAAAACTTATTTTAGTTGGTTTATCGTGTTAAAGTGGATTAAAATATGTATGTATGTACATATATACATATTATACAATTATAATAATAATATTAAACATAAAAATAATAAAACTAAATCATTTAGAATATCAACCAAGAACTAGGTCTAAAAATGTAATAAAAAAAATAAATAATAATAATATGTATGATATAATAAGTGATATAACCTATAAAAGTATAGCGTAATATAGAAAAAAATAGATTCAGATAATAATAGTTTGTATTAGAGATACTCTAACAAACTATTTCTTTCAGCAAGCCAATTGTTCAACATATTCGCTTTTACTTGTGTAATATTTTTTAAATTTCGGCGGGTATCACATTTAAGCAATTTGGTATCATGTAGTCTAGCGTTCTTTGTTCATATTTTTTTTACATGCTTAGGTACGATCAGTTCTCCATTAAACGTAAAACGAGTATTATAAGTGTACTCCAGCTTATTTATATTTATCGGGGTATTAATATGCTGAAATATAATTTTGTACCGCAGAATAGCTCTTACTGAAAGAATTTTTAGACTGATAAAAGTATGGAATATTATGACTTTGTTCGTATTAACTTTTATGAGCTTATACTTTAAGTAGTTAATTTTGCACTGATTGTACATGATTGATATTTGTTTTACAGGTAAGTCACCGGGCTGTAATTCCATACCATATAACAGATTTAATAAATACACATGTACCTGCCGTGCTTATATTATACTTTGTTTACTTATCCAATAAATATATATATATATATATATTTTTTTTTTTTTAAATTATGGTGTTCCTCTTCCTAAAATTCAAACGAAATCACGCACTCCTTATGCAGGTGGCGAAAAGGTTGAAATTTCCGCTTAAAACCGGTCTCGTGTTTCGATTTACGCAAAAAACATCACCAAAATGTTTTATTTTATTTTGTAAAGCTAAGGAATAATTAATAAAAAAAAATTCGGTCATATTCTAAAAGAAACTTACTTTTCCACAATGAAAAATACGAAAATATCGGAAAAGGGGTTCGTAAGTAGGAGATTTTACACAAAAATACCTTTTTTGCCCCAATAATTTATATTTTTCTTGGCTTATAAAAAGACCCATCAAAAAATCGGAAGGCCAAAGTGTGTTCTACTTACAGTATTTAATTAAATCATCTATTATATTTTTAGCCCATCAAATTTTCAAACTAAAAATACGTAATTTTCCATTACCTCCCGTTGTATCGCCTTAAGTAACATTATTTTAATACCTGATATAATAACGTTTACTCTTCAAACTTTATATATCTCAAAAATCAAAGCTCTAAAAGCTCTTTTTAACGTCGCGCTTGTATGATACTAAACTTATCCGATAATACCAATTTTACTACTAGGTTGTGTACCTTAATCATCAATCTTCAATAGGTTTAGGTCATAAAAATGATTATATCTTTTGATTCCATCTTTTAAACAGTGTAATATAACTAACAAGAAGCTTTTAAGAATCCGTCCAATAGGTACCTACCTCTCTTTTGTCGTGCTTATAAAATTATACGGAGTTTGTAACGCACGTACATTATATCCCTATAATTATTCTTCGCGATAAGAAATTTAAAAATTGACCTTTAACCTGATTTTTTCTCTTTTGCATTTTATTTTACACACATTTATAAAGTTTTTAAAGCGTATTTTTACAATGCGCCTGTACCAGCGTGATTGTTGCAAAGAATCAATTATATTTGAGGTAACATGCTTTCACAATAAGTAAAGATAACTAATCATTGTAGAAAATAATATTAACGTAACCTAAATGAAACATGAAAACGGAAAAAAAACGACAGAAAATAAAAAGATTTCAGTCGCATCTAGGACTCGAACCCAGGACCTCTGCCTATTTTTTTGGTCAACCGCTTTGGTCAATTTATGTCATATTCATCGATATCATATCTCAAATTCAAGATTTGTCAATATTATTCGCCATTTTTTATCCCATATTACTGGCAGCTAACATTATAATGATTACAAAGTTCCTAAGGAACATAATTGCAAACTAGACAGTGTCTCGGATTAATATCCGATTTTTTATTTATATGAGACATCTATTGACTTTTTATAAAATTCTAAAGAATATATTCAATTTTCAATTTTCAATTATTAATTATTTTTATTGAGATTTTAAAAACATCATTTTAATATTTAATCATAGTAGAAAATAATATTAACGTATAGATGAAACATTGTCGTTTTTTTTCCGTTTTCATGTTTCATTTAGGTTATGTTAATATTATTTTCTACAATGATTAAATATTAAAATGAGGTCTTTAAAATATCAATAAAAATAATTAATAATTAAAAATTGAGTAAACATAACATTTGTCTATACATGCATTGTTACTTCTACTATTGGTTTGAATGTATGTTAATATTGATTGCTAGTATTACACTTATGTAATATCCAGTTCTAAAAATGATAAATATTTCAAATAAATACCAACTCTTCTTTTGCCACCAATCATCTAATAAATGTGATATCAATAGAAAAGGAGGATAAAATAGCAATTGCAAAAATCATATCGTCTCTAACCTTAAATTTTCTATTAAAACTCGGTTAATCTGAAGCGACCTGCCAGGTGAGTATGTTTTCTGTATCTGTTTGTACAGTTCATAATTAGATAGGGAATATAAAGTAATATTTGTACTGCGCCCTTGAGGTGATTTTTCACAAAAACGACGCTATGTAAATCATCAATTTATTATTTTGATTATAACTATATAATCACATAACCCCTGTGTATGGTGTTTTGGAATTAATTAATATTTTGAAGCTGTTTAGATGATCTTTCCCAGCTTTTTTTTAAATGACATTTCAAATAAAATGTCAGTTTTTACTGGGTTTGAATAACACCTTATGGTTTTATGTTCATCGAAAAAATTTACCTAAACAATTTTGTCATATTTTAAGATTAAAAACTCACACATACATATACCTATATCTATAAAAAATGACAAAAAATTATAAATTGTCTTAGTCGAACTGTTATCTATTTTCTTTTCTTTATGCTTTTCTAAATCATATCGTCGGAATATTTTTAAGATTTTTCCAATAATGAATTTCATAATGGAGCGTTTAAGTATAAAAAGTCAATTGTTTAAAACCTACAAACACCACATAATATTATAATAAAGATATAGGTAGTGTATATGTATTGGTTATGCATCTACTATACACACATTTTCATAGACGTTTTGTTAATATTTTTTTCTTATATGAAGGTAGGTAATATGATAATGTACGTGCAAACCAATATCTCACTATAAAAATAAAAAAAATGTTTTTTTAAAAAACCTACCCCATTGTTTTATAAAAATAGCATAGAACATAATTTATTTTTTTACATATTTATTTATGATTGTTTAAAAAAAAAGTGAGTACCATACAAGAGTCCCAACTGCTGCCAACCATCTGGAGTCAGTAAGACTATGGCATCCCCAATTGGGGTATATTTTGAGGCTTAAGGTAGTGGGAAAGGGAAAGAGATGGGAATGATGAAGGTGGGAAAGTACCTGGCTATTCAGATGTGGTCACTAAGCATTGCTAAAGCCATTTCAAGCATCGTTTTGATTCTGAATGATGGTCTTTTACCAGGGCGATACTGAAAGTATATACCATTCGGGAACGTGCCGCAAATATACTGTATATCATTTTAAATGAATAAATTGTGAAAAAACACAAATTTTGCATGCCGGGATTTGAACCCGCGTCCTCCGGATTCGTAACCAAGGATAGAATCTAGGGAGACGTAGGAGACGTGGAGGAGGAGGGTGGAGAAGTACATAGCTATTTAGATCTGGTTACTAAATACATTTAAAGCCATTTCAAGCAACCTTTCGATTCTGAATGGTGATCTTTTAACGGCGCAATACCGAATACCACTCTGGAGCATGTCGTAAATAAACTAGATATTATTTTTAATTAATAAATGTCGGAATAACATCAAATTAATTAAATAATATTTACTTGCGCACGACGGAATTTAAACTCGCGACCTATGGATTCGTAGCCGAGGATCGCGACCACTAAATTCTAAAGTAATGCTAAATAGCCGCTGCCTGTGTATGAGTAATATAACTACATAATTCGAGTAATTGAATATAACATTTTTTAAGCAATGTAACACCAAGAAAGTATACGTAATGGAAATTTAGAAATTACAGTTTTAATAATGTCTTGGGTAGGCAAAACAGCTGCCACACGTAATAATAATTACCTGGCAGAACTTAAAAAAAAAATAAACCGATTTTTAAATAAAATAATAGTACTTTTCAATAATTTAAAAAAAGTTTAAATAAAATTTAAGAATTACTTGGAAACATTAAAATTCCATAAACGTATTGAAATCTTTAAAAAATACAACAAGCAAAATATGAAACCTTTTGAACTACTTTAATTTTTACTGATTTAAGATCAAATATATATTTTTTTAATGCGGAAATAAATTATGTCCACTCTTCGTAATTTTATGGTAAGTCTTAATTAAGCCCATGAGCCCGCGAGATTATAGGTAAGCTACTGAGTTTTAATAAGTATTTAGAATGTGAATATCTAGCCTACATTCCTACCTTGACTAATTAATAACTGGGTAAATTGATTCTTCGTTTAGAGATAGTAATAGTCGTCACAAGGCATTATTTTCGCCGTCAAATCAATTATGACACCCAAACGACAAGCTAGAATTCACAATTTCATAACTATTTTCCAAAAAAAAATCAGTTATCAGTTTGCACACTATTATATTATTTTATATACAATTAATTTGTATGTTTTTTACTAGCGATGAAATATGCAAAAATATTTTTATTATTAAGAGGAACGGCTGCGCGGCCTGTTTCATACAAAACTTTATTTGGGATTTGAGGCCAAAATACTGACCTAAACCTAATGATCTTTTTTTTTAATCAAAAAGTATAGTAAATATATAGTACGGATAAGAAGTACTTTATTTATTTTTGTTTTACCTTATGAAATATAGCCCTTGAATGGAATTGATTGATCGCGATTTTGGAGGCATCTTCAGTAATTATTCGGGGGCTAACGGTGATATGAAAAATAAAGTTTTACCCCTACAATTTGAGAACATACTAAAATATAAAATAATTTATTTTTTTTACATTAAAATAAGCATTATGGTGGATTTTAAATTAAATTAAAAACGACCAATTTACTTTGGAACACAAATTTGCTCTACGTAATTTAAACAATCTTTTTTATTAATTGATAAACTAGTTTTTTTAATACAAGATTTTTGTGCATAGCGCAAGGGTAATAATTATTTTTATAAACAATAATTATTAGCCTGAAACATTCAATTTTCAATTTGGATGAGTGTTTCAGGCTAATAACTATTGTTTATAAAAATAATCTTTTTTATGTGTTTTATTTTTATTCACGTAATCATATTTATATGGCAAATATGATACATATTTTTTAAATTACCATAAGCCCGCAAATAATTTTTTTAAATTACCTCTAAAATTACGAAAATTGATTTTTTTCATGGCACATACTTCATAATTTAAAACAAAAATAAATAAAATACTTATCATGCGTACTAGATATTTACTGAACCCTTAATTAAAAAAATATATATTTATATCATTCAGTTTGGGTGGGTATTTTGGACTCAAATTCAAAATTAAGTTATGTATGAAACAGGCAGCGCTGCCGTTCCTCTTAACGGAATGATTAAAAGCATTTAAAATTTAAATGATGACATGTGACTAAAATAATTTGAAGGCCCCATTAACGGAATGTTTTATTTTTATTGGAAATAAAATTAATATCGCATTTCTCAATAAAATTTAGGTAGGTATGTCAATATCATATTTCGTACTGACTTGTAATGCCACGGACAGGTGGTACCTATCCATTGCTTAGATGTGACTTGTGTAGATAGAAAATTTGTGTTTCATATTTCTTACTAGCTGACGTATAACCGGCCTTGCTCGGATTTTTTTTTGTTTCGTTTGCAAATAAATGAATTTGCGAATTTTTGTTTCTCATTTGGTTGCCATAATTAATTTGACAGCGAAAGTAATGCCCTGTAACGACTATTGCTATCGCTAAACAAAGAAACAATTTGAAAATTTTATTTCACTCCAAACATTTCTTTTTAAAAAATAAATGTAAATAAAATAAAGTTCTTAAGTAGGTACTTACTTAAGTTTTCCAATTTAAAAATATTCTACCCAAACACAACTTGTTCTTTTGAATATGCAATCTGTGGCTAACCAGAGTGGTATATCTATGGGCTAACCTCAATACAACATGGCGGGTTCAATGTTTTTAATACTAATTTTAAAACGCTATGGTAACAGTTTAACCTATTGGATTTCATTCAACTAAAACCTTCCTAGCCCTAATAAGAACAAACTGTGCTTTTTCAGCGAAACCAGTTCAGTAATTGTATAGAAAAAAAAAGACAGACAGACAAACATTCGATTTTATATAAAGAGATTTTTTATTTTGAAACTGTTAATTCATTGCGGGAGGACAAAAAGAGATAAATTAGAATCATTAGAATTCATTAGACTAACAAAGTAGAAAAAAGCATGTAATAAATAGTCATTTGGAGAAAAGGGCTGATTATCCGTTATTATATCAGTAGGTATATATACTTTTAGGTATGCAATAACAGTATCTAATACGTGGATGTGAATAGGATATACATATAAAATACCAGACTAAAAAGTACCGGGGAATTTTGTCGTCGACATCTAAGGAAAACTATATGAATAATAGATACCTTGATACGTACCTATTATAACATAATAAAATATTTTACAAATCGACCCATTTTAATGTAGGTATCTGGTTACCCTTAGTTCATGTAACTACAGGATAAGAATTTGCTTTTAAACTCATTTAACGAACAAGACCACAGAAAAAAAACAGAAATAACAAACTGTTTAAAACAAAGCTTCCACAATAGACATTATATTAAAAAAATCATAGATTCAGTTAACCAACATAATGTAACCCACCTTTCAGATGGTAACACACCAATCCGAAAGTTATTTCAAATATTATTATTATTATTATTCGTAAATGTAAATAATTATTATCAAAAAATCTCAAATAAAATCATGTTTCAAATAAGCACCTACTCTTCTTTTGTCAATAACCTTCTAATGTATATAATATCAATGACAAATAGGATTTAAACACTAACTTCAATGTCATGCAATGTGAAGTGTTTTCTAATATGTGTCCTGTGCGTGCAGCCATCATTAGTCAAGTCATACCATCTCAGCCCAAAACATTGTAATTTAATTAAGTTTTAATCTGGAGTGCCCTACCAGGTAAGTATGTTTTCTGTATATGTACATAATAAGATAAACCCTAGTAAGTAGTATTTGTACAGCGCCCTTGAGGTGATTTTTCACAAAAAACGGCGCTATATAAATCGTCCAAGTATTATTATTATTATTATAATTAATAGTAAAGCCGTTCTGTTAGTTATAAAACAAATTTCGCTGTCATAAATGTGCAATATTAGAAAGAGCAAATGGGGCTCACCCCTGGCACAGATACTGTATTAATAAAATTTTTAATTGTACCAGTCTGAAGATGCCCGTTGTAAGGTGAAACCGGTCCGGCGTGAAATAAACAAGTAGAAGAAAGTTACAGAGGTTCTTTTTAATTTAAAACATATATTTTTTAATATTTCTATCTATACATTTATAATATAAAAACCAAAATCAAAAATCTTATGTGCTCATGTAGATGCATCAAAATGTTCGAAATGTGGATGAGTGATTATTTCTCAAAATTTTAGGTAAATCCACAAACTATATGGTCTTAGGTACTACTCGCACTGGAGTGTTACTATTTTCGTAGCATCATTTTTGTCAAGTATTTACCCATCACTTCAAGGACACTGTATAAAGCTAGTATCTACATATATTACGACTCTAGTTTAAATATCAATGAATTAATACTTAGCTAGGTAAACTAATTAAATTAACAAACGAAAACTGGTGTTCGTATTCACAGTTGGGTCATCTGAAATCCGGGTTTATTTTTTTATTGTTAAGTCACAGCGCGCCACTGCAAATTTGAATTTTGGTTTCAAATTTAATGCACACCTTAATTTCACTGAGTGATGCAAATAAATTTAAAAAAATCCCAATTTTTCAGGTGTATTCCTCAAAATTGTTGTGTAATATTTAAAAATAAAAATTCCATTTTGGATCCTGTTCATTTTTGATATTTCTGCATTGTGTGTCAAGATTACAAAATTGCGTAATAACCAAAAGATTTCAACGAAGGCACAAAACATATTTTGATGACTTTTCTTTATTAGTTAGAGTGTTTTTCAAGCAGTTTTCCGTACCGATTTGCAGACAGATCGACCGATTTACCCAAGCTTTAGAAATTTCATGCACGACGAAAATCATATGCAAGTATACTAAAACGCTTATGCTTGGCTAGCCAATCAACTTATTTCTTTTTGATGAGTTTATTGTCAGGGGATTTTTTTTATTTCAAAGGAATTGTTTTCATCCTATTTTAATGGCAGAGAATTTTTCAAAAATTGTAATAACACGTTTTGTTTTGTAAAATGTATTTTATGGTAATAATAATAGTTAATTTCTATAGCGCAGTTTTGTTCACATCAAGTACGCTTTCCACTAACTAACCTAACCTAATATAATTAGAAAATTACAGATGTACAAGTTTTCATGAGCAGAAGACTCAGTTAGATGAACGATTTAGAATATTATATAACAATTTAGAATGCACTAGGGGTATAAATAATCAGGTAAACACTTTTTAAATTTTTTTTTTTTTTTAATTTAATGTAAATCAAATTTAATAATGTTATTATTAAGTTCTGCAAGTATTTTAAGGACAGTTTGAAAGCTGTTTCGGAGTTTAAGGCCATTTAAGGACAGTTTGAAAATGGCCTTAAACGCCGAAACAGCTGTCACAATAATAACAACTAAAAATACTTGCAGAACTTAATAATAACATTAATAAATTTGATTTACACTAAATTTAAAAAAAAAATTAAATGGAGTTCTACGAATTAAACACGAAAACAATTAATTAATTAAGGTATACACTTCTCTTACCAAAACTGAGAAAATGCTAAGACAAGTAAAAATTTGCAAATTTACAATTAAAAAAAAATAATGTCAGTGTTTTATTTATAATTTTCTCAAAATATTATCACTTTGTGGCATGAATTCCTGATGAGGGAAGCTTTCCTCGTCAGGAATATAGAGAATACAATTTCGCTTTCGAAACATGTTGATATGTATATATTAATAAAGTGGTGATACAAAGTAATTTTTAATTCATTTATCAAAGTGTTTTGTTATCCATCGCGGATTTATAAATATATTCATTACTTTGTAACATGAAATCTTCGCGGACAGTTCTAAAACATAGCTTAATTCTTTAAGTGTACAACTGAGTGACAATTACGCTCAGCTGCGTTGGTGACTATTCCATTTACCGACGGCATTTCTCAATCGGATTGCATATATGATAATTCAATGTTTTTTTGTAAAAACAAATGGATTAATTATACATATTTTACACATATGTTAAATATTTTGCTAGAATTTTTATTTGTAGGAACCTAACTTCCCTTCTGTATGTTACTTTTACTAACCTAACTTCCCTAGGCTTTGTTACAAGATAATCCTTTATGTTGAAACAGAGGACCTAGTAAACTGAAATTAAAAGTAAAAATCAGAAAGTGATGGTAAACTGGAAATTCACTTGAAGGTTCTCATTACATTATTTTAATTTAAAAAATTGAGTAATACTCATTACAGTCATTACCATTTAATATGAATGTACCTACATCATAATAAATCTTTATAAACATTCACATATCGTCAAGATCAACCCGACAAACCGATTTTTTATCATTTTCCAGCATGCAGGACCAATCTAAGAATAAATTATCCAATTACCCGTATTTGGGCGCAATATAATGCACAATTTCACAATATTGGCATTTTTCAAAATATCGAACCGAAGTAATACGCACGACCACAAATTGATGCACGAGTATAAAATGAATCGACCGCATCTCCTGTGCCGATCCTATTTTCCTCTTCCTCTCCCCTCTTCCTTCTTATTTTGTTTTTTTCTTTATCTTGTTAGCTTCATTAATAAAACATCTGTATTTAACCACTGTAAGCACAAGAAACTTTGTTGGCTTACATTTTGTAAGACTTCCTTTGTATATATATATTTGTGTTAAAAGCTGTTTGTTTCTTACAAATAAATAAATTGATAATTTATTTGTACGTATATAAATTAATATAATCATTATTTGAGTGCTTACTTCTAACGAATCATGGCATATGTTAAATCAATAACTCAAAGATAATTTATCATCGAAGTTTCCAACATCACCACGTCCCATTCACATCATGTTGTCTATTCTTGTCTTGACAAGCAATCATAGGTGATTTTGTTCCGATGTTGGCACGCGGAATGAATGGTGACTTTTAAATAATAGGCAATAATGCCACCAATAATTAGACAAGTACCCACTTACCATTAATCAAACACCTTATTGTATCCATTATTCATGAAATCGTTTCGCTAGGTGATCGTTATTTGATAGAAAGGTTATGTGATTAAGTTGTCATTAGGTGGTCTTGTTTTTGAGATCGTGCGTTCACTTTTTAGGTGGTCGTGTTTTCAAATGTCAAGATTTTTGTAAATATAGCAAGATTTTTTTTAATGTTTCGTAACTAGAATTCTCAAAAATCTAAACTAGAGAGGCGGATTATTGTAAATTTAATGATTAGTCAATATTCGGCCAGATTTTAGTACGTATTTTAACATCCTACATTCCGAATTTCTATGGACATTTCTCCCTTGAAAACTTTGAAGTCTTTATGCCCTTAAATAAATCATATTTAATAAAACAAACACTTTGCGTTTTAAACCATTTTTTATAATCATCACCAACCGGTTTCGCTTATCCCAAGCTACGTCAGGGTAAAATTTAAAACTAAAAAAAGTACATGGATTCAGCAAATATATATAGGTGAGATATACAAAAAGAGGGAGACAAAATATAAAACGAAACAATGGAACAGTGAGACAGAGATATGCTTACATGAAAGGGACAAAGTATAAAAAAAGAAAAAGAAGAAAGAGACAGAACGCGGTTGGCGATGATTTAAAAAAAATGGTTTATAATAAAGAGTTCGTTTTATTTCATAAATATATCAAACCACAGAGTAATTGATTATTTTTGAAGATATTTTCCAAACAGATTTCTAGTAGAAAAGGTAATTATATGAAAATTCCTCGATAGAAAAAAATTGCAAAGTATGCTCCGAAAGTTACAAAGCATATATGGTTCTGTTATTTAATATGTTTATAGGTATGAACAAATTCACATTGCTTCTATAAATGCTAATTAAACCAGTACTTCAAAATTTTATTCTCAATTTTAAATATGTCGTCTTTTATTAAATATGTTTAAAACTATCGCTTACGCCGTAAGTAATATTTATATTGGCGGGCTCTCTCTCTCTCTCTTCCGTATTATCACCATTATCTCCCCTTCAAACAATATTCAGTTGCTGCTCGGATGTTATTGCTGGGTCTTAACTTAACTTTTTGAATGTGCAAATTTTTAGGTAATTCCTTTTTTTTTAGCAACAAAATCTAAACACAACAATTTTAAAAAAAGTGGCGACTTTGTGTTAGGTTTAGATAGTTTGCAAACACTGAAATTTTCGAATTTTTATGATGCCTTCTTTTATGATAAGTTATTTTTTCTTCGGATGCGGTCTTGCATTCAAAACTTATTGTGCTTCGTCGACTTTTGTTAAATTTTGTTATATTATTTTTGATTAGTTCCTATCAAAATAAAATGTTTTGTAGGTATCTACATACTTAACGACAGTAAATTTGAGCCTGTAATTAAATTCCAATTTGGAAACTAAATTGTTCAATTGTTTAACTAAAACCCTCTTTTTATTTTTCTGGCTTTTTCACCGTCTAGTAAAATAGCACCGGATAAATATTACATACATCGACTCCTTCTTCGTAAAGTATCTTAAATTCGAAATCGGAACTTTACAGGAAAGTGGTTAAAAAAAACAGAAGCTTGGTGCAAGTCGAGTTTTTTTTATTGTTTAGCGCCAAATTTGGGATCATCATTGTCAATTATGTTCGAAATTTGGTGCAAAATGACCAAAGGCTCAACTTACATCAAGCTTCTGTGTCTCCTATATATGTAGGGGGGTCGATAAATTAACAAATATCAATGCATCTTTAATAAATATGCATCTATTTAACGTATTCTTTGATTCTTCTGTATTATCTACGTAATAATAAATGCCATAAAAGGCATGGAACGATTTTCCATTTTCCGATGAACCGATTTGCTTGGTTCGATTTACTACAGGATTTTAAGGCCCAAACCTAAGTGAAAATTTCTATATTTCCCACAAAAGTTATTAAACTTTCGACGAGTAAAACTTAATCAGGAAAACCTTATTACTTCAAACGTCTTCAGTAACAATTATCTCTTCTCGAGCGATGGGCGCCTTGTGTGGCTTCAAATGATTAATTTAACGACTAGGATTTCCATCTCGTCTTTAGGGAAGATGAAAATAAAATACTGACCTATTTGATGTAAATTAATTTAGTACTTAATTATGCTATGGAAACCTATTGTACTTATACCATACCAGTGGCGTGCAGTCCATATAGACTGAAAAGCTGTGACTACCCTTGGAAAAATAAGGGTATAAATAAACAAAAATTATATAAGAATTGATGAAAATGTAATTTTTCCATAAATTTAAAATAGTTTTTTTTTAGTTGATTAGGTCGTAAACTGACCCGGTTACATTCATTTTAAAAAACTAACTTCCTCAAGATACTATTTTTGTAGCTTTATTGAATAGGATACAGCATATCACTCAAAAACGAGCCCCATATCGGCCAATATTTCACTCTTTCCGAGTGTTTTCGTTTCCAAAAGCTGGATTACATGGTGTAATTAATGCTAGTAATTTTTGCACAAAAAAGGTTCAGAGTGATATTAACTTGTAGTCATTATTGAAACTCTGTTTTTATGCTTTTTCATAAATTGATCAATGGTGACTGACATTTGTGGAAATATTTCAAAGCCGATACTCCCAACTTCCAATTAGTGGATCCTTTGAAATGAAATTAATAATAATGTACGATTAATGCCAATAATAAAAAATATTATACATAGTATAATAAACGATGTATTTTTTGCTTTCCGTATAATATATATTTTTTTAAATCACTGATAAATAATTATTTTAGGGGCCCATGTCACCTTTACGGATGCTGAGTAAGGATAAAAAAAAGGCCAATTGCATGTGGAGTTCCCAAGCGGTAACTCAACCAAATATTTACCGCTCCCAATGTTGCTTTACTTCGGTAATCGGATGAAAGCCGACATATCAACTTGATAGCCCGTTGGCAAATAATCTGACAGGAAAAAAAATATTAACGATCAAATTATGAGAAAGTCTAACTTCATTGTGTTAATATTTTGTGTTTTTCTACGTACCTTGGGGTTTTAATATTTTTTTACCTGTAAAACCGTGGATTCAAGATGAATGGACAAAGCCCCTGGTCAAGTCACAATGCACGCCACTGCACCATACCAAACAAGTTTTTGAAATGTAGAGTATATTGGAGCATTTTCAAAATTTGTTTTTATTTTTATTTTTTATATGAATACTGCACAAGAGTCCCAAACTGCTCCCAACCGTCTGGAGCCAGTGAGACTATGGCATTCCCAATTGGGGAATGTTGTGAGGCTGAAGGTATTGGGGAGGGGAAGGAGAAGGGGAGAGGAAGGTGGGGAAAAGGGTAAATACCTGGCTATTCAGATCTGGTCACCAAACACGGCTAAAAGCCATTTCAAGCAACGTTTCAATTCTGAATGGTGGTCTTTCACCAGGGCGATACTGAGAGTATCTTCCACTCTGGAACGTGCGCAAATATACTATATATTATTTTTAAATGAATTAATTGTGAAACAAAACAAATTAATTAAATAAAAAAATTTTGTGCACGCCGGGATTTGAACCCGCGACCTTCGGATTTACCCCTCCTTAGAGCCTTACCCCTCGACCATGGAGGCCGTCGATGTTAGACATAGATGATAAATTATTTGTAAATTCTTTGTCAAATTGCCAAACATTGAAAAACAAAAAAACTTCAATATCTTTATCACATCATGAAGAGTAAAGAGAAGAGTGCACGTACATTGTAAAACTAAAGAAATTAAGTTTAGTTAAGTTTTTCGGGGTGAAGATTTTCCTCCTAACCGTCGATAGGAAATGGCACATGGCCGAGAAGAAAATACGATGTTTTGACATTTTAACAACGGAACCTACCTAGCTATTAAAAATATCCTGCACCGATAGATAGCTGACAAGAGAATGGAGCTTTTTCTGAAGTTCTCTCCATTACATTTTCTTTTTATCATTTTATTTTTTATTTTGCCATATAATCCAGCTCATTTTAGCTTAAGGCGAAAGAATCCTTAAGAAAATTAATTTCAAATAGAAACCCCTAAATGGTTTTCAGCACAGATCGGAAAATTTAACAGAATTTCGTCTCTGAAAATTTTAAAAGATTTATTATTATGATTTTTATTATGTCAGGGTAGATTCATAGGGTGAAGTTTTAACATCATCGACCTGGGTAGTGAAATGCTTAAGGCATTTATTTCTCTAATCATTAAAGAAAACAATATTATCAAATCTTAAATAAAGCATGAAACAAAAGAAGACACAGAAAATACAAAGGTATTAGTCGCATCTGGGAATCGAACCCAGGATCTCTGTCTTACTGGGACAACGCTCTAACCATTGAGCTAATGAGACCTGTTTATTTTACGCTATATATCTGTCTTCAAATTTTAGACTTACCAACATTATCCCAAAAAATTCCCATTTTATTGGCTGCTATCTTTGTTTATGATTACAAAGTTGTACTCGAATAGAATTGCAATCTAGATAGTGACTCGGATATACCTATCCGTAAGTACAGGTATGTCGAAGTATTCATGAAATTTGGTAGAAATTCTTCAATTTAGCTTTGAAAATGGGGCTTGAGGGAGCATTCCCCTTCTCCTTCCCCTCCCCAATACCATCAGCCTCACAACATTCCCAAAATGGGGATGCCATAGTCTCACTGCCTCCAGATGGTTGGGAGCAGTTGGGACTCTTGTGGGATATTCATGTAAAAAAAAAAATCCGTACGTCAGAGGGAAGTTCGTTCCAGAGACGCGATGCTTGTACTGAAAATGAATGAATGAATCATGTAGCTTGGTGGATGGGAATCGCAAGGGTTCGCTCATCACTTGAGCGAAGAGAGAGCCCATGTTCAATTTAAAAAAAAAAAGAAAAACGTTTTAAGTATAATTAGGTAAATTAACAGAGTTTTCAATTTTGTAGAGAAGAGAAAGTGTGTGTATATCGCGTAGTGTTATTAATATTGTTATTCAGAGACCAATCTGTTCGAAAGACATTTTAAGCCATTTGCTACCTGTGATGAAGACAGGCTGTTTTATTGTTAACCCAACGATATGTAAAACATGTCATTACTAGATCAACCAATTTACTATTTGTACAATCGGATGATATCCCCTACTTTGCCCGAGGGTAGCAAGCTATTACCTTTCCTCCCGTCAACAATATAAATATTAAACAAGCCTCGGGGTGTTTTCAAATACAATTATCTGTAAAGGGGTATGTTGCGCTCTGTTAACCCTCAAACAGACGATACCCAAATAAACAATGTTATACTTTAAAGGTTATTTAAATTGGAAACGCCCACGGAGTTATTTCTTTTAATTAGATGACGAAGCCAAAAAAACTACCCTCTACAGAGATTCTCAAACTAGTAAATAATCATGATCTTTTCTCCCTTTGTTTCTAGCACTTATCTTAAATATCCTGTGGTATCACTTTTATGAATGCTGTTTCTAGATTTCTATGTTCAAACATCCTTCTTATAATACTTTCTTTTAACAACTAGGTTCCTATTGCGGTGAGCGAATACGCATCGCTAGTAGCGCGAGTATCTATTCCGGTTCTGCTGTATTCGTTCACCACATTATCAATATTTGAACTGTCGACCGGTTTCGGAAAAATCTTTTCGAAGTCAGAGCAAAATTATAGAGTGGAATATCTGTTGTTGCGTCAAAAATACATGAGCGTTGAAGCTTGGCGTCTTGAAATTTAAACACACTTTGCCTTAAGAAAACTATAGGTCAAAGAATAGATTTTTAATTTTAGACCGCTGAAATAACCCATCGGATAGGCAAAATTTGTATCTGTCGAATGCCGGCATTTCCGATCGGCAAATATCACACAAGAGTCCCAGCTGCTCCCAACTGTCTGGAGCCTGTGAGACTATGGACTCTTGGATATAGACTCTTACATTTAAATAATTATTGTAAATTTTATACTATTTCATGTAACTAATTATTGTAACTTATATACTATTACATTTAACTAATTATTGTAACTTATACACTATTACATTTAAGTAATTATTGTAACTTATATACTATTACATTTAACTAATTATTGTAACTTATATACTATTACATTTAACTAATTATTGTAACTTATACACTATTACATTTAAGTAATTATTGTAACTTATATATTATTATTACATTTAACTAATTATTGTAATTTATAAACTATTGGGTACTTTACAGATGGCTAATGATAACTTAAAAACTAATTGATTTCATGCTTAATTTGATGCGGTTTTTAAAATCTATTTTAAATGTATTTACTGGTGTTATTTTGATTGGGACCGGCAGAGCATTATAACATTTCATCCCTTTAAAAAAAAAAAGTGTTTTGCGTATTGGCTTTGTTCTTTTTCGGTAGTCTGATTTCCTTACATGTTCTTGTATTATGTTATTTTTATATTATCCGATAATTAGGTATAATTTACAAATATATGATTTTGTTGAAAAAGTTATTATGAATATAGACTCAGCAAATTAACCCTCGGAACACTACGGAAATATTAGTTCGCGGACGCTCGACGTTTCAAACCTCAACGACGCCCATCATGAGAAATGAAATATGCTATGAATATTTCAAATGAATACTGTTTTAATCTTGCGATCCATTTTTTCCCCATCCTTCTCCCTTTCTCTCGACGCACAATTCCGCTAGCTCCATTCATTTAAAATTAAAATATATATTTATATATTCGCAATCAATCCAAATTGTGATTTCATTGAAAATATTATTTTTCTTATAAATAGAAGCCACTTATTTTTTTCGTATGGGACCACTATATGCGCTAAGTTTTAGGGAGATTTTACTTGCCAAAATATGTCTGAAACGCATTAACAATTTGAAAATATTTGAGATTATTTTTTACAAAAGATTACACACCTACCTGCATTTCTTCCTTGTACCTACATAATATTTACATGTGCGTTATTTATCAAGAGAGCATTTCCAATTACCACCCGACTCTCTGGGGGCGGGGGTAGATTATTCCCCTTCTTCTTTTGCCTTCCCACCCTCCTGCACTACCCACTACTGTAACTGGGTAGGCCCTCCCTAGTAAAACAACAACAAAAAAACAGCGATAGATCTACCTAGGAAGGCCCTAGGCCCAAATCGAGACGCACAACCGTATTAAATATAGTATACTACTAGCTACTAGGTGATCGAAGTAGGTACCCAGTAGAGGAGGTGAATGCGATATTTAATACGAGGGGATTGCAGTTTGCAGTCACTGCACATTCTGGAACCATACCCCTTCGTGATTGCTGTACTTAACCCGTTGAAACCGGAGGATTTATTGACAAAGTTCAAACAATTTCAAAGTCTTAAAAAAAATCCATTGCTTATAATTCAGTAGTTTGCAGTATTTGTACTTGATCAGGTACTCCCGTTATTATGACAAAAACATATTTTTATTTTATTTTATTTTAGTACATAAAATAGGCTGAATGCCCAAAGCTTACATAGATGAATATTTACATACCAATAATAATCAATAAGTACAATACATAACAACAAACATTATCTCGCAAAAATGATAATAAAAATGAAAATGAAGTGAAAGGTTTAAAAAACATTATAAGTAAGTCTATAAACTAACTTCGTATTGTCACATGTGCTGATGGTGCACTGTTTTAGTACTTAATAAAGGACATCATCACATTATCAGCTTGATATTAATGGTAAAACTTTTTTTTAAATATATTAATCGTGTAATTAACGAAGTCTATTTCATTGTTACAGCAGTTTATAGTACTATAATGAGGTGGCGTCCTAATTTATTTTAATTTTGATGAAAATATAGATTATTTAAAGAGTTAATAACGACTGTAAAATTAGTTTTTCGATATCTCCAAAAATGGCGAAGATATGAGCTTTCAAAGTGAACTTGGGAAAAACGTATATCCGTGGAGTCACGAGTCACAATTTAGTACAATTCACAATTCGAGTGACAGTAACGGATACTGCCGCGCCTATGATATCTATGGCCGCACCTTATATTAGTCATGAGCTATAGAGCTTTTTAATATCCGTAAAACTTTCAAAAAACTAAGACAAGACATAATGTTTTTTGTTCAGCAATTTTTTTAAATTATTATTTATTTATTTAAAAATCACACATACGAGTAATAAATATATCACAAATAAATATCATACTGTCATTGACGTAGACGTTTACAGAGTGGAAGATACTCTCAGTATCGCCCTGCTGAAAGACCACCATTCAGAATTAAAACGTTGCTTGAAATGGCTTTTAGCCGTGTTTGGTGACCAGATCTGAATAGCCAGGTATTTTTCCACCTCCCTCTTCCCCTTCTCCATCCCCTCCCCAATACCTTCAGCCTCACAACATTCCCCAATTGGGAATGCCATAGTCTCACTGGCTCCAAACGGTTGGGAGCAGTTGGTACTCTTGTGCGGTATTCATATAAAAAAAGGACACCGAGCTCCTTGTAAAGCCGTGGCGGCAATTTTAAGAGTGTAGTGTGTAGTTACGAGGGTAATTTGATGTATGAGTGAGTCTGAGTTCCGAGTCGCGCCATCGTTCTGTCCGCCCGCGCCTGCCAGCTTGTAGCTTCTTTTCTGAAACGCAAACAATGCACAAATGCCGTTCACGACCACGGCGTAAATTATAAAACAAACGATCGACGGCACATGCCGTGCCGTGCAGTTGCTGTGCAAAATTCTAAAAGCGCTTGATGAGTCAATAGCGTTTACGAAATGCAACTGAATAAAGTGTTCATATAATTGACGCATTGTACAATAATATGTTAGAGTAAAGCGTACTTGAAGGAAAACTTTCATAGTTATTATATTGACATTCAGCTACTGGACAACTTGTAGCAAACTGGTTTTAATCAGAGAGATTTCAAACCTTTGTATTACAATGTTACAACAAAATTGTTAAAATACACAAGCCATTTTCAAATAATTATTTTAACTTTTACCAAGGCACGAATAAACTACTATTTATTTTGTTAAAAGCCTTTTTTCAACGAATAACTTGAAAATATTTGAATTCCTCCTACTTCCATCATTGTAAGCTGAAAATGTTGCTTGTATAATGATGGAGGACCTAGAGCTAGCAGAGGAATTGAACATATTACGCCTAAGTGGGAAATCGACGCCCTTGCTCGCGCAGGTATTAACCGGTTAAACAAAGCAGGTGTTTGTTAAATAATATCATGGAATAGAGACCAACAACAATGAAACTGCTTTTTACGATGAACGTTAATAGATTTTAATTTTTTTATTAATGCGTAAAAAAATATAGCGTCCTCAATAGATTTATTATTATTTTGTGGCATCATTATTAATAAATTAATAAGAATTCGTTTGTTTACACCACTGTTTTTAATATAAAAGGTAATTAAAAATGCAAAAAATTATTGATTTTTTTTATAAATAAATACATATTAGAAACACAATTTATTTTTAACATAAATAAAATCAAGAAAATAACAATGCATAAAAAAATAAAATAATAATATTTATTATTATTGACGAAATAATAGCTTAAATTAAAAAGAATTACGTTGTTCAAATTTTTTACATACGAATTCAACTGGTTTGCAATTAGATAAATTGGAAATTTTAGAAATTGGAGGAAGTGTTAATAGTCAATTACATATTAATAATAATCTTTTTTCTTAAATAGTTGTTTTTTTAAATGATTTAATTATTACTATTATTATATTACTTTTTTTATGTCCCGTTATTTTCTTGATTTTATTTCATATCAATATTAAAAATATATGTCTGGGATTGATGGGGTTAACAACATCCCCTATAAATGCAGGGAACATTGAGGGGTGGATGCAAAACCTCACTTATTCAATGTTATGTGTACTAGTCCTAGTCTAACCCGTGGGGGCAAGCAGTGATGATAGAACGTTCCCGTTTCCTTCCAATCCCATCTACCTAGTCATCCGACAAATACAATAAGTAATGGACTCAACTTAATATCCTTCCAAACCATTGTACGAATTTATTTGTATTTACGTCTATTGCGAAAGCTGTGGAGCCATTTTAACATTCAGTTGTTTGAAAACTTGTCGTATAATGCACAAAACATCGCTCTTATCGAAAGTTGTATAACATCTCTGTCAACTGAACCAATATCCTCCAAATTATACTGATTTATTTATAAGTACATAAATATTTATACATTTCTCAAAAAAATAAAGAAAACACACTTGTATTATAATTTTACCACACTTTAAACAATCAAATTCTATGATAAACAACCACCGCGGCCGCCAATACTCCTCAAGAGCAGATATAAAATGAATCCCACGCGATATGAATCCCGCACATATAGGACCTTCTTCCCCAAGAAACAGTTCGTACAAAACATACTACAGCAATACAGCGGTAGACGTGCGAACATTGGAAATCTACAAGCAGCCCTGGTGCGCAGCGACTATAGTATTTTTATATTCCAAATTTGTACGTATTTGGAAGAAGCATTTGAATTTTCTGTGATTATCCTGCTTTAAGTTGTTATTAAAATAAATTCATAACTGTAAAGTTAACTTTTGTTGCCGTATTTATAGAATTTGCTAGCATTGGTAAGTATACAAAATAACGGTATTTTCTTACGCAAATCGTGATTTACGCAAAAAATATTCTTAAACTTGTGACATTACTTTATTTAGCCACTGACGTTTTAATGAATCGCCGAATTTTATCTCGTTGCAAGGTTGGTATAAAATTTTATCGCTGGTGTTTTGATGTGATAAAATTTCGTTTGAACTACAGAAAAAAGGTATATATAAATGAAAAAGATCAGCATATGATTTATTCATATATTTAGGGAATTCTTTAGACTGGAAAAACATGCATTACACTCATTAGAGGCCACATTTTCCGGCTTTAAAGACATTTCGGGGAAATTTTTAGATTTTTTTTTGGCCTAGACTGGAATTTTATTCGATTGAACTCCCAATGAAATAGGCCACGAATCGTCAGCAGTCTCTATTTCTTCCACCATTGCATGATTTTTTTTTAATTGGGTGTGTTTCCTACGAGAGCTACAATAAATCCCTCTATACCACTATAGTCTGACATTTATCATGTAGACAAAAATTGAGAGTACCGCTATAGTTTAAAAGGTTTTAAATTGAATCACGAAGATAGCTCATAGGATGATTTATGTAAGTTTACAAAGCACATAGGCCCAAGTGATTTTTTTTTTACTTTAACCAATTGGTGTTCACAAATTAATAGTACTTTCCTAAAAAGAGATGATTCTATATCATATTCGAAGACAATTATTTAACGCTTTGCAAGGAAGATTTTTTGTATTCCTGAAATTTTATTTATAAAAAAAATCACGAATTAGATGTCAGATAAATAAAAAAAATAAAAAAAATCCTATTTACGGATAGATCTCATTAAAAAAAACGCAAAAAAAAATTATGATTATTTGTCTTATTTCTTTGAATCGAACTGTCAAACGTCAAATGTGAAGAACACATTTCAACGATTTTAGTGAGTTGCTTGGTATTGCAAGTAGTAATGACAGCTTGTAGTTCAAAAATAATAAATATCTATTATTAAATGCCAAGCAAAAATTCTATTTTATTGTCTGAGGATAGGTATTTCTCTAAAGAAATATCTATAATCTATAATGTATAATAGGATATACTTGATAAATACGCAAAAAAAAATCTTTATTTAATTTTTTAGAGAGCTTTGATTAGATTACAATATATATTAATTTAAATATCGAACTCCAATATAAAAAAAAACCCGGCTTGGTAAAAACTCCTGCCTCTCACCACCTTGTTGAAATTTTAACATCGACGGTCGAAAAGAAACCACCTCAGTCAACTGGCTGTCCAGGTCCGGTCTTGCAATGGGTCGAAAACGAGCATGTAAACCGGGCGCATTTAGAAAGTTAACATATTAAAAATTGAATTATGTTTAATTCCTAATCTAGGGCCTGATTCCAGTACCTTTTAAGGAAAATACATTGCCCTCATCTTTAGGTTTTTTTCTTAAGAGGAACGGCTGAGCGCACTGTTTCATACAAAACTTAATTTTGGATTTGAGGCCGAAATACCCACCCAAACTGAATGATCTTTTTAAAATTAAGGGCATAGTAAATATCTAGTACGTATTTTATTTATTTTTGTTTTGTGTTATGAAATGTAGGCCATTAAAGTAATAAATTATTCATGATTTTAGAGGAAACTTTGAGAATTATTTGCAGGTTTATGGTAAATTTGTTTTAAACGGTTGTGTTTTCTTTATAAATATGATTACATAAAATAAAAAAATAAATAAAAAACATGTTTTAAAATTTTTTTTTTTCATGACGATGTTTTAAATTATGTACTGCAAATTATGTTCCGACGTAAATTGTTCTTTTTTAATCCTAATTTAAGTCCATAATAATGCTTATTTTAACACTTTTATATATTTTTATTTTATATCACAATATATTTTCATAGTAGACGGGGTTAAACTTTTTTTATAAATATTAGCCCCCAAGTAATTGCTAAAGTTGCCTCTGAAATATTTTTATTTTGCAAGTTCAAAAAATTTACCGTACTAGATATTTGCCATACCTTTTTTTATGAAAATAAACATCATTAGGTTTAGGTAAGTATTTTGGCCTCAAATCCAAAATGATGTTTTGCATGAAACAGGCCGCGCAGCCGTTTCTCTCAAAGCTAGACGAAACGTAATACGCGATTTATTTTAGAAAAGAAAAATTGTACTTAACACTTTTAAATGCTGAGATGAATTGTTTATTGGCGGGCGTACACACGGAATATGAAATGGAATAAATTGTTACTGCAGTTAAAAGCTCAATTCCTTCGATAAACTCTTAATTTAACTAACATGTACAGTTTTATTTCATTTTATATTTCGTATGTACACCCGCCAACAAACAATTCATAACAATATTTAATAGCTTTAAGCGCAAAAAGTGTTTTTTTTTCTATAATAAATTAATTAGCGCGATCTGTGAGCGCCTTCACTGCTATTCCGGTTTTCTCGGATGACAGCTGTCTTTCTGCGAATGACTTTCTTTAAAAATATCGATATTTGCGCGGTTATTAAAATTATTATCTTTAAACATTATTAGTGAGTCATTTCTCGTATAATATACCAATTGAAATAACCGAATGAACGAAATTGTCATGTTTGTGAAGTACCTGCGCCAAAACCCCGAAATATCAGATACAAGTGTTTTAAATTAAAAAAATATTATAATCTACAAGTGTGTACGTAACAGGTGCACACGTGTGAAGTATGTGCAGCTATAATTCACAATATTGCTGTGATTATTAAATCATAAGCACCTTTATAAATGTATTGTCATTGACGCGTAATTGGAACCGCGGTTAAGAAAAAAAGGTTTTTAACCCTGAAGAGGGACAATTCTTTATCCTTAAAAAGAACTGGCTTATAGTTGTGTAAAAATATCGTTTGTGTTCTTTGTTTTGAGCAGTGCAAAATACATTGGGTTGTGAAATTTCAAGTGACATCTTTTTCCAGTGAAATATGAGAAAAATCATTTATTTTTAAAATTAAAACGAAATTTTTCAATCATTGTAGAAAATAATATTAACATAACCCAAATTAAATATGAAAACGGAAAAAATGACAGAAAATAAAAATATTTCAGTCGCATCTGGGACTCGAACCCAGGTCCTCTGCATATCCGGGGCAACCGCTTAACCAACTTAGCTAATGATATCAGTTCAATTTATACCTTATTCGTCGATATCATATCTCAAATTCAAGATATGTTAATATTATTCTCCATTTTAAAAATCCTAAGGTTAGTTCTGCTTGCAGGCAAATGAAGAAAAATCCATTAGTCGGGCTGGTCTTGACAGTATGCGGATTTTTATTTTGGAAAAGGCGAGTCCAGGCCATTAATTTGAAATAAAATAGCAATAGTAATAGTAAAATCGATGTTACGTCATGTGAATTTTAAAATAAACCTTTATTTACTAATTACATCATCTCGAAAGATTTCTTGTAATCGGCATAATAATTATTGTATCTATCTATATAAAATTTCATTAGACAAATTAATGCAAAATGCGATAGATGTGTGCATTTTGCTATAGTATATATTTACTATATTTTATTTGTACATAGTTTTTTTTTTTTAAATAATTTTCTTCATTATATACCGTACCAATTTATATAATATGTTTATAAAAGTATGATAAAGGTGCATATGGTGTTTTATAATGTGGAATGTAAGGTAGGTTTGAGGAGGCGACACTGCGAATGGAAAAATAATGGATTTTTTGGATGGGGCTCAGCTGCACCAAATTACATGAAACCATTAAATACAACCCAGAAATGCATCATAAAGACCATTTAAAGGTCCCCATAAGGACGTCAACAACGGAAATTTTTAAACATTTCAACGTTCCAAGTATCCAAAAAATCTCTGCCAAAATATTCTAGCTAATCATCTTAAAAATGAGAAAATGGCTATGACTCTTCATGATCATAATACCAGAACAAAGCAACTAGACAAGATAAATATACCTAAATGTAATACTACTCTTGGACAAAGAAGCTTTGAATTTTTAGCTGTAAAATTATATAACAAACTCCCACTTAATATCAAAAAAAGTAATTCAATCAATAATTGTCCAGCAAAACTTGGCTTAAAGAATTACCAGAACAAGAACTGACTACTATTCTCAAAAAAAACGTTATAGAAATTATTGGAAAGATCCTACCCTAATCTTGAAGTTGAAAAATAGAAGTCGCTGAAACCCCTTTATGCAAAACCTGGTCTACCTCAGGACAGGATCTCCTAGTGAGGAGGACTATGAAAAGAATTCTATAATATATATGTATTTTTAATATTTATATTGTACTTTACCTTATATCAATTTTATATAGAAACTAATAAAAAAATTTAAAAAAAGTTATATGTTTCGTGAACATTCCACTAAGAGAATTCACATTTCCTGTGTTGAGGTGTTCACGTGGATGTGTTAAATGTGGTACTAGTAATAGTGTGTATTGATTAGTTCTATTTT